>VWZP01016763.1:98896-129060 GCA_013396995.1 Dicaeum eximium | reverse complement strand
GGGAATAACAAGTGGGACATGGGCAGCCAGAGGTGGGACACAAGAAAACAACCACAAGTGGGACACAGGGAAGGGCAGGTGGGACACTGGCAGGTAAAGGTGAGACACAGGTACAGGTGGGACACAGAGGACAAGCCACAAGTGGGAGAGGACCAGGCACAGGTAGGACATGGACAGCTGAATATGGGACATGGGACGAACCACAGGTAGGACGTGGGCACCTGAAGGTGGGACACAGGGGACAAAGCACAGGTGAGACACGGGAAACAACCAGAGATGGGACACAGGGAATGGCAGGTGGGACACTGGGAGGTAAAGGTGAGACACAGGTACAGGTGGGACACAGGGAACCACAGATGGGACAGAGACAGGCAGAGGTGGGACACAGGGGACAAAGCACAGGTGGGACACAGGCAGCTGAAGGTGGCACACAGGTGCAGTGGGACACAGGGCAGCCAGGGCCACCCAGCCCAGAGAGCCCGTGGGACACTGGGAGCCACCACGGAGCCCTTGGGAGAGCCCTGGAGATGGCACCCAACACCTTCCCCAGGCCAGGAGCTGTGACAGCAGCCAGGGCCACCCTCGCTCGCCCCCTGTCCCCCGCAGGTGGCCGTGTCCCCCGCCGGGCTGGCCCAGGAGGTGCCAGCACCCGCCCAGCCCTCGCGGGACCCCGGCAGCAGCCGCCGGCCGCCCCCCCCTGCGCTGGCAGCACCCTGGGCTCCTCCTGGCCGGAGCAGGGACCCGGCCAGCGCCCACCGCCCGCGCGTGCCCAGCGCCCAGGACGGGCCGGGCACCGCCACGGCCACGCAGGGCCGGGCTGGGGACCCTGGGGACGGCACGGAGCCGGCCCGGCGCAGGGTCAGGGTGGCCCGGCTGACCGAGGCCGGGCTCAGGCAGCTCGGGGGCATCTCCAGCTACGAGAGGATCGTGCAGTGGCTGGACAGCACCTTCCCGAGCAGAGGAGAGGTCGTGGCCGAGCTGCAGGAAGAGCTGGATGGGTTCTGGGAGTTCCAGGAAGATGAGAATCATTAGGGTGGAAAAGGCCCCTGAGATCATCGAGTCCAACTGGAGCGGGCTCTGCCGCGTCCGCTCAGCCACGGCCCCCGGGGCCACATCCAGCCCCTCCCTGACACCTCCACCACTCTGAGGGACCTTCTCGCCATGGACGGGCACCAAAGGGGGAAGCTGAGAAGGCAGAGCCAGACCCTGCTCAGGACAAGCTGAAATACAGGAATTTGACAAATTCCCAGGAAAACCCCTTTTCCCCAGGAGGATGATCCACCACTGGGACAGGCTGCCCAGAGAAGCTGTGGAGCTCCATCCCAGGAGGACACGGACCTGAGAACCCCCTGTAGCTCCGTGGGGAGCTGGACACGGTGATCTCCAGAGCTTCCCTCCAACGTCCTCACGTCCACGGTGCCGTGAGGATGGGGACACCTTCCCTACGGAGCTTCTGGATGTGCTCCAGGATCACAGAACCACGGAATGGCTTGGGCTGGAAGGAACCTTGAAGACCACCCAGTTCCAGCCCCTGCTGTGGGCAGGGACGCCTTCCATTATCCAAAGTTTCTCCAAGCCCCATCCCCCCTGGCTCTGAGCACTTGCAGGGTCTAGAAACAAAACTCGGATGAACCTTCCCACCCAACACCTGTGGAAAACACGTCCTGGAGCATCCCAATAAAGAGTTCTTACAACAGATCCGCCCTTGTCCTTTGGTTAATACCTGAAACCATGACAAGATGCAACAGGAGCAGCTTTTCAAGTCTCTGGTTTTCCCAACAAGTTCGTATCCTGAAGGATTCCGCGGGGTTTCAATCCCACACCGCAACCACGGCCGGGACAAGACAGAGTCAGGAGAGGGGATTGGAGGGAAGAGCCAAAGCCCTGCTCCCCACACAGCCCCCGTGGGCCACGCCAGGGCTGCGAGGAGATGATTCAGCCCCCACAGAAAGGTGAAACCCGAAGATCACAAGTCCCCCCGACCTCCAGCTCCCACCTTCAAACCATAAAAGAGCCGCTTTTCTCCGCAGCCAAACCCCGTGGATTCCAAAGGATCCACGGAAAACCCTCTCCTTGAGAACATCCCAGCTTTTGTGTACAGCCATTTCGGAGCTTTCCCATTCCTCTCCACACAACACAACCCCAAAATCCCTTTTTTGTGGGAGCTTCTCCCGTTCCCGCTGCTCCGGCCGCTCCCGGAATGCGACGGCAGCGTTTGTTCATTGTGCAGATCCAGCCTGGCTTCCAGGTTTTCCTGAACAAAGGACTGAAACAGGGGGAATATGCGTCAGAAGCCCGTCCTGGACGTTGCTCACCCTTTTTTCCCTGCACAAATATTTGTAAACACGCGGAGGGTTCGTGTCCAGCCGGCTTCGGGACCCTTCATAAAACCAGGGATTTATTGCAAACAGGATGGGAATCATTTCCCAGCTCCTGGTGCTTATAGGGCTTTAGGATGAGAAACATAAAGAGCAGGAAAGCAGCGGCTGCAGCTGGGCTCTGAGCCCTGCTGGAGAGGGATGGAGCAGGAGGGGTGTGATTTTACAGCTCCAGAGCCCCCCACAAACACCCTCCCAAAAAATAAAATAAAGTCTGCAGTTTGTGGGCTGCACAGAATTCCCCAGGGTTTATTTAGGGATGGAGGTTCAGGGATAGGCTGAGCTCAGCTGGGCTAAGCCCAAGGATTGCTCAGCCTGGAGAAAAGAGGTTCAGGGGGGACCTTGTGGCTCTGCACATGTCCCTGGCAGGAGGGGACAGCTGGGGAGGGTTGGGATCTGCTCCCAGGGAACAACAGGAGAATGGAAACGGCCTCAAGCTTTGCCAGAGGAGGTTTAGGTTGGAAATTTGGGGAAATTCCTCATGGAAAGGGTTGTCCAGCCCTGGATCAAAGCCCTGTGGATGTGGCACTTGGGGACGTGGGGCAGTGGTGGCCCTGGCAGGGCTGGCCTGGGTGACCTCAGAGGGTTTTACCAACCTCAACAATTCCACGATTTTATCATCCCCCTCCTCTCCCTCCAGCCTTGGGTTTCCCCTCCGACACATCCTCATTTCCCACCCACAGGATCAGAATCTTCCCAACTCTGCTTCCATCCATGTCCATTCCTTTCATTTTTCTGTGATTCCCACAGCCGGAGCCAATGCCAGGATGGGCAAGACATCAAATTTTAGGGGTAATCAGGAAAACTGAACTGCTCACCAGGGTTGGATTTGGGTCTTTAAATGTCCCCAAGAAGTGACACGGAGAGGGGCTTTGGTTCATTTTCAGGAGCCAAAATAAGCCCTAAATGTGGAATATCCACATCAACCCAGCAGGACTGGGGAAGGAGAGGAGGGAGAAGGCTGAGGAAGCACATCCAGCCCTGGATTCCAGGACCTGGGATCCTCTTGGAAAATCACAGCAAAACAGAGCATAGGACAACATACAGAAGGAGCAATTAAAATTAATGAAACGGGAAAAAAAATTCCACAGAGGGTGGTTAAATGTTGGAGCAGGGGCACAGAGAGGCCGGGCAGCCTCCAGCCTTGGAGATCCTCAAAATTCACATGGAAAAGGCTCAGAAATTCCTGATTTTATTCAAATTCAGCAAAGTTTGAGGAGACTCGGACCAACTTTTCCATGAGCTGTTCCAGTCTGAATCAGGTGCTCCTGCCATTGGGATTAGATGGGATTTAGGGTCCCTTCCAACCCAAACCATTCCATTGTGGTTTGAATCCATAACCAGAGGATGAGGAAAGAGTGGGAATTCACCACTTCCCTTTGTGCTAAACTGACTTTCACCTTAGAACACAAATGTTCTCCAGGGAAATTCCTTCCAAATCACTTCACTTCCGCCCCTATCACTTGTTATTTTTGAGATATCTCCCTTCTGGACACCACCACAGAGTCCTCTGGGGCAGCTGAGGCGTTTTCCAAACATTCCTGGGACCCTCCTGAGCCCCAAAGCCCGGAAACAGCCAATCTTGGGAAGAGCCTTCCCACGCCTGCACAATGCGAGGAGCGGGGCTGGAATTCAGGGTGGTTCAGCTGGGCCCTGAACAAGGAGAACATTCCCAACAAAATCCCGATGGCCTTGGAGCTCCCTGCATCCAGCAGCTCCAGAGGGGCTAAAATTCCTTAAAAAAGACCTCGGAAACGAGTGGGGAAAGGTGAATGTTGCAGTAAGGGCTGAAGAAATGATGGGAGGAATTCCAGAACTTTCAGCTGCTGAGCTGAGTCCTCTTGGGACAGAATTCCAGGAGAATGGAGAAAGGGAGAAGCAGGACATACTCAAGCAGGAATTATGGCCATGATGTGCTGGCACAGCAGGATTTGGGAATCCTGGGAAAGCAGAAGGTGTCCCTGACCTCAGCCAGGATTTAATGTGCTTTTCCACAGCATTCCCAAAGTTAAACATGGATGTCCCTGTGTGGATCAGGGACAGCTGGGTAAATAAATAATTTGTGGGGTGGTCAGTTCTTGAGGGTCAGAACCAAGGAGTTCAGGGAGTCACCCCAAAGGGACAAGGGGGACCAGGGCAGGGCCTGTCTTGGGACAAATCCAGCTCCACCCCGGTGGCAGTGACCTGGAGGAGCCACAGAGCCACTGCCAGGAGCTCCTCAGTGACTCCAACCCGGGGGAAAAGTCACAGAACCATGGAATGAACAGAAAAGGTTGGAAAATGTCTTTAAGATCACTGGGTCTGAATACTCCAGCACTGCCAGGGCCACCACTGACCCCTGTCCCCCAGTGCCACATCCACATGGCTTTGAAATCCCTGCAGGGATGGACTCCAAACCTCCCTGGGCACTTCCACGGCCTGAGCACCCTTTCCATGAGGAAATTCCTGCTGATGTCCATCCTGAGCCCAGCCTGAGGCCGTTCCCTCTCATCCTGTCCCTGTTCCCTGGGAGCAGAGCCCAACCCCCCCAGCTGTCCCCTCCTGGCAGGAGCTGTGCAGAGCCACAAGGGCCCCCTGAGCCTCCTTTGCTCCAGGCTCAGCCCCTTCCCAGCTCCCTCAGGGATTCTCCAGCCCCTTCCCAGCTCCGTTCCCTTCCCTGGACTCGCTCCAGCCCCTCCAGGGCTCTCCAGAGCTGCCCCAGCACTGGAGGTGCCCCAGCAGTGCCAGCACAGGGGACAAGGGCAGGGCAGGACGAGTTCCTGGAGAGGTTCTGGGGTCTTGGAGGTTTTCAACACAAGCTGGGATAAAGCTCTGAACAGCCTGGTCTGATCTCAGAGCTGCTTCCATGGAATCATGGAATAGGGTGGGTGGGAAGGGACATGAGAGCTCATCCAGCCCCATCCATGGCAGGGACACCTCCCACTGTCCCAGGCTGCTCCAGCCCCAGTGTCCAGCCTGCCCTTGAGCACTGCCAGGGATCCAGGGGCAGCCACAGCTGCTCTGGCAATTCCAGCCCAGCCCCTCCCCACCCTCCCAGCCAGGAATTCCTTCCCAAGATCCCACCTTTCCCCCATCCCAGGAGGTCAAACCAGAACCCCCCAGGGTCCCTCCCAAGGGAATGATCCCATGAACCACTGAACAGATTCCCTGGATTTCCCCCAGTCGGGGCAAACAGAGCTGGCAGTGAGAGTGGGATGGGACTGAGGGAACAGGGATGAACCAGCCCTAAACCCAAAGCCCCAGGATATTCCCCAGCCCTGGGAAAGCTCTGCTGCTCTCCCTCCCCTCAGTGACGAGGAGTCTGCATCCGGGCTATTGTAGGAAAACCTCCCTGGGTTATTTTATTTTTTTTCCCCCTTTTCCAGGTCTGTTTTCCACGGGGAATATTTGCAGCCCTGTGATCCTATCAGGCCGGCCCTGAACCAAGGCTGATTTCTGCGCCGCCGCTTTGATGGCGCTTTTCTCCCGGCCGAGGAGGTCACGGGGTTAAAGGAGCGCTGTGACAATTCCCAAAGTTCAATCTGCTGCCACCAGCAGGGCCAGGCTCCATTAGCACGTAGGACAGGGTGGTTATCACAGGTCACTGACACCGGCCCGCTCTAATGGCTTTTCCTGTGGCCTTATCAATGCCGTGCACAAAGTGGCTCCCCCAGCCTTCCCCTATGATCTCAGAGCTCTGTTTACGGCTATCTCCCCGCACCAGGCACCAGCCCAGGCAGCAGACGCTGAGAAATGCCAGGACACGGCCACGGGACAGGCTGCAAAGTGCCTGAGATGAACAAGGAGTCACCAGAGAATCAGGAGAAGGGATTTTTTTTTTTTTTTCCACTGCGCGCTCTGCTCCTTTCCCAAAAAAAAAAAAGTTTTTGAGTTCCCAAGGAAAACTTGACAAGCCCGAGCTCTGAAACAGAAGAACCACAGAGTTTCCACGGTGGGGTTTGTGTTGCACTTTGGAATAAAAGGAACAAGTGGTGCTACAAAGAGAAGAAAGGTTTGGTTTCATCTGAAAGGCAGGGCTGGGTGGCTCTCCTTGGTGGAGTTGTGGCTCCTAAAGAGCCTCCCTCATGCCTTGAAAGGAGAATTTCCATTGTTGTGCCCCCTCTGCGAAGCACAAATATTTTTGGTGGGGATGCTGAACCCCCAGGAGGGTGGGGAGGGAGCAGGAACAGGATCCCAGCCCCATGGATGAGCTGAGCCCCTGCCCAATCCCATCCCAAAAAAGCAGGAAAAGGAGGATTTGGGCAGGCAGCACCAGCAGCAGCACACCTGGGAGAGGAATTAAAATGATTTGAGTGTGGGGCTGGGAGGAGAACCAGGATCCACGGGATCTCCCAATTCCAATGGAACCTGCTCCAGCTGGCCATGCCAGCTGGGAATTCCATGGGCTCACCTTGAGGCAGCAAGCCCTGAGCAGCTCCTGCAGCAAAACCCTGCAATCCCAGTGATAATTCCCAAAGAAAACCTTTTTTCTCCTCCCAAGGCTGTGCTGGCCCCACACTAAGAGATACAAAACTTGTCCTTCCCTAAAATTCCCAAGGAGAGCTGTCCTGAATGGATACAGACTATCCACCCTGATGAGATATTCCTACGTGGATTGTTTTCAGTAAAATAGGGGGGTTATTATTAACTGTACTTTTCTCTTTTTTTAACTTTTTTAATGCATTTTGCGCATCAAAGCAGCTCGAGGGTTGGGGGAGAGGCAGCACAGATAAAAATGTCAGTGGTGAGATAGGACAAATTTATAGTAAATCCCTGTCAGCTCCCACTTATCCAAATTATCCAGCTCTGCATTCTCCAGAAATCCTCCACCAGCTCCAGTTTTTAAGGCTGTTTTTACCTCAGAATCCGCTCCCTTTTTCTTTCTGCGTTGTTGCCTCTGTTTTTGGACACTTGTTCTTTCCCCTAAAATGACCCCTTTGTAGCTGGGATCAAAGAGCTGGGAGTGTCAATCCCGGTGTCTTCAGGAACATGTGAAGAACCTCAAAGTAATTGGGAAGCAATTAGCACAGAGCTAAGAAAACCCACCCAGCCAAGGCTGAGCCTAAATGAGCACTAACAGGCACCAGCCCCGCTCAGGGAGGAGTTTAAGGGACTTAAATCACCCTCAGCTGCCTCTGAGACAATTTTTTGGGAGCACCTTCAGTGCAGCCCACTTTGCCTTGAGTTTTTTTGGCTTTTTTTTTTTTTTTTTCTTCATTCCTTTCTGCTTTGGGTTCACTCTTTGCTTTCTGCCTCGCTGCAGCTTAGGGGAAACATGAAACACAAAAGTGCTTTTCATTTTCTGTTGTGTAAAGCGAAGCCATCCCGAGTCTTGGCCTGGCAATCCAAGGCACGGAGCAGCTGCTGAGATGCTCCTGCAGATAAAGCAGCTGGCCCTGGCCTCACCTCTGCTCTTTTATTTTGGATATCGATCAAAGCAGCCCCGGCATCGCACAGAGTTTGGTCAGAGGCAGCAGAAAAGAAGGGCCCATCGATGGCTAAATCACGTTCTGGGCTTGTTCTTTAGAGCCCAATATTGCCATTTCCCACAGCTCCTGGCCAAGGGAGGGGATGGAGATGATGCCCAGAGCCCCAGCAGGCTCAGCTGAGCGTCCTGAGATAGGCCAGGGCTGCTGAGCTCAGCCTGGGCTCAGGGTCAGCTCAAACCAGGCCAGGCCTCGCCCAACTGACCCTGAAATCCCTGGATTTGCTGCCAGTCTCCCTCCTTAAACCTTTCGCTGGTTTGGGATGGAGGCACCCTAAAGATTTTGGGATGTTTTATCCCAGAGATCCAAACCCTCCCCACTCCCATCTCTCCCTCAGGCAGCCCCTTCCTCACCAGGAAAGGAATTGAGAAGAATAATTCCACATAAAACACCCCAGGAGAGCCTGAAAAGGCTGAACAGAACCTGGGCTGGGCTTAGGGCTCAGGGTCAACTCAAACCAGGCCAGATCTCGCCCAACTGACCCTGAAATCCCTGGATTTGCTGCCAGTACCCCTCCTAAACTTTTTACTGGTTTGGGATGGAGGCACCCTGAAGATTTTGGGATGTTTTGTTTGATTTCTGCAGAGATCCAAACCCTCCTCATTCCTGTCCCTCCCTCAGGCAGCCCTGCCTCACCAGGAGAGGAATTGGGATGAACAATCCCATAAAACACCCCAGGAGAGCCTGAAAAGGCTGAACAGAACCTGGGCTGAGCTTAGGGCTCAGGATCAGCTCAAACCTGGCCAGACCTCGCCCAACTGACCCTGGAATTCCCATCTTTGGATTTGGCCCCTTCTTAAATCATTCACAAATTCCCAGCCTGGTTTGGGATGGAGGCACCCTGAAGATTTTGGGATGTTTTGTTTGATTTCTGAGGAGATACAAACCCTCCTCACTCCCATCTCTCCCTCAGGACAGCTTCAGGCAGCCCTTCCTCACCAGGAGAGGAATAGGGATGAACAATCCCATAAAACACCCCAGGAGAGTCTGAAAAGGCTGAACAGAACCTGGGCTGGGCTTAGGACTCAGGATCAACTTGCCCAACTGACCCTGGAATTCCCATCTTTGGATTTGGCCCCTTCTTAAATCATTCACAAATTCCCAGCCTGGTTTGGGATGGAGGCACCCTGAAGATTTTGGGATGTTTTGTTTGATTTCTGAGGAGATACAAACTCTCCTCACTCCCATCTCTCCCTCAGGACAGCGTCAGGCAGCTCCTTCCTCCCCAGGAAAGGCATTGGGATGAACAATCCCATAAAACACCCCAGGAGAGTCTGAAAAGGCTGAACAGAACCTGGGCTGAGCTTAGGACTCAGGATCAACTTGCCCAACTGACCCCGGAATTCCCATCTTTGGATTTGGCCTCTTCTTAAATCATTCACAAATTCCCAGCCTGGTTTGGGATGGAGGCCCCCTGAAGATTTTGGGATGTTTTGTTTGATTTCTGCGGAGATCCACGCCCGTCTCTCCCTCAGGACAGCGTCAGGCAGCTCCTTCCTCCCCAGGAAAGGAATTGGGATGAACAATCCCATAAAACATCCCAGGAGAGCCTGTCCTGCCCCGCAGCCCAAGGTCCAGCTCTCAATTAACCCCCGCCTGACCTTCCTTCACTTTCTTTCCCCCTGCTCTGCCCTTCCTGCCAAAGTTCAGCGTTTCCTGGAAAAGTCTCCGTGCCTGTTGGATGTTGTCCTTCGCCTTGGTTGCCGAGGGAAGGATTTGTAGGATTTACAGGTGCCTGGCCCCCTCTGGAAGCCCATGACCGCGGGCTGACCCCCCGGTACAATATGTGAACTCCTGCCCTGCTGATAAGGCTGCCAGATAGGAGCAGGAGTTTGCAAATAATCCTTTGGGAATTTATAAGCAGCGCAGCCATAAAACCGAGGTGACTGGAAGGTCGATTTCACTAAAAATAATAAATATCTCGATGTTTATTCAACGTGGGCCTTTTTAACTGCAGGCCAAGCTCTGAGATAACGCCATTGTAAATGACAAATATTGGGAGTTTTGGGGAACTATTACATTATGATCCTTCCGTCTGACGCTGCCGGGGCCGTTCCCTCGGTGCTGTGCAGGATCTCTGACATTGTTCCACCCGAGCTGGGCCTAGAAAGCCAGGCCAGCCTTCAGGCCCAGGTCAGCAAAAGGGCAATTTGCTGCTCAGGGATTTTTTCTCCTGCTCCTGGCTCCCCCAGACACCTTCCCCAGAGCTGTGCTGGGATTGCTGCTCCTTGTCAGTCCCCATTGCTGTTTGTAGGGCTGTGGGCTGGCCTGGGCAGGAAAATGGGAGCAGGGACTGGTCCCAGCTCAGGGTGGGGACAGAGCTGCTGGCACAGAACCCCTGCCCTGGCTCAGCCTCTCCACGGAATCCCTGAGCTTGGAAAAACCCTCTGGGACTGAATCCAACCATCCCCAGCCCTGCCCCGTGTCCCTGCAGGGATGGGCACTGCTGGAAACCCTTTCCAGGAAGGAATTTTCCCAGTATCCAACCTAAACCTCCCTGGCTGTTCCCTCTCATCCCACCCCCTGTCCCTTGTGGGGACACCTGCACCCCGTCCCCTGCGCCATTCCCACCTCCAGACGGAGACAATCCCTCCCACACCCATCCCACGGATCTGGCCATGGATCTGCTGCTTCCCCCGACACATTCCTGAGGATCAATCCCTATTTCTGATTTAAAAGTGAAGCAGCAAGACAACAAAAATCCCCAAAGCAGAAACAAACCCATTTCTGTTATGTGAAGCAAAGCAATTCCACGTCTTGGCCTTGAAATCCATGGAATGCAACCATTTGGAATGTTCAAAACTGCCCCATCCACCAGCAGAAGCTGCTGACCCTCCTCAGAACCCCTTTGTGGACAATCACACCATCAAATCCATAGAATTTTCAAATTAAATCCATATAAAATCCATATTAAATCCATATTAAATCCAAATTAGGTCCATATTAAATCCATATTAAACCCATATCAAATCCATATCAAACCCACACCCTCGTGTTAAACCAAGGCCTGGCAGCCCCTCCAGTAGGATTCCCAATCCTGGCTCCATGATCCATATTCCTCCCTGAAGTTTCCCCAAATAAAGTGGCACTTTCAGCCCCCCCAGCCTTTCAGCTCCCTCGTAATTCCCAATTAACAAACTCCTGCTCCAGCTCCCAGCTCCGCCTGGAGAGCTGGGATCTTCCTCCAAGATAAACACAGCCACACATTTTGGGGAGGGGAATTTCTCATTCCAAGAAAATCTCACGTCAACGTGGCCAAATGACCTAATTATGAACAGATGAGGGGCACAAAAAGATGTTTTATAGGAACGGGGTTTCTGACAGTTCTTTTCCTTCAGCAAACCCGTGTGGATCGCTGGAGACGCCGGGAACTGGGAAACAATTCCCTCTCCAGGCTGGGAAGGGAGGAAAGCTGGCAACACTGAGCTCCTTTCATCTCCTGCCTGGGATTTGGGTTGCCCAACCACAGGGGAAGAGCCCCACGACAGCTCCCGGGATCCAACGGCCCTGGAAAAGGGATTTGGATTCCTTGGAATGGCAAATTCAGGGCATGGATGCTGCTGGAAGCATCCCTGAAATCCAGAGCTGGAGCATGAGTTCCAAAGGTCCCTAAAAAGGGATGAGGCTCCACAGGTTCCGTGGATCAGGAGATTCAAGGCTCAGATGCATCTCCAAAACGAAAATTTGGAGGGTGAGCTCCCAAGGCTCTGGAAAAGGAATGAGACTCCATAATTTCCTTGGAATGGCAGATTCGGGGCATGGATGCTGCTGGAAACATCCCTAAAATGAGAAATTGGGAGGGTGAGTTCCAAATGTCCCTAAAAAGGGATGAGGCTCCACAGGTTCCGTGGATCAGGAGATTCAAGGCTCAGATCATCCCTGAAATCCAGAGCAGGAGGGTGAGCTCCCAAGGCTCTGGAAAAGGGATTCAGGTTCCTTGGAATGGCAAATTCAGGGCATGGATGCTGCTGGAAACATCCCTAAAATGAGAAATTGGGAGGGTGAGTTCCAAATGTCCCTAAAAAGGGATGAGGCTCCACAGGTTCCTTGGATCAGGAGATTCAAGGCTCAGATGCTGCTGGAAGTATCCCAAAAATTCGAAGCTGGAGGATGAGCTTCAAAGGTTTCTTATTGGCTTTCCTTATAAATTAATATTTTTAAAAAATCAATGTGCTCAGAATTCCCAGGAGCTCTCTGGGACAGCTCCAAAGAACCATTTTCAGTCATAAAAACGAACTCCTGGCACAATCTGCGGGAATTTTTCCCTCAGGAATCTCAGAGTGATCCGGGCAAGGGGTGGATTTGGGGATGGTGACAAAGCTGCTCCTGTCAGGCAGAGCTGGGAGGGCAGTGAAGGTCTCCAAGGTGCAGCAAATGATCCATTTCTGCAGAATTCCTGCCCAAAACTCCTCCATTTCCATGGAATAGTGAAATTACTGGGGCCAAAGAAGAATTCTTGGGGAAAACTCCATCAGAATCCAACCAATTCCTGCCCAAAACTCTCCCGTTTTTCAGGGAATAATGAAATTACTGCATCCAAAAAAAAAAGTATTCTTGGAGAAAACAGCATCAGAATACAAAGAATTTCTCCCCTAAAACTCCTCCATTTGTATGGAATAACAAAGTTACTGAATCCAAAGAATTCTTGGAGAAAATGGTATCAGAGAATCCAACCAATTCCTGCCCCAAATTCTCCCACTCCCACAGAATAAAAGAATTGCTGCATCCAAAGAGGAATTCTTGGAGGAAACAGCATCAGAATCCAACCAATTCCTGCCCAAACTTCTCCCATTTTCACGGAAAAATGAAATTCCTGTATCCAAAGAGGAATTATTGGAGGAAACAACATCAGAATCCAACCAATTCCTGCCCAAAATTCTCCCATTTCAATAGAATAATGAAGTTACTGAATCCAAAGAATTCTTGGAGAAAATGGTATCAGAATCCAACCAATTCCTCCCCAAAATTCTCCCATTCCCACAGAATAATTCATTTTCCTTGGAGAAAACAGCATAATAATCCAACCAATTCTTCCCCAAAACTCCTCCAATTCCAAAGGAATAATGGAATTACTGGATCCAAAGAGGAATTCTTGGAGAAAACAATGTCAGAATCCGACCAATTCCTGCCCAAACTTCTCCCATTTTCACTGAAAAATGAAATTCCTGTTTCCAAAGAGGAATTATTGGAGGACACAACATCAGAATCCAACCAATTCCTCCCCAAAATTCTCCCATTTCCACAGAATAATTCATTTTCCTTGGAGGAAACAGCATCAGAATCCAACCAATTCCTGCCCAAAATTCTCCCATTTCAATAGAATAATGAAGTTACTGAATCCAAAGAATTCTTGGAGAAAATGGTATCAGAATCCAACCAATTCCTCCCCAAAATTCTCCCATTCCCACAGAATAATTCATTTTCCTTGGAGAAAACAGCATAATAATCCAACCAATTCTTCCCCAAAACTCCTCCAATTCCAAAGGAATAATGGAATTACTGCATCCAAAGAGGGATTCTTGGAGAAAACAATGTCAGAATCCAACCAATTCCTGCCCAAAATTCTTCCATTTCAATAGAATAATGAAGTTACTGAATCCAAAGAATTCCTGGAGAAAATGGTATCAGAGAATCCAACCAATTCCTGGCCACATTGTCCCATTCCCACAAAATAAAAGAATTACTGCATCCAAAGAGGAATTCTTGGAGGAAACAGCATCAGAATCCAACCAATTCCTGCCCAAAATTCTCCCATTTCAAATAGAGTAACAAAGTTACTGAATCCAAAGAATTCTTGGAGAAAATGGTATCAGAGAATCCAACCAATTCCTGGCCACATTGTCCCATTCCCACAAAATAAAAGAATTACTGCATCCAAAGAGGAATTCTTGGAGGAAACAGCATCAGAATCCAACCAATTCCTGCCCCAGACTCCTCCATTTCCACGGAATAATGAAATTCCTGCATCCAAAGAGGAATTCTCGGAGGAAAATCAAACAACAAAGAAATAAAAACAAATCAAAAATTCAGGATTTGGGACCGCAGGAGAAAATTCCCTTTGCATTTCCATGCCCTGCATGAAGGAATTCCACAGATTTTCCCCAAATCCACCCATCCCTGGCTTTTTTCCTCCAGGTAAGCACAGATAAAGGATGGAGGAGGGGATCCATGGAATTCCCCAAAGCAGGAAAATCCCAGATTCACTCACCAGGACGGAGTAGATGTGGAGGCATCGATAGACCGGGGAGAAATCCACCAAATCCTGGGCTCCAGGCACCTAAAACAGGGAGAAAATCCATTAAAAATGTGGGAAACTCACCGAAAATCCATGGATAAGGAAGTAAAACTGCAAAAAAATTAATTCTGGGTAAGTGGAGCACCAAAATACCACCAAAATATCACCAAAATATCACAGAGAGAAAAGTGAAATCCTAAAAAAAATTCACATTTAAATAAGTTTGTTGCTCCAAAAAAATCGCATTAGGTGAATTAAACTATTTAAAAATCAAATTTAAATAAGTGTCACTCTAAAAAATCCCATCTAGGTGAGCACAACTCACAAAAATTTCATTTATAAATAAGTAGAACTGCAAAAAATTTAAATATGGGTAAGTGGAACTCTAAAATATCACAGAGAGACAACTGAAATCCCAAAAAAACAAATATATATGAATGTCACGCTAAAAAAAATCACATTTAGGGGAGTGTAGCTCTAAAAAAATTACATTTAAGTAAGTGTCAGTCAAAAAAATCCCATCCAACTGAAACTCCTGAAAATTCCATGGATAAATAAGGATAACTGAAAAAAAATTTCAATTTAAAATTTAAATAAGTGAAACACTAAAATATCACATGGAGAGAAGTGAAATATTCAAGAAAAATCCAATATAAATGAATGTAATTCTAAAAATCACATTTGGGTAAGTGAAACTATAAAAAAATCATAAAAATCATATTTGTTTTTTTATCATAAATCAAGTAAAAATATAGCATATCAAAATATTTTATCAAGAATTATAGAAGTCAGTGTCACTCCAAAATGCCACTGTTAGGTGAGTGCAACTCTAAAAAATTCAAATCTAAATAAATTCCACTCTAAAAAAAATCACATTTAGGTGACTGAAACTATTAAAAAAAGAAAAAAAAATCACATCTATATCAGTGTAATTCAAAAAAAATCACTTTTATGTGAGTGTAAATCTAAAAAATTCAAATATTAAATGTGTCACTCCAAAAAATCACTTTTAAGTGTGCACAACTCTAAAAAAAATTCAAATACAAAGAAACTGAATTCTAAAAAATAACATTTAGGCAAATGAAACTATAAAAAAATCACATCTATCAGTGTAACAGAAAAAAAAAAATAATGGGTGCAACTCTAAAAAATTTAAATATAAATAAATTGCACTCTAAAAAATCACTTTTAGGTGAATATAACTCTAAAAAAATGAAATAGAACGGAATTCCACACTTAAAAAATCATTTTTAGGTGAATATAACTCTAAAAATTCACATTTAAATAAGTTTATCACTCCAAAATATCAGTTGTAGGTGAGAGTATCTCCAACACCAGCGTGACCAGGGCAAAGCCAAGATTCCAGGTTTGGAAAAAATCAATTTTCATTCCTGGGATCTCCCCAGATATTCTGATTTTTCAGGGGTTGGAAGCAGGAAAATGTCCTTTAACGTTGGTTTTGCTCCATTGAAACCCCAGGGAACGCCCGGACTCATTCCAAGCACAGAATCCAAGGGATCCTGGCACCGTCCTTGCGGCTCCTGGTGCAACAAAAAATGGGGAAAAAAGGCAAAAAACGGGGAAAAAACAGCTCATTCTTTGGATTTCACGTCCATTTGGGTTTGATTTTTCCCAGATTTTCTCCTCGGGAAGGCCCTGGCGAGGAGGGGGATTTGGGAAAGGTGGGATCAGAGGGGGAATTTGAATTTTGTGTCTTTTGGGGATGTTCCCTTTGCGCCCCTCGGCCCGGGCTGAAAGCTCTGGCACCCAAAATCCCGGGAAAAGGAAAAGGGCGAGTTCTGTGGGAGCAGGGACAGGGATGGAAGGTCCCAGAGATGTTTTCCTGGGATTCAGTGGGGCTGGCAGGGAAGGGGGATGAGCAAAGGGGAGAATTCCCAACCCCAAATTCCCCCTGGGGGAATCCTCAGCATGGGGGGAGCAGGGATGGGGAGGGAAAACGGGATTGGGGATGGATCAGAGGGGGCAGGAAAATCAGTGCTGGGGCTGGAGGGGTCCTGGCTGGAGCTGGAATGAGGGATCCCAGGATCCCATACTGGTTTGGGATGGGAGGGATCCTAATGGTGAGATCCTGGATGGGATTCCCACATCCACACCTCCACCTGCAGCCTCTGGAGCTGCTCTTGGAGCAGCCTGGGATGGTGGAACTGTCCCTGGCCAGGGCAGGGCTGGGATTTTGGGGGATAAATTCCTCTCTGACGTGGAACTGGAGTGAAAGAATCTCCTCCGTGGAAGGAAAATCAGATCCCAGCACTGCAGGGGTTCCTGGCTGGAGCTGGAATGAGGGATCCGAGGATCCCAGACTGGTTTGGGACGGGAGGGATCCTAATGGAGGGATCCTGGGGTGATCCAGGATGGGATTCCCACATCTGCACCCTCAGGCACTGCCTCTGGAGCTGTCCTTGGAGTGTCCCTGCCATGGGCTGGGATCTTGGGAAGGAATTCCTGGCTGGGAGGGTGGGGAGGCCCTGAAATGGAATTCCCAGAGCAGCTGTGGCTGCCCCTGGATCCCTGGCAGTGCCCAAGGCCAGGCTGGATCCACCTGGGACAGTGGGAGGTGTCCCTGCCATGGATGGGATGGGAATGGATGGGATTTAAGCCCCTTCCCTCCCAAAGAATTCCAGGATTCTCTGATCCCAGCTGAACCCATCCAAGGGCTCTGAACAAGGCTCATCCTGCTCACAAACAACTTTTCCTTTTCCCTTCCCTGACTCTGACACCTGCACACACGAGGCAGCATTTCCACTGAGCAGATCCCAATTTTCTCCCTCCTTCCCACCCGTTTCCTTCCCATTCCCAGGGGAATTTCCTCTCCCAAACTCCCTGAGCAGCTCCCAAACCCCCAGCCCAGCTCCTCAGGCGCAGCTTTTCCCTCCCTTGATTCCTCCAGAATTAGGAGCCGTCTCCCACTGGTAAAACTTTAAAAAGTTAATTCCTCCTGGCTCAGAATTCCTTGGAGCAGCCCCTGGAGATCCCTGGAGCGAGGGCAGCTCCTGCCCAGTGCCCCCCACCCAGGGATTTCAGGGAGGATCTGTCATCCCTCCACACCCCCATCAAAGCAGGCAACGTTTTCCAGGGAATTTCAATCCACGATCAAAAGGTTTTTGCTCCGCTCGGATCCAGGGCTCCAACTTGAACGAGATCCACGGAGAAATTGTTCAGATAAAGACTGAAAAAAAATCGGGATTTGGCCAAAAATGTTTGAGTCCCCCCCAGAGAAATTTGTTCAAAGCAACAATTTCAGGCTTTGGTTTTCTGGAGGAACTTCCAAGCCCACACACAGGCTCAGGAAAAATCGGCTGGGCCACTCTGCACAGCTCCCACCTCCGTGAGCAGCTGCAGAATTCCTGATCCAGGAAGAGCAGGATCAGGCTGGGAAGGTCAAGTCCTTTCCACAGGGAAAGGAAATAAAGTCAAGCCCCCAAAACTGTGCTGGGGTTTTATGCAGGGGATGAATATAACATTAAAATTATTTTATAATATATTAGAAAATGTATAAATAATAATTTTATATTTATATTATTTTATGTTATAATTAATATAGTTTTATAATATAATAACTATTATTTAATGATCTGTTTTAAAAAAAAACTCAGATCAGCCTGCAGGGACAGGACACAGGGAATGGCTCCCACTGGGAAAGGGGAGATTGGGCTGGGATCTTGGGAAGGAATTGCTGGCTGGGACGGTGGGGAGGGGCTGGGCTGGAATTGCCAGAGCAGCTGTGGCTGCCCCTGGATCCCTGGCAGTGCCCAAGGCCAGGCTGGAGCACCTGGGATGATAGGAGCTGTCCCTGCCATGGATGGGGTGGAATTGATGATTTTTAAGGTCCCTTCCATCCCAAACCATTCCATGATTTCCTGAAATTCTCCCTCTGGCTGGATTAACACATCACACAATTACCCTGTCTCACATTCACAAATTCAGGTGTTTTTCTGATATCTCAATATTCAGACACATCTAAAAATCCACCTTCAGCACTGAAGAAGTGCCTGCATTTCCTGAGGCAGAGCTGCACTGCCAGTGCTCCCAACAATCCATAAATCCCTGATTTTTGGGACGTGCCGATGCCACGGGAGCTCGGGCTGCCCCAGGCCAGGACTGATGGCTCCCCTGACACCCCCTTCAGCCCAATCACACGTTTTTATGCTTCTTGATTTCCAGAACAAAAGATTTATTCATCTTGTCCCAAAATTTCCCACTCCACACACCATCGAGCTCCCAATCTCATTCCCAAATCCTGCAGCAGGCACGTTCCCGGAGCTGGGAGCGGGGCAGGGCTCTGGAAACACCCAAACCCCTCCTGCCAGCGGGGTTAAACAATCCCTGCAGCACATTTAACCCCTGCAAGGCCAGTTTTCCATGGAAATGTGCAGCCCTGGCAGCCACCGGCACGGGGATGGCTCAGAGCTCAGGGAGGATTTGCTTTGGGGTTGGATAATTTGGGATGTAAGAGTTAATTCAGGATACGAGGGGTAATTCGGGATATGAGGGTTTGGATCTTGGATCCCTGGTGGGTTTTGGTGTAAAAGCAGGACACAAGCACAGTTCTGTCCCTCAGTGAGGGTGAAAACCCTCCAGGGAACACCAGGAATTCCAGAGGACCCAAACCCAGGGATTTGGGAACATCCCAGAGTCCCATTGATTGGAATCCACGGATGAGCTGGGGCACAGGGACACGGGACAGGACACAGAACCCACAGAGGCTCCTCTCCAGGACAGGGCACGGAGCAGGGGGGGACTGCAGGTGACACAAACGTTCCAGGAATTGTCCCTAAAACCCCACTGCTGCCACCAGCAGCAGCTCTGCTCCAATCCAGCTTTGGAGTCCTCAGGAGAAGGATCTGGAGATGCTGGAGAGAGCCCAGGGGANCAGGGATGGACAGGGGGGATTTTGGGGGGTCTGGGCAGGGACAGGGGCTGGATGGATGATCCTGGTGGGTCCCTTTCCATTCAGGATATTCCATGATTCTACAGGGAAGGAACAGGGGGAACTCAAATCTGCTCAGGAACAAACCCCTCCCTTTTCCCTGCAGTGCTGCTGGGAGAAGGGGCTGTGGGATCTTCTCCCTGGGATCTCCTCCATGGGATCTCCTCCAGGACACCTGGCCAGGTGCACCTGGGGGTCCTGTGGCTGCTGCCCCTCCCCCACTGCTCTTCATCACCACGGACAGCGGCCACTGCCCACCCTGGGACCGGGGCTGGGACGGGGACAGCCCCTCCTGCCCCTCCCCAGCTGCAGGGTCACCGCTCCTGTGAGGTCACCAAAGTGCCACCACACCCAGAAATGGGATTCACCCGCCTGAGATAGGCCAGAACNCCTGATCCAGGGGAACATTCCCAGCTCTCCCAGAGCAGAGGGGCTCCAGAGGGGCCTCATTCCATGCTGATGTAGGAATGTGGAGCCCACCCAGAGGGTCCCAGAGCAGGGCCCAGGAGGGCTCAGGGCTGACCCCACAATTCCATCCCTGTGGAGGAAGGTGTGACCTCACTCTGCTGGAAAGGAGGGAATGGATTTGCAGGGAGAAAATGGAAAGCACAGAACCACTTGAACAACTTTAAATTCCCAGCTTGTCCTTGATCCCTCCCTGGCTGCTCAGGGGCTGTCACGGTCAGGATGACAAACACCCCCCAGGCCAGGGACTGGCTGTAGCTGAAAATATCATTTTCCTGACAAAAGAGGCTTCAACAAACGAGAAAAAGCATGCAGAGGGGCAGACAGAACTTCCCAAAAGGTCCAGGACGTGGCTGCATCCCAAGGAATGATGGACACATCCAAAGGCTCTACCCCCAGACCTGCACTGCAGGCCTGGATCTCTGAGCTGCCTTTCCAGAGACACGGGGCTCTATTCCATGGCAAACATCCCAAATCCCAGGTGTCCCAGCACTGGGAGGAAGGAAAAACCCAACACCATCCCCAGTCATGGTTTGTGGTCCCCAAAACCCTCTGTCAGTCCCAGGAAGCAGCAGCAGGAAGGGAAGGAAAGAAGGGAGCACATGAAGGAATTCAAATTTCCAACTCCCATCCCGACACAACCCCTTATGCAAAGACAAACCAGGACAAAGGAAAAGGCCAAAAATTGGGTTATGGAGCAATGTTTCCATGAGGGATGGATGTTCTCCACCAGCACCAAGGTGCTGGGACAGACTGGGGTGAGCAGTTCCCAATCCTTGGCCTCTCTGCTGAGCCCAGTAATGGGAAAAGAGATAAAAACACAAAATAACCAAATTTTGTGACACATCCCACGTTCTCCAGCCTCATCTGCACCTTCAGGACCCTCCCATGAGCAAGGAGCAAACCCCTTGAGACACCACAGCCACCCCACACTGCCCAGTGTTACCTCTTCCTCCTCATCCTCATCCTCCACATCCAGGATCCCCGAATCCTGCTCCGACATGGGGCTGGTGTTCTTCACCTCCAGCTCCGAGCTGGCGCTGAATTCCTTCTTGGATTTCCTCCCCCCGCTAATCCTGGGCTGCTGGGACACGATGTTGTCCAGGTTTCTCTGCTGCTGTGCCTGGGAAGAAAGGCAGATTTCACCTGGGGTTTAATTTGCTTTTCAGGCCCGAGCGGGGACAAAGGAGGCCGAAGGCGCCACGCGCTCGGCGGAATTCCGACACGTCGCCTTTTCCCTGACCCAGATACTCCCAGATCCATTTGCAGAGCAGGCCAGGGATTATGCAACAATCCAAACACGCTCCTGGCTCTCTCCAAATGGTGGCCCCCGTGCTGCCACATTGATCCGTTTACGGCCCAGCTGCAGCAATATTCGCCCGCGGGCCATGTGGTGACTGTCACAGGCCGCGCTCCGGGACCTCCTGAACCGCTGGATTTGTTCCTCTTTTCCAGCCGTGGCGGCACAAAACATTCCACATCTGGACCCCAGAGGTTCCTGAAAGCATTTTTGTGGGAGCCCAGGAGGGTTTAATTGCACGTTGTTGATGTGCGGAACGAGCTGTAAAAGGTGCTCAAGGAAAAGGAGCTGGGAGCGGCGGGATGGAGGGGTGAGAGTTATTCCAGGGATTTTGGGGTTGTCTGGCAGCGGAGGTCACACTGTGCCCTCCTGCAAAAATTCCCTTGTTTTTCCTTTGATATGGAGCACAATAATCGACAGGAAATGTGGTTCAGCCCCAGTTGTTCGGGAGTTGATCAAGTTTAAAATGACGGGTGAGGAATGGGAACAGCACGGACACACAGGGGGTCTCCAGGGCCAAATCCCAACCAAAACCAGGGAAAAAACACCAATCCCATGGATGTGGCAGTGCTGGGCACGTTGGTTTGTGTGCTGGTGTAACTGGGGGATAAACACTTGGAAAACCTGGAATTTATATGGATTTAGACACAGACTTAGAGGATTCCTCCCCATACTTATGTATCAGAAGAAAGATTCCCATGTGTGGGAATCATGGAATCACAGACAGGATCTTCAGGATCCTCTCATTCCATGGGCAAGGACACTTCCCACAAGCCCAGGTAGCTCCTGGACATCCTGGAATTCCTGAGGTGGCAAAAGGGGCCCATCCCCTTCCCTATGGGAATGTGGCAGCCTGGATGTAGAAGGAAGCAGGAAAAACCAGGAGAATTGAAACATTATTAATTACGATTAAAAATCGCTAATTATTAATTAATTTTGCTACCTGAACTGCAGAGAGCACAAAGCTTTATCCGTGTGCAAACCGCCCAGATTATTTCCTTTTCAACACTTGGAAGTTTTAACACCCCCTCCAAAAATAATTCAGGAGCAGCTTTGATTTTTGCCAGCCTCCAAGTCCCTTTGGAATTTCTCCTTGGGAAGCACTGGAGTAATTCCAACATCTGAGGAATACTGAAATCCAAGCATGGCGTGAAGACCCCATTCCTTGGAAAATCCAGGCATGGATATCCCACTCCTTGGAAAATGCACCTCAAAGTGCTCCTCACCCCGAGCGCACACACTCAGCTCTGAATTAATTACCGAGCTGGGTAATTGATAACAAAATTCCGTGTACAGAGCTGCCCCTGGAGGCGGCTGCAGCAGAACAGGAGCGAATCCTTGGATGGGGCTGTGTTATCCCTGTGGGATGTGTTATCCCACAGCACAACCTTGACCTCTAGCGGTTGGAAAGCAGGAGTAGCCCTGGAGTTTATTTACGCCGAGTGCTCCTCCCAGCTGAGCCAGGGGACTCCCAACCCCATCCCTTTCAAAAATCTCTTCAGGGATGAATCCCAACAATGGGAATTTTTGCAACAAAGCCCCAGAGGGAAAGGTCTGAGTGGACACTGCCCAGGACAGAGTTTTGCTCCCGACGTCAGGACGCGAAGCCGTTGGGGAAAGGGGCGTTTTTGGCACCGGGATTCTCGGACTTCAGAGGCGGCACTCTATAGAAAGGCCTTGCAACATCCCATAAAGGGAATTAGGACTTCAAAAAGGGGCGGGAGCGCTCGGTCCTTCAGAAGAGAACACAACAAAGGGTCGGGGCTCGGGCCCGCCCAGCGCTGCCATGAGTTTCCCAACCCAGGCCTAATGAAGTTATAAGCCTGAATCCACTGGAAATTCCCCCAAAAGCAAGCCCAGTGCACTCGTTAAACCCTCCAGTTTATGTAATCCTCCTCCTTCTGGAGAGGGGAGAATCAAAGAGTGGGAAAAGGCGAAGTTTTGGACGCAGCCCTGAGCTGGACGCGGATCGTTAAGCAGGGCGGAGCGGGCCCGGAGCGCACAGGCGGTCATGGGAGAGGGAAATTTGGGATAACGAGCTGGAGGATGCTCTGTCAGCCCAGGCCTCCTCTGCCCCAGCCCTCGGCGTGAAACACACGGGATTTGAGGCTGGACATGGAATTGGTGTCACCAAGGATCCATGGAAGTGCTCTCCGAGGATCACCGACCTCGGTCCCACCTCTTTTCCAACAGGGATTAATCTTCCCTCAGTCCAGCTCTGCTGGAGCACAGCAGGATGTGGCCAGGAGTCAATATTGATAAGATCCAAACTAAATATTGATAAGACTTCACAAATTTCAGTTATTTAGAAATCAAGGAAATCTGTCCCTCTGGCATCGCTCCAGGACAAGGAGCCCCACATGGAATTTATCCCCCAAGCTTTGATTTTGCACTTTTAATGCAAATAAACTGATTTATCAAGAGAAGAATATTGACCTGGATTGAAGCTGGGAAAATCACAGAATCCAGGAACAGTTTGGGTTAGAAGGGACAATAAAGCCCATCCCATTCCACCCCCAGAGACACTTCCCACTATCCCAGATTTCTCCAAGCCCCAGTGTCCAACCTGGCCTTGGGCATTGCCAGGATCCAGGGGCAGCCACAGCTGCTCTGGGCACCTTGTGCGAGGACCTGCCCCACTCTCTGAATGAAAAAAAAAAAGGAAAAATTGTATGTCCCAACTCCCAGATATCCTAAAAAGCAGCCAAGGATGCTCCCAAAGGCACAAAAGGTTTCCAGCGCACCAGGAGCAATTTGGACCTTGAGGAATCTTCACCTTTCAGGATTTTTGTGGGGGGAGTTTTAAACTGGATGAGATTTTCCAGGGATTTCTGCCTGAATGGCCTCACATTCAGTCAGTGGAGGTTTGTTCTCCTCCCTTTCTGGGAACACCAGAGCCAAATCCCGACCTGTGGTGGGCACATTCCGACTGCCCCGAGCCCGGAATGAAGGAGTGAGTGATCCTGGAGCCAGGCCCTGCACACACCAGGAGGAACGGGAATGGCTTTTCCATCTCCAGGAGGGCATTCCCAACCCCCCGCTCCCGGCAGGAAACGATCTGGACTGAGGTGACCTACAAGTGAGAAATATCGAATTTTCTTCAGCTTCATGAGGTTTGGGTTTCACCGTGAGGGAAAGGTAGAGCTGGGGGGAGGCCCAGAGGAAGCAGCTCCGGAGAAATTCGGGATTATCCGAAAGAATTCCCTGCTCCCACCCCCAGCTCATTCCCAGCAACAGAACAACCCTTCCATGGATTTGCTGCAGCACTGGAAGGCTCAAACCCCACCTGCAGAGGAGCACTGGGGGGGTTTGGGGGTTCTGTTCCCCACAAAGGGTCTGGAGGAGCCCAGGGAAGAGGCCCCACATCAAAGGCCCGGTGACATCCAAGGTGCCCTCGGAAAAATGACGGATCCAGGGTTGGGGGAGGCCCAAAGCCCTCAGGGGATGACAAATCCAATCCAAAATCCCCCACCTTTTGGTGTGGTTTCCATGAAAGTGAGGCCAGTTTGGGGTTATCCCGTGGAGTTGCCTCTGTTACCCAGGACCATCATTCCTGGCTCGCTCTGCTCCATGGGAACATCAAAAAAGGCAGCAGAGCCAGGGCCTGCTCACAGCTGATGCTGCTTTTAGGAATCAAACACAAAGTGTGGGTTCAAGGAGGTGAAGTTCCCTCCAAGCACAGCCACTTCCCTCCTCCACATCAGCCTGGGAGACCAGGAGCACCCCCGTCACTCCATCAGGGCAGAATTCCCAGCTCCTGACGGGAATTCTCTTTCCAGGCTGGCTGGTAGGACAAGCAAAGGCACCTTTCCACCCCCAGGGCCAGGCCCAGGCCAGTGACCCGCGTTTGTGGACTGAGGTTGTCATCAGGCAGTCCAGAAGACTTTTGGGAGGCCTGGGACAGTGGGAGGTGTCCCTGCCCATGGCAGGGGGTGGAATGGGATGGGATTTAAGGTCCCTTCGCACCCAGACCATCCTGGGAGTATTTGGTGATGAAACTCCTGTCTCCTGCACCTCCCTTCACCAAGGGCTCGACCTGCAGGACACGGCTTTGGGGGTTTCTCTTCAAACCCTAAACACAAATTCCCAGAGAGGTGTGGACTCCTCATCCCTGGCAGTGCCCAAGGCCAGGCTGGACAGGGATTGGAGCAGCCTGGGACAGTGGGAGGTGTCTCTGCCCATGGCAGCGGTGGCACTGGATCATTTTTAAGGTCCCTTCCAACCCAAACCATCCTGGGATTCAAAGCCTGAACAGGAAGGACATTCCTCAGCATCCCAGGATCCATCCTGAAAAAACTCGCACAAGTTGTGAACTCTACCTTCCCCACCCCCACAACCAAACTGACCCAACCCAACCAAGCTGGAGTTGAATTTTTTGGAGTTGAATTTTTCAGAGTTGGGTTTTTCAAACTCAAATCCTCGAGATCAAGTGACTCCAGCCACAAACTTGCATCCCAACTCCACAGAGGCATTCCCAAAGCCATGGGATCATTCCCAACACAATGGAGTCTTTCCCAGCACCACAGGATCATTCCCAATGCCACAAAGTCATTCCCAATGCCATGGAGTCACTCCCAATCCCATGGGGTCATTCCCAAAGCCATGGAACCAATCCCAGCTCCATGGAGTCATTCCCAAAGCCATGGGATCATTCCCAAAGCCAGGGGATCAATCCCAGCTCCATGGGATCATTCCCAAAGCCATGGGATCATTCCCAATGCCATGGGATAATTCCCAATGCCACGGGATCATTCCCAAAGCCATGGGATCATTCTCAGCTCCATGNCAAAGCCATGGGATCATTCCCAATGCCATGGGATAATTCCCAATGCCACGGAGTCATTCCCAATGCCATGGGATTATTCCCAAAGTCATGGGATCATTCCCAAAGCCACGGGATCATTCCCAAAGCCATGGGATCATTCCCAGCTCCAGAGAGTCAATCCCAGCTCCATGGAGTCATTCCCAAAGCCATGGGATCATTCCCAGAGCAGGCCAGGGACTCGGCCAGGCTCTGGCTCCAGAGCCACCCTAAGGAAAAGTTGTTCCATCACCTCCAGGAGGAAGGAGCTCCTTTAAAACTCCAACATTGTTATTTTTGTAACTTCACCTCGTTTTCCACACCCGTTCACAAACGCTTGAGCCTCACCTCCCCTCACCTCCAGCCCCCAGTATTTACTTTTGAGCAGAATCTAATTAGGTTTTTCCTGATGAGACACGAGATAAGGCCCGGGGAGAAGGGGTTGGTGATTTAAAGGGAGCGATGATTTAAAGGCTGCCTTTGGTAGTTTTGATTAGTTCCTGCTGTGATGGTTTTACAGACCCCTCTAATGGGCTGAGACACTGAATTTTCAAATATCATTTCTCGGTATCCCTAGGAATGGGATACATATTCCTTAAACGATCTCAGGGAAGAAAAGAAAGGGGGGAAAAAAAAAAAAAAAAGCAGCAAAGCCGACTGGCTACGGGGGTAGGAAAAAAAAAGAAACATTAATAAAAAATGACAGTAGGGCTGGAGCTCTGCCAGAGAGCCATTCTGAAGTTATAAAATCCCCCTGGGATCAGATAAAAGCAGGGATTATTATTGCAAGGTGTAAACTCAAGGCACGGCCGCAGCTCCTGCTTTGAGTTTGCCCGCGGAGCCGGCGCTGTCGGGACGAGGAGGGGCTCGGCCTCTCCCGTCCCCGGTGCTAACTTGTTATCAGAGCAGACAATTTGTTGGAGGTTTGGCTGACAAAGTCCTCCCTCGGCTCAGGAAACGAGGCCCAACAATGGGAGGGTTTTTTTTGAACTCCATTCCAGGTCATTAAATAAAAGGAGTTTGGAAATGCAGCACTGGACGGGTTTGTTCTCCCCGGTGCCCTGCACAGACTCGGCCTCAACCCCCCACTCCTCATTCCCTAAAAACTTCCACCATTCTTCCACCTCAGCCCATCCAAAGCTAAAACCCACCTCGGGTCTGATATCCCTAAATATCAATTTTCCTCAAATACAAGTTTTTGGCATTGAGTGTGTGATGAGGAAAAATGCAATTCCCCTTTTGTTTCGCTCTCACCCCATGATTTACCCTCATTCCCTGCTCCTTTTCCCAACCTGGATTCAATCCAGGCCTAATTCCTCAGATTTTACAGTTCAATATTCCCTGGCCAGGACAAGGGCAGCACTGTGGCAACAGGACCAGACCAGATTCCCAACAATTCCTGTTTGTGCTGCCCTGGATCCTTGGGAGTGTCCATGGCCAGGCTGGACATTGGGGCTTGGAGCAGCCTGGAATAGGGGAAGGTGTTGGGGTTGGAATGAGATGGAAATAGGGGAAGTTTCCAACACAAACCATTCCAGGATTCTGGAGCCCCTCTGCTCTGGAGCCAGGCTGGGAGAGCTGGGAATGTTCCCCTGGATCAGGGAAGGCTCCAGGCAGAGCTCAGAGCCCCTTGCAGGGCCTGAAGGGGCTCCAGGAGAGCTGGAGAGGGACTGGGGACAAGGCCTGCAGGGACAGGACACAGGGAATGGCTCCCACTGGGAAAGGGGAGATTGGGCTGGGATCTTGGGAAGGAATTGCTGGCTGGGAGGGTGGGGAGGGGCTGGGCTGGAATTGCCAGAGCAGCTGTGGCTGCCCCTGGATCCCTGGCAGTGCCCAAGGCCAGGGTGCACAGTGGGTGGGAGATGTCCCTGCCCATGGAACGGGATGGGATTAAACCCACGGGATGAGCTCAGCCCTATTTACATCCTCACCGTTCATTCAGTACCTGGGTTAATTCAGTTTTTCATACAAAACCAATTTGGGGGGAGGCTGCCCAGCCCAGCGCTGCACTGTGAGAAGGGGATGACCCAGACTCTCCCTTCCAAAGAGAAATTCATCACTGGAGGATTGATAAAAAGCCTTGGGCAGCCACAGCCTCCGGGTCAGCTGCGCAAAAAAAGCCACTTTTGAAGAAGCCCTTTATGGCCCAAGTGTTGATTTACACTTCTGTGGGATCCAGATCTGGGGGCAGCTTCAAAGGGAGCTCAGTGGNGAGGAGGAGGATGGCTGTTCCACAGGGAATTCCAAACACATGAAAGTCCTCGGCCTGACAACTGCACAGCCCGGGGCTCTGCTCCAGCAGCCCAAGCTCTTGGGCACAAAAATGGTTTACAATTGATCTGAACTGAGATGGAGCTGAGGTTCTTTGATTCCCTTCTACCAACGATTTTAAATTCTTTTTCCAGGCCTGGATGAAATCCCCCACCCTGGGAGCTGCTGTGACCCCGGGCTGGTTTAACCCTGCCCCAGGAGACACAACCATGACTCAAAGCTCCACTGGAAACTCCCACACGTCCCTTTCACCTCTCCTCACTCTTAATTGGGACCCAACCAAAGCCCTGAGTAAGAGAGGGAGCAGCAGAGGAACCACAACCAAAACTGGTCACAGGTGAGAGGGTCTGGAATGACTCAGGAGCACCCAACCGTGCAGGGCCCGGCTTTGGGAGCGCTCTCAGAGAACTGAGATTGTTTTCCAAGCCAGGCTTTGTTCCAACACGCTCCCTGACAAGCAAGGCATGGCACAGGGAACAGCGTTTGGGGTTGGTTTGGTTTTTTTTTTTCCAGTGAAACTGGTAAAAAAGGAGAAATCCAGGCAAAAGGCTTTGTTTCCTCAGGAAAAAAAAAAAAACAAAAAAAAAAACCCAGAGGAAAAGGGAATGGAGCTGGAGAGGAGAGGGGGGAGTTAAAGGGACAAATTCGGGCTTTGACTTAAGGATATTCTACCAAAGAATTGTAGAATTGCAAAACTGGGCAGCTCATGGAATCACAGAGTGGTTTGGGTTGGAAAAGCTCATCCCATTCCAGCCCTTCCATAGGCAGGGACACCTTCCACCACCCCAGGGTGCCCTGAGCCTTTCCCTGCCCTTCCTTGGGCTCCCCCTGTGCAGTTCTGGGGCTTGGAGGAGCCTGGAACACCAGGAAAGCTCCTCCTCAATCCCAAGGCACTCAGTGAAATTCCAGCTCCCAGCATCATTCCCAGCTCCAGGAGCTCCTCAAAACCCCTGGGGACTCTCTAGGTGTTGTCCCCACCTCTGTCCTTGCCCAGGGAAGGTGGGAGCCTCTCCCCTCTGGATATTCAGGATAAAATCCATACTCATGGATTAGATCTCACTAAAAGGGGAAGGTGCTGGGCTGGACTTCCCAGGGTTTGATCCAGGGGGAATTCTGGAAAAACCATCCCAGTGTGCTCAGCTTGGAGCTGCTCCTGCCCGAGCTCAGACACCACGCAGGGCCCTCACTCCCCCACAGGTTTGAACAGCCTGATTCCAACATTTCCCACAGGTTTTCCTCCCATTTTCCCTTCCCAGCAGCTGGGAAGCTGCTGCTTCCCTGAGGGACAGCCTGCCTGTTCTCCCTGTTTTCTGTGGCAGGAAGTGCAGCAGGAGCTGCTCCCTCAGCCATGGAGCAGACAGGAATTATCACTCACGGATGCTCCACTTTTCCTTGACCTCACAAAGTTCCCCAGGGAGTTACCCCGGGCTGGCCTCGGACGGAATCCTTGTATCCCGGTGTCCGTGGGAGCTCCCAAAGTTCTGCTCCACACCCCCTCCCTGGGCTCTGGCATTTCGAGATAAGGGTCCTTTCAAGATTCTGCTTTTGTTTCCATTTATCAGCCTGGGCTGGCTTTTTGAAGGGTTCTGAGGGACTGGCCATGGTCAGAGCACCTCCCTGGGATGGTCCCGATTCTCCTGGAACAACAGGACTCGGACTATCCCAGGAAAAGCCCAGTGTGGTCAATCCTGGACAAAACAGGAATTTGGCTTTTCCACAGCACAGCCTGTAAGTCTTGAAGTGAGATCTGGGAAGAGCTGCAGAGATCCTCTGGATCTAACTCAGATCCCAGACCTGCAGCCAGAATATCCTCAACCATTCCCACAGGAGTGGGATAATCTGGGATAACAGGATCCCAATGGGACACGTTCCATGCTGGGATCTGGGAACACGTTCAGTACCTGGGGACAGATGGGATCTGGAATGTTCATCGTGGCTGGGAAGAGCCTGCTGGACTAAGGCTGTCCTGACACCCCCATGGTCCTGTTTTCCATGGCAGAGGAATGTTTTTCCAGGGATAACCCACGGCTGCTGCCCCAACGTGCTTCAGAGCTATGGACCAAAGTTAAATCCTCATGGAATGGTTGGGTGGGAAGGGAACCTTAAAAACCACAATGTTCCACCTCCCTCTGTCCCAGGCTGCTCCAGCCTGGCCTTGGGCACTGCCAGGGATCCAAGGGCAGCCACAGCTGCTCTGGCAATTCCAGCCCAGCCCTTCCCCACCCTCCCAGCCAGGAATTCCTTCCCAAGATCCCAGCCCAATCTCCCCTTTCCCAGTGGGAGCCATTCCCTGTGTCCAGT
>VWZP01016763.1:56091-98874 GCA_013396995.1 Dicaeum eximium | reverse complement strand
TGCTGAGGTTCTGTCCCAGCTCTTGGGGAGTGACCCCCCCCCCTAAATCCCCATCCCCCATCCCCCAGTGTCCGTCTGTCCCTCCTGTCTGTCCAGTCTGGGACATTGTGTGGGACACAGCCCAGTGCTGTGGCCAGACCCCAGTGGATCATGTCTCTCCTTTTTCCCTTTTCCATCCAAACTTGAGGAGGAATCTGGGCCAGGATCACAGTAAGAGGCTGAACCCTAAAACCCAAAGAATCCCCACGCATCCTGCACATCCCTGCAGCAGCACCTCCACCTTCAGGAGATATAAAAAATAGTATTTAAAAAAAAAAAAAAGGATAAATCCTTGCTGGAACAAAGCCCTTTTCATTCTGTTTGGGAATAACCCCTCTGGTTTTTTTGATGAGAAACCCACAAAGCAGCTGCCAACGGGGCTGAGCCACAAACAGCGGCTCGGCTGGGGGAGAACAAAATGGCTTTTTCAGGAATAATCATCTTCCCCGGGATCCCTGAGCTTCAGGGAGCAGCACAAGAAAGCAGAACATGATTTGGTTAGTGCTGGTTTTAATTAATCACAGAATTAGCCAGGCCCTGCCTCCCCCAGCACGATGACTTTAAGGAATATTTAATCCTAATATGAAAAGTTTCAACTTTACAGAAGAGCTTCGATTTCATTTTCCTGCCTTCACTTCACAAAGATTCCTCTGATAATGTGAAATATTCTGTTGATAAATACATTTTTTTTTTCCTAAGCACTGGGGCGTGAGGGTTGGGGATTTAGAGAAGAGATTACAGCAGAGAAAAATGAAATTATACATTCAGCACTCAGCATTGCAGTCCAAAACCAACTCTCCCAACTGAAACCACTTTTTGTGGTCTTTTTTAACATAAAAATGAACTTAGTCAACACATTACATAATTCTCCTCTCCCACAGTATGTTCCCAGGATTTTTCTCCCTGCATCCATCACTAATATTTCACTCACACCACAATTTTTAGGACGGAGCCTAAAAAGATTTTAAGTCCGCGGCGATAAATCAAAACCTGATCTCATCTCGCTGCTGTAAATTCACTTCATGGTCACCCTTGAAAGCACCACAAGTTATTGCAAAATTCAAATTATGCTTTTAAAAAAGAAAAAAAAAAATCTCTCCCTGTTCTGAGTGCTCCAGCCTAACAAATCCAGCACCAGGAATATCCAGCCCGTCCCAAATCCGTTATTCCCTGGACATGATCTGCCCTCTAAAGGCATCTGGGGAAACTACAAAGAGCTTTTTTAGCCATAAAGAAAAGCCCTGGAAGGGTTTGATTTTCCTTCTCTTTCCCTCCCTGGCCTCTCCCCCTGTCCCAACCATACAGGAGGGTCCCAGGCTCAGCTTAACCAGGCTCAGCCTAGACAGGACCATCCTCAACTCCAGGAAAACTCCACAGGACACAGCCTGGATCTCCCTCTATGGACGCTGGGGGATGAGCACCATGAATAAACAGGGTTTAATCCAGGCCTAATTCCATGGATTTCCCAGTTCAGGATTCCCTGGGCAGGACAACAGCCCTGCTGTGGCAGCAGGACCCCAACAATTCCCGGTTTTGCTGCCCTGGATTCCCAACAATTCCTGTTTGTGCTGCCCTGCATCCCTGGGAGTGGCCAAGGAAAGGCTGGATGGGGTTTGGAGCTCCTGGGACAGTGGGAGGTGCTGGGGTTGGAATGGGATGGGATTTGAGGTCCCTTCCACCCAAACCATTCCAGGATTCTGCTCTGGAGCCAGGCTGGGAGAGCTGGGAATGTTCCCCTGGATCAGGGAAGGCTCCAGGCAGAGCTCAGAGCCCCTGGCAGGGCCTGAAGGGGCTCCAGGAGCGCTGGAGAGGGACTGGGGACAAGGCCTGCAGGGACAGGACACAGGGAATGGCTCCCACTGGGAAAGGGGAGATTGGGCTGGGATCTTGGGAAGGAATTCCTGGCTGGGAGGGTGGGGAAGGGCTGGGCTGGAATTGCCAGAGCAGCTGTGGCTGCCCCTGGATCCCTGGCAGTGCCCAAGGCCAGGCTGGATCCATCTGGGACAGTGGCAGGGGGTGGCACTGGATGGGATTTAAGATCCTTTCCCATCCCAACTACTCCATGAACATCCCAACCAGCAATAACTCGGCATTTAGGTAGATCCCAGAATCCCACAGTCATTAGGGTTGGAAAAGTGCTCCAAGATCCTCCAGTCCCACCTGTGACCAAAATCCTTCATCCCAACACAACGGGGATGCTCCCAGCAGGAACAGCCTGGCCTTATTCTGTGGCCACCGCAACGAAATCCTGGCTCAAAAATAACTTTAAAAAATATTAAAAGAAAAAAATCCAAATTATCCCAACCCCACAGCCAAGGCCAGAATCCAAATTCCCAGGAGAATCTGCAGAGCCACCCCCAGCCCTTCCCTGGCCACCAGTCTGGATCCTTCCCACCCCTCCTTGCCCAAGGTCTGAAACTTCCAGACTTCCAAATTACAGTCCCGGTTTTTAAAAGCCCAAAATAAACAGCAGCTTGTACCAGGAAAAAAAAAAAAAAATTTAAAAATGGGCAATTAGAAAGTCAGAATTCCTCCAAGTCCTCGTTAGTAAAAGTTTTATATCCCTCCAACATGTGGCACTCCAGGAGAAAACCTGGCAGAGGGAAAAATGCCCTGGTCCACCTTTCCTGAACACAGCAACGTTTCAGCCTTGGCCAAGGTGGTTCCTATTAGGGGCTTTTTTCCATTTGAAATTTACTGGTTAATTTTATGGAAACAAATCAAGGGAGCTGCATATTATAAATCTATTAAGGATAAAAAAATGTAACTCTGCAAATAAAAAAACCCCGGAAAAAAATCTCACACCTCCCCTCCCAGCCCTTTCCAATTTTCATTTATGGGCCTTTTAAAAAGGAAAAGTGGAGCTGGGAGGTCTTCCCGGAGTCCCCACGAGTGCCACACGTGTGGCATCCCTGCTCAGCCCTCAGGAATGAGCAGCTTTATGGAGCCATCCCCTTTTCCAGGTGACCAACTCCACCTGCTACTGAAACAGGAAAAAAAATCCCTTTTTTACAGGGAATTTTACTCTCCCCGCAGGATGGGGTTGGGAGGGAAGCTGAAGGACAAAATTCCAAAGGGTTTCGATTGCTCTGCCTCCATCTGGAGTTAATGGGGCTGCACCTGCTTTTCACAAGCTGTGAACGTGACCCCCCAAAGAGCTCAGAGGCTCCAGCACTGCCTGCATCCAACACTGGCAGATAAATCCAGGTGGGAAAAGGTTTGGGAGCAGAACATGAAACCCTCAGAGGTGGGCGAGTAAAAGGCCACGAGGTCCAGCCAGGCCAGGGCTGGAGCTGCACCGGGCTCAGGGCAATCCCAGCACAAATCCAGGCTGGGAGGAGAAGGAAGGGACTGGGAGCAGCCCTGGGAGAGGGATTTGGGATGTTGTGGATGAGGCTGGAACGGCCCAGCCCAGACCCCCCCAGGCCTGGGCTGATCCCAAAGGAAAGGTGGGAATTGTGTCCCTGTGCCCCCTCAGGTGAGAGCCTGAGGAGCCAGGCTGGGAGAGCTGGGAATGTTCCCCTGGAGCAGGGAAGGCTCCAGGCAGAGCTCAGAGCCCCTTGCAGGGCCTGAAGGGGCTCCAGGAGAGCTGGAGAGGGACTGGGGACAAGGCCTGCAGGGACAGGACACAGGGAATGGCTCCCACTGGGAAAGGGGAGATTGGGCTGGGATCTTGGGAAGGAATTCCTGGCTGAGAGGGTGGGGAGGGGCTGGGCTGGAATTCCCAGAGCAGCTGTGGCTGCCCCTGGATCCCTGGCAGTGTCCAAGGCCGGGCTGGAGCAGCCTGGGACAGTGGGAGGTGTCCCTGCTGTCCCTTCCATCCCAATCCATTCTGGGATTCTGGGATACCTTTGGATCACAAAGAACATGTGAGATAAAAGAGCAAGGTCAGTCAAACTCAACACACCCAGCCCTGATGGTTTTCCATCAGGTCCAGTGGAATTTTCTCCAGTGAAATCCCGGCTGCCTGTGCAGCCCCACACCCACAGCAGGGACAGGGATGTGTCCAGGGCAGAGGCTCTGGAGCAGCCTGGAACTGCTCCATCCACGGCTCCTGGACATCGTGGATGTCCCAAATTCCTCCTGGGAACTGCTCCTCACTGCAGGACAGCCTGGTCTGCAGCAGGGACAGACAAACTCTGGGATGGGACAGGGGGGCAGAGACGGCACCGACTGCAGGAAATGGGGAAAAGGAGGAAAAAAAGGAAAACCCAACATTCACCTGCCAATGTCTGAGCTCCACCCACAGCTCCCAGGGGCAGGAACAACCTTGGTCACAGCTGGGATCAAAGGGAACCAAAAAACCTGAGCTCCACTGAATTCCTACATTCTCTCTCCTAAATTTCATTCCTTTCTGGGAGAGGGAAGAGTTCCCTCAACTCATGAGGATTTTACCGGGATATCTGTTCCCTGTTCACCTCAGAACCACAGAATTCAGATTATTTTAGGCAATCAGGTGGCAGCTGAGTAAGAAAATGGCAGGAGACAACTGCAGGCAACCCCAAAACACCTTCCTGCCTCATCCCAATCCACGTGCAGCGCTGCTGGAATTGCCCAGAGCTCCTGGAATGGATGTAGGGAAGAATCCCACCTAAAAATGTCCTTTCTTTTCCCCCAACACAGTGACTGGGAGAGCCCTTGCAGAACAACCCCAAAGATTTGCTTCTGCAAATAATCAGAAAAATCTTCAAGGACCTGGAGCCTCCTCATCCTCCAAATAAATTCCAAGCTGCCTTTTTCTTCCCTTTCCAAGTGGAGTGGAAAAGAGAGATCCTCCCTTCTCCCAAACTCTTAATAATGTTCTTCAAACGCTTTGGAGATGCTTCAAGAGAAAGCACTGAAGAAATATTAACCAGGATTTCATCCCAAAGCCTCGGAGCTCATTTCAGGGCTGGCTCCACATTCCAGCCCCGCTCCCTGCTCCCAAATCCCTCCTGCTTTAAGGTGATGGACTTTAGGATGTTTCAAAAGGTTGGGAACCTCCAGAGGTTTGTCCTACAGGGTTTATAAATCCATTTTTCCCTGCTTTGTGTGTGCAACCACAAGTTTTCCACAGCCTCAGAGGGATATTCAGGAAAATCCGGCTGTGGATGATGCCCCCGTCCCAACCCCGGAGCTCCCGGAGTCTGACACTAATGAAAAATAAGGAGCTCCCAGCACAGCTGCCATGAGAGGGGGAAACACCAAAAATGTGCTCCTGGTTTCTCCCTCGGCTCCAGAGAGTTGTGAGGGCTTTGTGGAGCTCCTGCAAGGAGTTGGGAATGATGAAGTGCGAGGCTGCGGCTGGGGCCAAGCGGCGCAGGACGCAGACACGGCCTCGTTACCGCCCCGCTAATTGAGGTCCTGCTCAGCCTGCAGCGCCCAGGGAGCAGCAGGAAAACGTCTGGGACCTTTCCCTTTCCCAGACATCCCTTAAAAAACACTTTATAAAATCCCACCGTGCCGCAGGAACCCAGCCCGGAGAGTTCCAGGGGATTCTCGGCCGGCTCTTTCTTCCTGATTTGAAATATAAAGCTGGGGAGCGTTTTGGATACCTGGATTTAGGGAAAAATCATGGGATGTGGGAAATATGGACTTTCCAAGTGCACCTTGGAAACCAGGCTCTGGTTCTTGTCAGGCCTCCAGGAACGGAGGAGCAAGGATGGGACCAGTTAAATGTTGGCAGAGTGGGAAAAGAGGAGCTTGTGGAATTCTGTAGGACACTTCAAGGACTTGAGCAAGGCCTGGACAGGCCTTNAGGGTGGGCAGGGGCTGGGCTGGAATTGCCAGAGCAGCTGTGGCTGCCCCTGGATCCCTGGCAGTGCCCAAGGCCAGGCTGGACAGTGGGTGGGAGGTGTCCCTGCCCATGGATGGGGTGGGATTAAAGCCATGGCATGAGCTCAGCCATATTTACATCCTCACAGATCCCCTCAGCACTCCACAGCCCAGGATTTTCCCTCACTCTCTTGTATCTTTAGCCCTGACAATAAAATCCTCCAACCATTCCATTTCTGCCATTCCCATGAATCCCTTCCCCGATTTTAGGAATCCTTCCCTCAGTCTGTTCCCAAGAGTTTCATATCAGGGAAGAAAAGCTTCTTCAAAATCTTTACAGAGAGACCTTCACCCCAAAGACACGAAAGAAAACTCTTCTTCTCAATGGTTCCTTTTGGTGTTTAGGGCCATCACGTTGTGCAAACAGGATTTCACCCCCGGGATTTCATGGATAGCTCCCTTTCCAAGGAGAGCTTTGCAGCTCACCCTCACTGCAGGAGGATCCCCAAATGTTATTTTTGTGAGCCAAGAGGAGAAACACCAGAGAGGGCTGGGAACAACATCCTACACAGATCCCACCTAAAAACTCCAGCAACTCCCCATCCTGGAAAAGAAAACAGGACAATTCATTTGCAACTGGAAAAGTGAAGTGATTGGAAAGAAGAAAATTCCTAAGAAGTAGAAGCTGCAGAAGAAAAAGAAGATTCCAAAAGAGAAGATTTCAAAGAAGAAAAATACAACTTTAAAGGAGAAAAAGAAGACTTCAAAGAAGAAGAAGATGGTGATCTTCTTGGGAATTCCGAAGAAGATTCCAAAGAAGAAGAAGATGATGCCAGAGACGAAGATTCCAAAGAAGATTCTGAAGAATAAGAAGCAGAAGCAGCAGCAGCAGCAGCAGCAGCAGAAGCAGAAGATAATGATGATGATGATGATGATGATGATGATGATGATTGATGATGATGATGATGATGATGATGATGATGATGATGATGATGATGATGATGATGATGATTCCCAAGAGGAAGAAGAGCCTGTGGAAGGACACTGTCCCCTCACCATTGCCAAGGGACATGGGGGGCTGCTCCTAAGCCTTCCTCCAAGCATCACTTGGGACACCAGACGGGATTCCTGCCCCTCCATGGCAGCTCCTGCCCTGCCCAGCCTGGAGCCAAGAGCTGGAGTAAATCCAGGTTTAAAAACAACCCTGGGATGCGGCACCACAAGGAAGGGAAGGGAAGGGAAGGGAAGTTGGCTGCTCTCCTCACAGCAGGAGGAAATTTGAATTCCAGAGTGGGAAATGTGGAACAGAAGGAAAACTGAGGGTCCTGGTGCTCAGGAGGGGCTGCTGAGGGGAGGGATCAATGAACTCTCCTGAGGGCACCAACAACAGCCTGGCTTAAGGAGCAATTCCCTGAGCGGGGCTTAGGCCTGGCCTAAGGGAACAGAGCGAGCTGGGGAGAGGGAGAAGTGGGAATGTGGAGTGGTGCAAAAGGGAATCCACACATCAGGCACCAGCAGGGCTGTGGGGACAGCCAGGAATGGCAGCTGGAGCTCAGGAGGACAGAGGCCACCAGGAGAAGCACTGGAAGGAGAGGAAGGATCAGGGCTGGAGGGACGGGAAAGCCACGCTGAGGATGTGACATCATCTCTGGAGACAAGGGGATTTTGGACTGGAAGGTGAATAAAAATTGGGAAAGACCTAAATGCTGAGTAGGAGAAATATCTCAACAAGTGTGTGAATTCCAGAGGAAGGAGAGATGGGATTCATCCATATCCCAGACACAACAGCTCCAGGAGGAACGGTCAAACACCATCCCAGGAATTATCCCAGGAATTCAGGACCTCCAAAAAACATGATCAAAATGTCCAGTTACATGTTGGAATATCATGCTCTAGAGAACACTTTGAGAATATTTGGGATTTCTTATTTCACAGAATCCCAGCTGGAAGGGACCTACAAAGGTGCCTTAGTCCAACCCCTGCCGTGGGCAGGGACATTTTCCACTGAATCACATCCTGTCCAACCTGGCCTGGAATGTTTCCAGGGATGGGGCATCCACCCCTCTCTGGGCAGCTGTGGCAGGGATTTACCACCCTCATTTTGAGGAAGTGACTCTTTATCTCTCATTTAAATCAACTTTCCTGCAGTTCGAGCCCTCAGCCCTTGTCCCTCACAAAAGGCCCTGCCATAAAATCTGCCCCCGTTTATGAGGATACAACAATCCCTGCTCCTGATCTCCTGACTGGGAAGTCTCAGGGCTGGAGTTTGCCTGCCTGTGGGCAAACTGGGATGGAGTTTGGTGGGATCCTGGGACCCCACAGGGCAGTTTAACACAAGGCATGGCAGAGTCTGGTAAACAACTCCTGTGGTCTGTATTGAGAACAGATCTGGAAGCAGGAGAAGGGGCCCAGCAGGGGGGATTTGATCTGATCCATGACCAAAACCATTCCCATGCCCCAAGCCAGCCCTTCATGGGCTGACCAGTGAAGCAATCCCCAACAATTTACTCCTGCCATAAAGGGAGCCTGTTTTCCCACAATCCTGGAGCCACCATATCTGGGATCAATAAACCTCCTCAATAGCCACATAAAACTCCTTTCATCCCTTCTTCCCTCCAGAAAAGGTGGCAACTGCCACTCCAAATGGCCAATCCCACTGACCAAAGGGGCCCCGTGCCCACGCCTTGGGATCAACTCCCAGCCCCACCACGAAGTCCCGAAAAACAAGTGACTGCAGCTCCTCACCCCAAAAGCTGTGGCTCATGGCCTCTGCTTTGTAGGTCCTCTGGAAAGAGTTACCAAAGATAAAACAATCTTTCCATCTTCTGATTTAAAAGGGACTTCTGGGCAATGTCTGTCCTAAAACTCAATATAAATTTGCATTTCTCCCTGGAGGCTCCTCGTTCCAAAGGGTTCCCATTGGGCTTTAACAATGCCACTGCCCTTTTTTCGGGGAACAATGACAAATCCTCGTCCTCTTGATGGATGCTCGTTCCCTAAAGAAGTCAACAGTAAAAATGTGAAAGGGTTTGGAGCATCCACGACGTTCCTACCAAATTCCTCAGGCTCCCCAGCCAGGCACGATTAAGGACTCGGCACAAGGAGCGAGGATGTGCTGAAAGAGATCCCAATCTCACCAGGAATTCATCCCAGGTTCCTCCCGGCTCAGCAGAGCGGGGCTTTGCTCTTCTGGGGGGCTTTCAGCAGAGATTCCATCCCGAGTTTGGCAAGAGCTGCCCGCTGCAAAGGGGGAACTCCAGAGGGAAACAATGAAAGGAAAGGGAACGGAGTGAAGGCACTTTGGAGCCTAACGAGTCGCTGAACTGTTGCTCAGGCAAACTTCAGAAAACCATTCATCTTCTGAGGGAGCCACCAGCAAGGGCCCTGCCGCGGCTCTGGAGCTGCTGCCATCCTGGTGGGAGGTCCTGTCAAACTCCCAGGATTTACGGAGCCGCGGGGAGATAACGCCGCGCGCCGGGATCACCGCGAGCAGCGACTCTCTGCTCAGCACTGAGGCAAAATCCCTCCTGCCCCAGCAGCTCAGCCTGGCCAAAGCTGCAGGTGGCACCTCCACTCCAAACCCCCTCCTGAAGGTCCAGGAGATGGAGAAGACTCCAGGAACAAAGGAGAAATTCCTACAGACCTGCAGGGAGTTCAGAGGGGTGAGACGTTCTGCTGAGTGTTCAGTACAAATCCCAAAACTCTCCTGGCACAAAGGGAATTTCTGGGGCCTCAGCAGAACCAAAATGGATTGTGCTGCTGGACCTTCACGAGTCATAATTAGTATTGGTTGATAATTACAGTCACTTCATGAGCAGATTAAAGCCACCATTTCTAATCAAGGAGACCCAAACCCAAGTGTCTGGTCTCCTTTGGAATAGGTCGTGTCCTCCTGAGGACTCAGCCCAAGATTCCCACTTTGCCATCCCTCTTCCTCAGGAAAAATGAAACCTGGTCAAAATCCAGCAGGAACTTCCCACCCATAACTGCCCATCCCAAACATCCATGGAAAACAGATTTTCCCAATGGTTTTCACACCTGGCCCACACCAGCAGTGCCCTGGAGCAGCTGAAAAGCCAAATAATTCCATGGAATTATCCCATCGAGGGCTGGGATCGGTCCCTGGGAGCAGAAGAAGCTCTGACCCCAGCGGTTTCCCTTTCTGCCCTCGGAAGCTCGGGACATTTCCGTGGCCAGGATGTCACTGAGGCTCCAGTGCTGGGCACCAGCTCCAGGAATTCCTTGGTTTGGGAATGCTCTGCCAGGCCAGGCCAGCCCCCAGGAGAACTGGAATGGCTCTGATGGGTGAGGGGATGATCTGAACCCCGTGGGACCTGGGGGGACACAGCTCTGCCCCCACAGCAGCGGCTGCTCCTGGCCAAGGGCTCTGGGAAGGTCCAGGCAGGGAAAATTCCCAACTCCAGCAGCTCAGATCTGCCTCTGACAAGAGCCCCAGCAAAGAAATCCTTCCAATCAACATCTACAGGGAATCATGGAATGGGGTGGGTGGGAAGGGACCTTAAATCCCATCCCATTCCCAGCCCATCCATGGCAGGGACACCTCCCAATATCCCAGATGGATCCAAGCCCCACTCTCCAGCCTGGCCTTGGGCACTGCCAGGATCCAGGGGCAGCCACAGCTGCTCTGGGAATTCCAGCCCAGCCCCTCCCCACCCTCCCAGCCAGGAATTCTTTCCCAAGATCCCATCTAAACCTATTTTTTTCCACTTTGAAGCCAAAACCTGGCCATCTCACCTTCCATCCCACCTGCCCAGGGTCAGATCAGTCAAACCCATTCCCTGGCTCATCCCAGGCTGAGCAGACACCGCAATGATCCATGGAAAACATGAAAGCAGAATAAACATGGATAAATGGATAAACTCCACATTTCCTCCTCACATCCAGTATTTCTTTGCACCAAGAACAGGTTCCCCATCACCACCTTTTGTCCCAGCACCTGGTTCTTTCCCAAAAGAAGGATTTTCCTTGGACACTTGACTGCACTGCAGAAATATCCTGAAATATTCCTCAACCTCCAGCTCGCAATAAAAAACTTTAACCCTAAATATTTAACCGAGGCACCTTTACTTGCTTTGTATAAACCAAAAATTACAACTTTTGATGCAAAACTCGGGGGTTTTGTTCTTAGTTGTGGGTTGGGTTTTTAGGACAGCAAATAAAGATCACACCAGGTAAGAATACAACAATGAAATTCCCAATAAAATCAAAAAATGACAACCCCAAGGAGTGATGGGGATGGAAACTCTGCCCAAAAAAAAAGGAATTTCTGCGGCTCCCGCTTTGAAGAGTTTTTCACATCCCTCTCTATAGGATCAGAGCACTCAATTTATATAAAACAAATGTACAAACAGGCTGGGAGAGGCTTTGGGAAGCGTTGGGAGCAGGAAGGAGGAGTTCCCACGATAAGGCAAACGGGAGAAGCCATCGGACACGGCGACAGAGGGATTCTGACACTCCATGTGCAGTAGGTTTTAATTATATTGTAATAAGGAGCTATATATGTGCATTTTTCATGATGGCTTAGATGGCTTCTTTAAATTCTAAGCCAAGCTGTGTTTTTTGGTTTTGTTTTTTTTTTTTTAAAGAAAAAACCCAGTTTTTAAAAAAATAATTAAAAATAGAAACGGCGCTGCAGCGAACATTTGGAAAATTTTTCGGAGTCGATTGTTTATTGGGACTCCAACTGATTTTAATGAAAAATATGGTTATAATTTGAAAAAAAGCAGCACTTTTATGTTTTGCATAAGGAAAAGGCCCTACAATGCAACCTCCAGGGCACTTCTGGAATCGAGAAAAACCTAAATCTGAAATGGTCGCCGGGGCTCGCCGGCCAAACCCCCTCCTGGAAACCCCAAAGATGTGGGTTCCAAAGTATTCCAAGCATCCACAACAAGTGAAACTGGATGTAGGGAAGTATGTTCCCAACATTTCCTTCTGTTCCTGGTGAAACTGGAACCAGATGACTCCGAGCAGCGCATTGTGCGAAGGGGTCATTAAGCAGCTGCAGATGCGGCGACGTCGGCGCTGACGGCTTCCATCCCGCTCTGGGGAAAGGTCATCCCGGGGCTAACGGGATCATCCCGCCCTCAGGGCATCCAGAACAGCCCCCAGCTCTGGAGAGCTCAGCCACGAGGTCTCTGCAGAGCAGAGAGAGGACAGGACACCTCCCTGGGGTGGTGGAAGAGACACTCGGGTCCTTCTCCCGGTGGGACACAGATCCAGCTCTCTCTCCTGTGGGTGTCTTGGTTTTCCCAGCTTTTACAGAGATGGCGTAACAGAGGTGGTTTAAAAGATTTCATTCCATTGTCAGTCTCGATGGAGGGTGAGACACAAGAGTGGTAAAATTCAGCATTCCATCAGTAGCCAACCCACCTCCTGGCTACAATACCTTATAAATGTTTTTCAGCCCACTAGCTTTTGCCACACAATGCTGCTAACATTATATATTTCTAACATTATATACTTCTAACACCAATCACCTATCATTTTACCCCCCATGGTCCTCCTACAATGCATCTTTCACAGTTTGAATTCTCTAAAATATCTGATCTTTTCGCAAGGCCGTATTTTGAAACTTGTTAAAACTTGTTTCTAGTTCAATCTCTCTCTCAGCAATGTCATCTCTGTTTCATGGCCTTCCTAAACCAACACACTTTATCTCACACCTTATCTCACATCTTATCTCACACCTTATCTCACACCTTATCTCATATATTAGTGTTTGCACACAGATGTACAAGACTGTGAGCTTTCTATCAAGTTTTAACAATTCTTTACAAATCCATTTCTCACATGGCTGGTTCCCCCATAGGGCCTTTCCCTGCTCCTTCCACCTCAACATCCATCCCAGTTTGGTTCCCTGGCTCTGTGAGCTCACAGGAGAGGTCTCCAGGTGACCCTGGTGGGACCTGGCCCAGCCTGAAGTGGTGTTGCCTTCACCTTCCACAGAACTTGGGCTTTCCTCCCCTTTTCCAGCTCATTCCCAGGAAACCAGGACAGCTGTGAAGATTTCCTCATGGAAAGGGTGGTCAGGCCTTGGAAATGCCCAGGGAGGTTTGGAGTGCCCATCCCTGTGGGTCTCCAAGGAATTCCTGGATGTGGCACTCAGTGCCAGGGTGGGGGTTGGGCACAGCTCGGGCTGGATGGTTCTGGAAGGATTTTCCAGCCTCAGTGATCCCAGGATTCTGTGATTGTGTTAAGATGGGATATGAAGGGGAAATCCTTCCCTCTGAGGGAGGTGAGGCCCTGGCACAGGCTGGAATTCCCAGAGCAGCTGTGGCTGCCCCTGGATCCCTGGCAGTGCCCCAGGCCAGGCTGGACACTGGGGCTTGGATCCACCTGGGATGGTGGGAATTGTCCCTGCCCATGGAACCTGATCATCTTTAAGGTCCCTTTGCACCAGACCATCCCATAATTATCAAACAAACCACACCAAGTTCAGCAGGAGCTGAGGTTGTCCAGACATCAAAGTGTTGGAGACTTCACCCCTTCATTCCAGAACCCCCATCCCCTAAATGCCACAAACCCCAAAATCAGCACCCCACTTGGAAAAATCCAGTTTTATACCAGCAGCCACTTTTTCTCCTGCTTTTTTTGACAGCTGAAACTCAAATAACCATGACTGGATCACAACTGTGCAAAAAGAACATAAATATATAAAAATTAAAAATAAACCAGCACCACCAATAGTCCACACAAACACAACATCCACACATCTTAAAGAGGACCAGTTCCATCAAGCTGAAAATAATTAAGAGGCAAATCAGTGGGGAGAAAGAACGTAATCAGAAAAATATGAAGCCTAATTGAAAATTGTTTAAGAACATTTTAACGAGATGCTCCAGAAGCCACAATCCCACAACTGAGCGCGGCGGCCACGCTGGTTAAAAGGCAAACCTGGCGCAGATGGGAGTTAAAGAGGCCATAAAAAAAACCAGGGGAAAAAAGAAAAAGGGAACATGACAAATGGAATAAAGGGAAAAGCTCGGGCTGACAAAGGGAAATCTGGTGTTAGGATGTGCAGGGGCTGATATGGGAAGAGAGAGATGCACAGAGAAGTAATTGGCTGGTTAAGTTTATCCTGGGTTTCTTTTTCTGGGAACAGTCAAACAATTCAATGGATTCTCCCTCTAAAAGGGGGATTTCTGGATGTGTTCAAGGCCAGGTTGGAGGGAGCGCCCTGGGAGAGCAGATGTGTCCCTGCCCCAAGCAGGGGTGGAACGAGATGGGATTTAGGGTCCCTTCCAACCCAAACCACTCAGGGATCCCAGGAATTTTTTTTTTCCTCTGAAGAACTGGGAAAAAAAAATTAATTTTGTGACAGAGATTGTGGAATCACAGCCAGGGAGATCATGGATCCCTTTGGATTGCAATCCAGTGGCAGGGAGAGCACATTTTGGATGAGCTAATTGTCCAGGTCAGGTGTACAACCATGGAAATGTTGGTTTGACTCCACCTGAAAGACTGGACTCAGTTCTGACATCCAAATCCCAGAAGTTTCCTGGAAAACCTCTCGTTTCCAACTCCAGCAGATGCCCAGACTAGAAAACTGGGAGTTTTTCCATTGGGAAGCTGATTTGTCAGCACAGCAAAGGTTAGTGAGGTTGAAGTCCTCAGATTTGCAGTTTAGTGCCACAAAATCAACCCCAGGAGGCCAAAGAAAGCCAAAGAATTTGGAATTAGGTCCAGGTTATTCTCCAGGAGAGGGAATTAGTGACCAGTGCAAAGTACCTGAACATTTGGAGAGAGCAGGAGACTGAAGAATATCCTGGCAATTATTTTCCACTGATTGAATCTGCAATCCTTTAGGGAACGAAGGGAAGAAACATTAAGAAAAGAGGGAACAGCAAAAAAGCAGAAAAACAGAGAGCAAGACAGGCAAGGAAAATTCCTGAAAATGGGAAACAAAAGAGGGCAGAAAGCTGACAAAACATGGGATTAAGGAATTTGTACAACTGAAGGCAGCAAGAAAAGGGAAATTAAACCCAGAACTGCAACACATGGCAGGGCTGGGCTGGACAGGAGGGACAAGGGCAAGTGCAAAGTCCTGCACCGGGGCCAGGGCAACAAATCCAGGCTGGGAGGAGAAGGGATTGAGCTTAGGAGAAGGATTTGGGATGTTGTGGATGAGGCTGGAATGGCCCAGCCCAGACCACCCCAGCCCTGGGCTGATCCCAAAGGAAAGGTGGGAATTGTGTCCCTGTGCCCCCTCAGGTGAGAGCCTGAGGAGCCAGGCTGGGAGAGCTGGGAATGTTCCCCTGGATCAGGGAAGGCTCCAGGCAGAGCTCAGAGCCCCTTGCAGGGCCTGAAGGGGCTCCAGGAGAGCTGGAGAGGGACTGGGGACAAGGCCTGCAGGGACAGGACACAGGGAATGGCTCCCACTGGGAAAGGGGAGATTGGGCTGGGATCTTGGGAAGGAATTCCTGGCTGGGAGGGTGGGGAGGGGCTGGGCTGGAATTGCCAGAGCAGCTGTGGCTGCCCCTGGATCCCTGGCAGTGCCCAAGGCCAGGTTGGAGCAGCCTGGGACACTGGGAGGTGTCCCTGCCATGGCTGGGGTGGCACTGGGTGGGATTTAAGGTCCCTTCCACCCACCCCATTCCATGATTCCATGAAATGCCAGAGTTTCAAGGCCTAGAGATGAGAAAATCATCATTGTTACACCTTGGCTTGTTTCTGCACCCAAAGCAAACCCAGAGCACAGAACTGACACCGCTGGGCCTGGCTGGGCTCAGGGTACTGAACTCTCACACATTTTCTGAACATTGAAAACTTCTCATTTAAAGTGAATTTTCCTGTAAAAAATCTTGTGCTTTTCAAGCCGCCCAAACACCTCGGTCTGGAGTGAGAACAGACAGAGCACCCTTAACCCTGGAAATGGTTTGGTGAGGAAAAAATGTAAATACAGAGAGGAACAAAGAGCGAAAATTGAGAGAGGGGCACCGAGGCCACGTCTCATCCTTCATGGCCCCAACTGATACCAGCATTGGGATCATTCCCAAAACAAACCCATGCCCAAGACAACCAAAAACTCTTTCTGACTCAGCCAAGCCCTGGTGTCCAAGGCCACCCTCTCCCCCAGGGTCAGGCTCCTCCATGAGTCACAGCTTGATTCCTTTTCCCGTAAGGCAGCAAGTTCAGCGCTCCAAGAATTTCCAAGTTTCATCAAAATCCATAAACACGTTTTATTCCATCCAGGAGAACATTGAACTTGGCGGCGCCGAGCGCCGCAGCGGTGGCCGCGAGTCAAGAAAAATCCTCTTTGGAAGAGTCAAAATCATCTCCCAGGAGTGAAATGAAGGAGGTCTGGAAAATGGGCATGTCCCCTGAACACAGGCACCCTTGGTCATAAACAAAATATCCATAAAGAGCCGGTAATTATTCCCTATTTACGTTAACGGCCTGTTAAAAACGCCTGGTTCCAGGGGAGCGTGGAGCTCCTGGACAACTTGGCACAGGGAGCGCCCCTGGATTAACAGCTCACCCAGGGCCACACAAGGAGCGTTATCAGAGCCCAGATCACAGCTCCCAAATCCTCAGCTGCCCCAGCTGGAGCTCAGCTTCCCTTCCCTTCCAGCTCCTCTCGGTTTGTGAAATTCGCTCTTCGCCACAAGAAGAAAAACAAGTTTGAATCCACTGTTCCTACGTGGAGTTTTGGGATCGGGGTGCTCAGGTAGTCCTGGATCCCAGATGATGCAGACAGGAGCTGGCCACTGCTCAATGCCCACCTCGAGGTCAGGGGTTGTGGTTGGAACTTTGAGCTTGGAGAGGAAATGACTCATTGGGATTGGGAAGGTTTTCCAGGGGTGATGCAATGGCCACCACAAGCCTGCATGGATCATCCCTGGAGGTCTTTACTCCACTCCCAAACCCTGACCCAGCTTTGACCTTCAACTCCTCGACCCCTGGCTGCTTATTTTAAGCAGTGGTGCCATCGGTGTTCTCTAAACACAAACCAAACCCCCCTTCTTTGATAAATAAATTAAATCCCTCAAGCCCCACAAATCACGTTTCCCAACACCAATAAAGATTCCAACTGTCCCCTCTTTGTCCAGCTCCAGCGAGGTGAGGACAGCCCCTGCACCAACCCCAGTGCTCAAAGGTGAATGTTCTGTGGCTGAAGGGAAGCTCTGCAGGTGGGACCAAACCAACACCTGCCACGAGGACATTCCAGAGGGATTGCTCAGGACGTGGCTCCCTTGGAATCTTTGGCCTGAACTGTTCCATTCCACATCCTGAAAGGTGCAGCAGCTCAGGAGGAAAGGGCAAAACACAAAGGAAAAATTTCATTTAGAAGATGCCAGTCCCAACAAAGGTGAGAGAGGAAAGCAGCTCCCTCTGTTCCTGTATGGATTTTGGCAATAACAATATCCATTCCTTTGGACATCCTAAACCCATTGGAACTGATTTCACATCCAAACTTATTTAACTCCAGCCTCAGACACTCTGTGTACCCTGAGGTGTTTCCAAGGGATCCTGGCACAGATTCCCAGAGCAGCTGTGGCTGCCCCTGGATCCCTGGCAGTGCCCAAGGCCAGGCTGGACACTGGGGCTGGAGCACCTGGGATAGCAGGAGATGTCCCTGCCCATGGGATGAGATGATCCTTAATGTCCCTTCCCAGCCAAACCACCCTGTGATTCCCTGGGTTGTGCAAATCACAGGGAGTCTGCAGCTGACAGACTGTGCCACATCCAAAGCAGGGATATTCCATGTTCCTGAAGCTCCAAAGCCACCAAACAGCATTTTTGGGGATAAGGTACTTTGCAGTTGTCTCAGGGGAACATCAACCCCTCAGTGCCCCATGTTTCTGATCCATCCTGGGTTCCTACAAGAAAAGCCCAACATCCAGGAGGTCCCAGGGGCTCTGATCCGTGTCCATCCCTGGCAGCTCTGATCCCACGCGGGATAACGCCGATCCCGCCCCTCCCCTCCTTGGGGAACCATCAGGAACGAGCTCCCCTTCCCAGACTGCAGCCAAAAAGGGAGCCAGCCCTGCTGAAGGCCATGGAATCATTTCCTGGTAATTATCCTCATTCCCTGCTCCAGGGCTGCTCCGGCAGCAGCGGCTTCAGCTTCACAGCCAATAAATAAAACTTTTGGGAACTAAAATCCTACAGAAAGCACAGGACTGAGCAGTGACTTCACCTCTGCAAGGGCTTCCTTCATCTTTCCAATAATCCCACTGAAGCCCAAACCTTTCCCTGGAAACCTGCACAGGTTGGGATGAGGGATGATGAGAACAGAGCGGGTCCCTCCCTGTGACCCCAGCAGAGGGTCCGACCCAGGGGACACCTGAGCCACCACAGGTCACCAGGAGATGGGAGTCAATTCCCTAAAAATCAATGAATTTCCATTTTAACCTGATTTTTAGGATCTCAGGGAAGCAAGCTAAGCTGGAATTTCTCTAATGACATCGTCACCAACTTTGATTGGGATGTAGAATAAATTCCTGAACCCAATGTGAGCGACCTTCACCTTCTACACTTCTGAGATTTTGGTGTTTCCAGCCCGCATTTATGTCCCAGCCTCACCTCATCCCAAATCCTGCCAGTTCCCAGCAAAAATCCAAGCGGTAAATTAGGAAAACACAAAACTACCCAGCATCAGCAGTTCCAAGTGACCAGAGCCTTCATTAGGCCCATGGGTAACTTTCCAAGAGGTCTGTGAGCACCTCCTCATGAGGTGCACCTCAAGAACCCCTCAGGGAGAGCAGAACAAGCCCAAACTTGATCCATGAGCTGCAGAGCACGGCAGGACAGCACCCCAGGGACTATTTGCACTGGGCACTCCTGGGTTTGGTGGCACACAGCCTCAGACCAGTGACCAAAGCAGGGCCAACAACACAGCCCTGGGCTTGGGCATGGCAGGAGGTGACCACAAGGTCACCTCAGAGGGTGGGCTCGATGCTGTGGCACTGGGTGCCATGGTCTGGGTGACAGGGTGGTGTGAGGCCATAGGCTGGACTCAACCATCTCAGAGGTCTTTTCCAGCCTAGCTAATTCTGTGATTCCATGTGATCCTGGAGGTCTTTTCCAACCTTCATGATCCTGCAAGAAGCAGTGCTGGAGGGCAGCAACAAGGTGACCCACACCAGGTTTTACCAAATCCCAAGAGTCCACATTTAAGTTCTGGAAAACTTCCTGCCTGGTTTAGTTTTCCATCTGCTGCCAAACAGAGCCCAGAGATTTCTATTTGCATCCTGGGATTTGGCAAGGGCAAGGAATATTTCCTAGTGGGAATATTTAAAAAAAGAAAAAAAAAATAAACCTTCCATTCACACTGAAACATCTCCTGGACATCCCTGTGGGCCTGATTCCCAGAACGCCGAAATCCAAACCTCCAAATGGGAAAAATACCCTGATTACCTGCCAGGAACCTCAGGAGGAGCAAGCCAAGCCCTAATGACAGCCTGTGCTCCCATCTGGCCTCCACACAGCAACTGGGAAAATGTCCCTGCTCGGAGCTGGACCGGCTCGCCAGGCTAATTGCCTCGGAATTAATTAAATGTTCCTCTGCAGCTGCACAGAACGTTCACGTGGATCACTCCCTGATTGCACTGATGGTTCCCTGGAGTGGATGTGACCATCAGACCCAGCTCCATGAGAGCTGGATTCCGGATCCTTGTGGGTTCCTTCCAACACTCCGTGTGTGAAGAACTTGCGTGTAAACATTCGTATTTTAGGCTAAAATCCTGAATGTTCCTTTCAGAATTGTGAAGGCCAGCTCACAGCCATGAGTCCTTAACCCCTCAATTAAATAATTAAAACATCAGAGGGGAAGAATGGCTTCCCACTGCCAGAGGGCAGGGATGGATGGGATACTGGGAAAGAATTCCTGGCTGGGAGGGTGGGGAGGGGCTGGGCTGGAATTCCCAGAGCAGCTGTGGCTGCCCCTGGATCCCAAGGCCAGGTTGGACACTGGGGCTGGGAGCAGCCTGGGACAGTGGGAGTGTCCCTGCCATGGATGGGATGGGATGGGATGGGATGGGATGGGATGGGATGGGATGGGATGGGATCTAATGGGGTGGAATGGGATGGGATCCAACCCAAACCATCCTGGGATTCTCAGAGATGGCAGCTGTGCTTGGCTGAGGAGCTGCTGTGCGTGGAGATTTGGGGATCTTCCCGAGGTGGAAATGTGTCCTTCTGAAGCCACTCCCCATGACCTCGTTCTCCTCTGGAATTCCTTCAGTCTTCAGGGTTCCTTCACGTCTCGAGCAGGGCAGTAAAAAGTGGAACGTTTCGCTCTAAAATTGAAACATTTTGCTGAGCCTAATTAAAGCAACTCCTGATGATTATGTAAAACCCCGTCCCAGGCCTTCAAACGAGTTCCTCGGTCCCGGCTCCGCTCGAGTTCCGTGCCTAATCACCCCTGGAAGGAGCAGGAGCTGCGGGTGTTGAAAGGAACAGCTCGAGCCTGGCCAGGGCACGGGGCCACCGCGAGCGCTGAAACGCGCGGGGAACACGAGCGGGGCTTGGATCCCAACGCAGCCCAAAGTTCCCCAGCTCGGGACCCACCGAGGGCGCTGAGCAGACAGCAGGGAAAGAAAGGAGGTGTTGGAGAGACTTCAGAGCTTGTGCTTCAGAGCTTGTGACGGCGGTGTCACAGCTGTCATCTCGTGGAAGCCTTGGCTCCGTGGAAATCCCGGCACGGGAATGGGATCCAGGTCAGCACAGTCCCTTCCCTCGCATCCTGAGAACCTCTCTGGGTGCTTCAGCTTCTTCCAAACTGGGTCACTCGTGGAAGGCAGCAGAAGAACAGGCTGGGATGGGGCCAAGGGAGTGTGGAAAGGATTTGGGGCCAGTGGAAGATGTTGGCACGCTCCTCCTTTTCTCTCAGAAGGACAACGTGGAGATGGAGCTGCACAACTCACAGGGTAACACTTGAGCTGCCCTGGAATTCCTTTAAGCCAGGCTTGGGATGTGCTCCAAACCTGTTAGAAACTGCTGGGAGCTGAAAAACCAAGTGGGAGCTGCAGCAGTGGTGGATTTGGTTCATGGATAAAAGCGGGAATGTAAATGGGATAATCCTGATTATAATTCCTGGTGATCTTTAGTTCAGGTAGGGCGGCTTTTTGAGGAATAACGATCCTCCTAACCCCGTTGGGAATCTGCAGGAAGTTCAGTGATGTCAGGGAGTTCCTGCACACTCAGATCCCTTGATCAGCTCTTGATTTTATATTTAATATTAATTCATCTCAGTTTAACTAGACTGAGCAGGATTAGCAGCAGAACATCAGGAAAATGAGGGGTGGCTGGAGAAGCACCAAGTTATTCCTGAGGCTGGGCCAGGGCATGTGAAGGAGGGCAAGAACCTGGAACTGGACCGTNGAGAAGGAGAAGGAGAAGGAGAAGGAGAAGGAGAAGGAGAAGGAGAAGGAGAAGGAGGAGAAGGAGGAGAAGGAGAAGCACTGGCTGAGCATCTCATGGATGTGCCTGTGGCAATCAGAGAATCCCACAATAGTTTGGGTGGGAAGGACCTAAAATCCCACCCAGTGCCACCCCTGCCATGGACAGGGACACCTCGCACTGCCCCAGGGGGCTCCAAGCCCCATCCAACCCAGCTTTGAGCCATTCTAAACCTTCAGTTGAGCCTGGAATGGCTCAGTGATCGATCCCTGTTCCTTGGCCAGGCACAGGAGATCAAACAGGAGCTGCTGGGATGGGAAACCAAGCTGCTCTCCATATGCCCCAGGAAAGGGCCCTCTATAAATAGCGGAGTGGGAAGTGAAGGCTCCTTTAGGAACATCGCTGATACAAAGTTGGGTTTGTTCCCAACTTCAGAAGTGAGAAGTAGGAGGAGGAGTAAAAGCTGATTGCAATCTGATGGGTGCAGCTCTCTTATCTCTGCGTTCCCAGAGCGGCTTCACGTGAGAGCAGCTCCGGAGCCCCGTGGGAAACATGAGCTGAGCTCCCACCCCGGCAGCTCCCCGCGCCTAGGGACCTCCCCTGGCCCAGCTCTGCCAGGAATCAACAGCTGAGCTGCAAAACCAGGAGGGAATTTTAGGAGATCCCAGCCCTCTGCTCCACCCTGTGCTTCCCGCTGTGTCCTGCTCTATCCCAGAACCTCTCACACATCCAAACACCTCCAGGCTTTTCCAAAGTGACTCCCTAGGGAGGTTTGGAGATAAAGGCCCTGCAAAGCTCTCCTGAACTCCTCAGGAAGGAAGTCTGGTGGAGCTGGAATGGCTCCCCAGGGAATGGGCACATTCCCAAGGCTGCCAGAGCTCCAGGAGCGTTTGGACAACACTCCCAGGGACAGGGTGGGATTTTGGGGTCAGGATCAGGAGCTGGACTGATGATCCTTGTCATGGATTCTCCTCATGGCAAGGGTTGGAATGAGATGATCTTTAAGGTCCCTCTCATCCCAAACCATTCCATAATTCCATGATCCTTGTGGGTCCAACTCAGGACATCCTGCCCAAGCTTCCCACTGCTCCACATGGAAAATATTTTAGGGAGAGAGCTTCTGGGAATTCACCCACTGCACCTGCGTGAGCAAAGCAGAGCTGAGATTCACAGAATCCTGAGGCTGGAAAAGACCCCTAAAATCAGCAACTGCAAGGATATTCCAGAGATGCTTCATCTCCCGGGATGGGGACTCACCCACTGCCCCCTGGATGAGGAGCAGGAGGCGTTTCCATCACTCCAAACGCCGCATTCCGGAGCAATGGGAAACGCAGTGAGGTCCAAGTGAGCTCAGAGAAATGCCTGGGATGAACTGACAGCTGGGGAAGGGGGAAAAGCAGGGAAAACCCAAACCCCACAGATCTTTGGGCTATAAAAGGCAGCCTGGAAATTCATGGAGAGCCAAAAATCTGCAGAACACCTCGGTGCCCTTCCCCTGCACAGCCAGAGGCGGTGGGGACGGTGGGAAGCGCAGCAAATCCCTGGAATTTGGGGCTGGAGGGATGAATTCCTCATCTCAGCTCATGCCTTTCCACAGAACAAAGATGGAGAGACAGGGAATTGTTTTTCCAAGGCAGCTGCAGCCCTCGGCAGTGCCTGCAAGAGGCTCCGTGTGTGGCACCATAAACACCAGGGATGCTCCTTGAAGTGAGATCCCGCAGGGAATTCTGCTCCCGAGGCACACGGAATGAGGAGACTCCCCGTGGCTTCAGCTGCTCCTGCAGGATGGATCCCGTGAGCCGCCCTCGAGCCCAGATTTGACCTCTTTTCCCTGAGGAATACTTTCCTTCAGCATCCCAGGTCAAAGGCAGAGGCAACACCAAGCCCTGACACTGCTCCAAAAACTCTGTGTGGAGCAGAGAGGGCTGTTCCCAGGATGATGGAATTCCCTGGATGAGCCCCTTGGAAAGGCAGGAATGGTGACCCTGGATCCTGTTAGGGCTCCTGTCAGCAATCCCAGCCCTGCTCCCAAATCCAGGGGCTGAGCTTTCCCTGCAGACACGGAGGCTCAGGCTGGCGAATCCCAGTGGGAATTCCAGCAGCAGGAGCCCTTCCTCCCGAGGCTCTGAATGCTCCCCACAGTGCCAGCACAATCAAATCCATCCACTCCCCTTCCCAAATATTCCCAAATATTCCCAAATATTCCCAAATACCCCTCTCCTCTTTCCCTTCCCCTCTGAGTCCTCGGTAACATTTCAATTTGGGAAGCTCCGGGCTCCCAAATCCAGCGGCTGCTGCCACTTCCCATCCTCTGAGAGCCCTCGCTGGTTCCTATAAACACCTCCCTAGTGCAGCCATTCCAGGGGGGCTCTTCAAGTGAGGAAAACCCACCAGGGAAATTGGAATCCTCCAGTCCCAGCCAAGAGCAGAGTGGGAGCTTCCCAAGGCACCCCCAATTCCCACTGCCCGCCCCGGGAAGGGAGCAGGGATGAGGATGGGAGGTGGAAGGAAGGCTGTTTAATCTCTCCTTGATTCCAAATAATTATTTAAAGCTGCCAGGGACGTTGTTTTGAAAATCCCACTGTGTGCACTCCATATATCCTGCTCCCACTGACACGAGGAATTAGAAAATTCCAGCTCCATCAAAACGCCTTTCGGGCGGATTTCGCTGCTCTGGACTTTCTCAGGCTGCAGACAATGCAATAAAAGCTCTCCCTAAAACAATATTCCTCCCTATTTTAACAACACTGGGGAAATAGTTCTTCTGTTCTGGCTGTTTGCTAGGACAAAATTTCCAGCTTTATTTCCAGCCAATGCCAAATTTCAGCTTTAGTTTTCCAGCGAGGCTCGGGAATTTGGGATGCTGGAATCAGCAAGGAGCTCGGGAGCAAACTCAGCTTTAAGCATGTGCTTGATTCCCCCTGAAGGTGACTGGGGCACGCTGAAGGCCTTTCCTGAACAGGCCTGGTTTGCTCCATCAGGGCATGAAAAAGAACATAAAAATTGAAAATACACTTTAATAGTGACTGAGGGTTTCTCTCCCAAGTGAAAATGAAAAATTAATATGGATGTGATGGTGTTTTCCTTGGTCACTGCCGTGTTTTTCCAGTCCTCTGCGTGTTATTCCAGGCCATTTTATGGAGAGGCATTATTTGCTCAGCTGAATTATTCCCACTTTATCCCCTCTGATTCAGACATTTGTAGGATTTCTGGACCATGGAGGCTCCTTGTTAGAAATCAGAGGGGATTTATGGAGATTTCTTCTGTAAAAGTCATTTTTTGCCAATGTTGAACTGACCTGAAATTCATTTTTTATTTTAGTTTTTTTTTTTTAGTTTCTGGACTTCCAAGGCCTGGTTGGATGGGGCTTGGAGCAACCAGGAATCACCAGATTAGGAAATTTTAAATAAAATTATTGAGGCACTGTGCAAATCAACCTCATCACAGAGAATCTGCACCACAGAATGAGTCCCACACCACGCTGGAAAAGTGGGAATTCTCCCAAAAGCCACCCTGAAATCCTCATTTAAGCTCAACTCCTCCTTCAAACCCCTGAGATTAAAGAGAATTAATTCACTGAGAGACCAAGAATGGGACTTGAGCACTGTAGGAGTGGTGCTGCTACTCCATCCCTACACACCTGGGAGCAAGGAGAAGGCTCTGACAAAATTCCCTTTCTCTAAAGCATCTCAGAAAATGTTCTGAGCCAAAGCTGAGCCTTATCAACATCACAGATTCCTGAAGTTATTCCTGCCCAATTATTCCCATCTCTAATTCCACCCTCACCTGTTGCTTTTCCCCTTTTTTTAACTGAAAGAGAGCAAAAAGCAGCTCAGATACCAACAGCTCAAGCACTGCCCCTTCTCTGCAGACTTCTGCCCTTCCCAAACCTTCTGCCACATTCCCTGTGAGTGTTTGGTCCAAAATCCCTCATAATTCCCCACAAGACTTGGTTTTAACCCCAAAAATCACCTGGCAGCACCCACAGAGGAGCAGCCAACGGTAGGAACGCTTCTGAGGAGGAGCAGATTTTCAGGAGGACCTTCCCAGATTTCACCACAATCCCTGGGGAGGTGGTGCTCAGGTTGTCCTTGAGGATCAGCTCAGATCCCAGAATCCCTGAGGCTGGAAAATCCCTCCAGGACCATCCAGCCCAAGCTGTGCCCAACCCCCACCTTGGCACTGAGTGCCACATCCCGGAATTCCTTGGGCAGCTCCAGGGATGGGGATTCCAAACCTCCCTGGGCATTTCCAAGGCCTGAGCACCCTTTCCATGAGGAAATTCCTGCTGATGTCCACCCTGAGCTCCCCTGGCCCAGCCTGAGGCCATTTCCTTCTGGCAACTTCATCTGATGGACCTGAGCAAGGTCAGCACCTCATTCCCAAGGATGTTGTCCCAAATTAATTTGGTTCTCCCACAATGGCACAACACAAGGAAAACACAGAAGGAGATTGGGTTGGATATTGGGAAAATTTCTGCACAGGAAGGGAAGTGGGCAGGGCAGGGCTGGAGTCCCCAACCCCGGAGGGGTTTCAAGCCCTGTGGACGTGGCCCCTGGGGACAGGGTCAGTGGTGGCCCTGGCAGTGCTGGGGATGGTTGGGCTCCATGATCTCCATGATCTCAGAGGGCTTTTCCAGCCTCAGCCATAGCCCAGCTCCAGCAGCAATTCCCAAAGCACGTGGGCCATCCCAGGGGCTGCACATCCATGTCCTGCCCATCCCTCCTGCCCTCCACAGCTCCCAGGACACTCCCAGGGGCTGCCACTTCCATGGAGGAGCTGACGGATCCCCCAGGAGGCTCCAGAAATCTGGGACAACAACAGGAACGCTGGAGAATCCCTGGGATCACTCGGGGCCTGATTCTCCCTGTGCTTCCCAGCAGCTCCTCCCCGATCCCAGCGAGGAGCGGCTCTTCCCTGGCTCTGTCACTCCAAAGGCTGCTCTGGAAAAAGCCCTGGTGCTTCCCAAGGATGGACACATGTGCAGCAGGGCCGGGGGCATCCGCTAATTTGGCTCCTGCTCGGGATCACCGAGGTCAGCAGCAGGAACCCAGAGGAAAATGTCAACAGCCCCGGCCTGCTCCGGGGGGGAGAGGCCTTGGAAAGGCTTTTTTTTTTTTTCCCTGCCATGTGTCTGGTTTTACACTGTTGGTTTTGGCTCTTCCAAGGGAGGAAATTAAATGAGCAGCTTCTTTTTTTATCCTTCTGGAATCCTCCAGAGGAGAGAGGCTGAGCTGAGGCTGCAGGAGGACGCCGGGGCCTTTGCTCTGGCCACACAGTTTTTGTCAGGGCTGGTGTAGAATTCCCAATCCCTCCAGAATAATTCCCTGCAGCTGTCATCACCCACACACCAGGTTCCCAAAAAAGGCTCCAGCCACAAATCTCCCTCAGCAAAGAGCACGAGGATGCCCCAGGCAGGGGAGCAAAGGGCAGGAGGATGTCCCTAAATCCCACCCTCCACGATGCTCTCCGTGGCCTCACCTCCTTCCCAGAATCATCAAAGCTGGAAAAGACCTCCAAGATCATCAATCCAACTATTACACCAGCACTTCAGCCTGCTCTGCTCACACAGTTCCAGTTTCAAACCCGTGGTCTAAACCCCAAGGAGGTTCTGCCCCAGTTCTGCAGCTCCTGAGCTGCTCCCCCACAGCCATGCCCAGGTAACACCAGGAAATGCTCCAGGTATTCCTGCAGCACGGAATTCCTGCTGCTGGGATGGCTGCAGCAAATCTTCCCAGCTGCCTGGGCCCGCTCCAAGAAAAGGTTGAGTTAAAATTTCCATGCCAAGAAATTCAATTCTCACTCCGGGACCGCAATAAGAACTTTTAAAGGTCTGAGATACACAGAGGAAGTGGTGCAAAGACAGGGAAAAAAGGGAAGAGGATGGTTAAAATTCCCAGGAAAGCAGGAGATGAGGTTGCTTTCCAAGCTGGAGTTAAGCAGTCTGAGCTACCAGAAGCAGCAGGGAGCCAGACAAGGTGCAGGAACAACCTTCCTTGGACAGAGAAATCCTTCCTTTTCCAAGAGAAATCCACCGGCAGCGGCGATGGTTTTCATTTAGAACCCATTTACCTTGGTGGGAGCCAAGGCAGAGACAGACCCTGGGATTTGGGAACAGCTCCCAGCTCCCTCAGAACCCCCGGCAGCCTTCCCACTCTCCCATTTCACTCCTCTCCACCGTGGTTTCTTCTGTTCTGGCCTCCTTCCTCGACCTTGCCCTTCCTAAATCCCAACTCCTCGTTCCCTCGTCTGCCACCTCTCCTTGTCTGGCAATTCCTGCTGGGATTTCTTCCTTCCAGAAGCCCAGAAGGACGGGGCTGGTTCACCTCGAAATCCAGAATTGTTACGTAAGTGCCCCTGGCAGGAGCTCCGTGCTCCGTGCACGGGGTCGCTCGCAGCAATTTGGGATTTTAATAGACATCAAAACAGGAAAACATTCCCAGTTATGCAATCGGAGCTGTGATTGAAACCAGAAGCAGCCACCAACTCCCAAAAAAAGAATCGGGAGCAGCCAAGCGGTGTCCACACAGCTCAGCACTGCTGCTCCCTCCCTCTCCATCCCAGAATTCCCACCGTTTGTGTGGAACCAGATCCAGTTCCCTGGGACAGGGCCTCTCCTGCTTCTTCATGGAAGCACCTTCCGAGGTGCTCTTCCAACAGGGACCTTCCCATCTCATCTCTGCTCCTCCCAAACCTCCTGCAATATTCCAACACTTTTCCCGGTTCTAGGAATAATGTCTGAGGCTTAAACCTTTCAAATTCAGGGCAGGAACAGCCCAGGAGCTGAACCCATCCCTGTTCTCCCATCAACTGAGCTCTCATTTCCCAAACACCAGGGAATTCTCTCTCCATTATTTCCCCTGCTCTGGGAATTCATCCCAGAATTCCCTCAATTTGTCTGGAATTCAACCCAAATCCCTGGGACAGGGCCTTTCCTGCTTCCTCATGGAAGCACCTCCGAAGCTGCCCTTCCACCAGGGACCTTCCCACACCCTCACCTCTCCTCCTCCCTAACCCTCCTGCAATATTCCAGCATTTTCCAGGCCCTAGGAATAATTTCTTAGGTTTAAACCTTTCATCTTCAGGGCAAGAACAGCTCAGGAGCCCGTGGTGAACTCATCCACATCTAATTTCCTAAACACCAGGGAATTCTCTCTCTGTAATTCCCACTTTTCCAGGATCTCACTACTGTCAGGACACTGCCCAGCCTCCCTGGAACAACGGGATGGAGTAGCTGGACCCTGCACTCCTCAGGAATTCCAGGGATTAAAGGAGCTCTCTGTGTTTCAGAGGTGGCTGCAGGAGGCAAACGTTACCAAACACCAAAAATCAGGGAAATCAACAAAAATCACTGAGGGAAGGGGATAAAACTCCAGGATTGCCTTTGTGGCTTCTTCCCACGAGGACTGAAACAGGAACAGACCAAGGGAGAAAGGTCACTTTAGTGGGATGAGGTTTGGAAAAGCCACAGGAAGAGGATGAGCCGAGGGCAAGACAACGACGGGCAGGGGACTCCAGTGTCCCACAGCTCGGGATTTAAAACATGGATCAGCACAAGATTCCCAAACTTCTGGAGCCAGGGTCAGCAGGGTTTGGAGGAGGATTCAGCTGCTCAGAGCCTGCAGGGTTTTCAGGGAGCAGCAGGACGAGGAGAGGACTGAAGGTGACACCGAGCAGCTGTCAGGCCCATCACAACCCCTCGGGCACGTGGAATCATGGAATGGTTTGGGTGGGAAGGGACCTTAAAGATCATCTCATTCCATCCCCCAGCCATGGGCAGGGACACCTCCCACTATCCCAGGGTGCTCCAGTCTGGCCTTGGACACTCCCAGGGATCCAGAGGCAACCACAGCTTCCCTGGAAAACCTGTCTGGTTATGGATATCCCAGTTGGAGATTTCCATTTCCACAGCTTCCCTGGAAAACCTGTCTGGTTATGGATATCCCAGTTGGAGATTTCCATTTCCACAGCTTCCCTGGAAAACCTGTCTGGTTATGGATATCCCAGTTGGGTATTTCCACCAAGGAAAACCAAGCCTAAGAACTTCAAGAGATCCCAGAAAGGTGTGGCTGACAGGGGAACCCCACAATGCAGGAGCCAGGAGAACATCAGGGCTCAGAACTCTTCCAGTGCCCCCTGGAGTATCCCAAACCCAACTTTTATATGGATTTTCCAGTTCCTGCTGAAGGCACAGCCAGGAATGATCAGACCCAACCCCTGCAGGCAGCACATGGCTGGGTGTGCCCCTCTCTCCCTAAATAAAACCTGCACTCAATATTCTGTGCAAACAGCAGCTCAGGTTGTTCCCATATTCCCATTATCCAGCAACATAACACAGAATTCTGGGGAAAAGGGTTTTCCAGCCAGTTGTGCACTGCAGAATTTAAAAGGAAACACAAGGAGCTGTGTTCAGAGCTGGTTTTACCCCTGAACCTGCCCCAAATTCTTCTGGAACCCATCGTGCAGGTTGTCCCCCCCTCAGTGCCCACACAGGGACAGGCTGAACGCCACCACAACACTGCCCCGAATTATCCCTGAAAACAACCCGCAGGAATTTCACAGGGAATCAACAACAAATGAGAAGACAATCCAATTACTCCTTGGGATTGGAAGAGGAAGGTTGGGGGGGGTTTTAATTAACAAAAGCAGGGTGCAAAAGCCGCCCAGGTCATTGTGTTGTATAAGCAATGGTTGGAGAGCTGATTTCCCCAAACCATCAAATGGGTTCCTTCTGCTCCATCCCAGGCCTCGTAAACAAACTCATTATGCTGCATCTTGAAAGGAGTAAACAAATAGTTGGCATCTGACAGCAGAGCTCTTGCACAACCTCACCCCAACTCCTGCCCGGCTCTCCGGGCTCTCCGAGCCCCCACGGAACCGGGGACAGCGCGGGGACAGCACGGGGACACCACGGGCTCAGCCAGGCCCAGTGCTGCTGGAGGTGCCACCAGCAGGAGCTTCCAAACCCCTCCAGGCTGGTGGTGCCACCAGGCCCTGTGCCCAGCCTGGCCACTGTCACCCTCTGGCCCTGCTGGCATGGCCACCAGCATGGCCACTGCACGCCAGGAGGAGCCCCTGATCCTGCAGAGTGCGGGGCCAGGCAGCCCACAGGGGACAGGGGACACCATCCTGCTCCAGGGGACACCATCCTGCCCCAGGGGACACCACTGTGCCCCAGGGGACACCATCCTGCTCCAGGGGACACCATCCTGCCCCAGGGGACACCACTGTGCCCCAGGGGACACCATCCTGCTCCAGGGGACACCATCCTGCCCCAGGGGACACCACTGTGCCCCAGGGGACACCATCCTGCTCCAGGGGACACCATCCTGCCCCAGGGGACACCACTGTGCCCCAGGGGACACCATCCTGCTCCAGGGGACACCATCCTGCCCCAGGGGACACCACTGTGCCCCAGGGGACACCATCCTGCTCCAGGGGACACCATCCTGCCCCAGGGGACACCACTGTGCCCCAGGGGACACCATCCTGCTCCAGGGGACACCATCCTGCCCCAGGGGACACCACTGTGCCCCAGGGGACACCATCCTGCTCCAGGGGACACCATCCTGCCCCAGGGGACACCACTGTGCCCCAGGGGACACCATCCTGCTCCAGGGGACACCATCCTGCCCCAGGGGACACCACTGTGCCCCAGGGGACACCATCCTGCTCCAGGGGACACCATCCTGCCCCAGGGGACACCACTGTGCCCCAGGGGACACCATCCTGCTCCAGGGGACACCATCCTGCCCCAGGGGACACCACTGTGCCCCAGGGGACACCATCCTGCTCCAGGGGACACCATCCTGCCCCAGGGGACACCACTGTGCCCCAGGGGACACCACTGTGCCCCAGGGGACACCATCCTGCCCCAGGGGACACCAGAGCAGGGCAGGAGGTGCCAGCACTGCCCCTCCATGCCCGGGAGCCCTCTGGGCCCAGGCCCAGGTGGGGAACACCACAGTGAGAGGCTCCTGATCAAAGACCCCAATATTTGGGTGATGTGAGGGTGCTGAGGGTGATCCCAGGGTGCTGCTGAGCAGCAGAGCCATTCCGTGGACAGGGCACATCCAGGCCCCAAAGCCACCCCAAATCCTTCCCTCCTCTGCTCCCGTGGGGTTCTCCCCATTTCAGGGCATTTCATACAAAATCTCACGACCTCAAGCAAAGCCACAGCAGCTGGAGAGCCTGGTGGGACTGGAGCTGGAAACTTCCTTCCTCAAAGGTTCTGGTGTCCTACAAACCCTGGGCAGCACCAAAACCAAGCCCAGCTCTGAGCAGCTCTGAGCAGAGCGAAGAGGAGCTGCCAGCAGAGGTGACACCACCCACAGCCCAACCTCAGCAATGGTGATGTGTCCCAGTGCCACCACCCCAGGTCACCTCCTGGGCCACAAACCAACCGATGAGCACCAGAGGAGCGAGGAGAGATCATAAAACCTTGGAATATCCTGAGCTGGAAGGACCCACAGGCACCACCCAGTCCAACTCCCGGCCCTGCACAGACACCCCAACAACTGAGGGTGCCACAAAACCAATTCCAAGGGCAGCTATTCCACATCATGACCTTCCTGCCAAGTCCAAGCACTTGGACAACCTCCTTGGCCACAAACTCTGGGTTCTGGTCAGAACTGGAGCAGGGTTATGGGATCCTGCTGCTCCTCTGCCATGTTCCCATCCAGCAGGAATGGCAGGATCCAGCAGGATCCTGGCTCCACTGGATCCCAAACACAACCCACAGCACTGGAAGGATTAGCACAGGGTTTGTGCCAAACCAAGGAATTCTCCTCTGGGCTGGTCTCTCTCAGGTGAACATCTGGAGGAGGCCACGACTCCTTCGATGGCCGGACAGAACCAACTCTGCCTCCAGGAATCCGCTGATTGCCCAGAAACTGCTGCAGGAGCCCCTGGAGCCCCTTCCTCCGCTTTTACTCCATGGAAAGACCTCCAAACATCATCCCAAGTCATTCCCTGGGAATTGTCCCAGCTATCCCAGGCTTTTCTCCATTTCACCACCTCCGAGCAGGAAGGGGGGTCGATGTCACTGACCCCAGAGCAGGATTGGGTTCACTGTGGCTGAGCAGGGACAGGGACACATCAGACCTGGATGTGACAGCATTCCCAGATTCCCTGATATGACACTGCGGGGACAGGGACAGGGACAGGGACAGGGACACATCAGACCTGGCTGTGACAGCACTCCCAGATTCCCCACAGTGCACAGCATTCCCTGCACTTCATCCCACGGAGCAGGCGGCGAGCGGAGCCCAGCAGCCGTGTCAGCACCAAATCTGAACTCTTATGGCAAAAGTCTCTGGCACAGAAGGGAAAAAGGGAATCTATGAGGAGTTCATTTCCTCCTCTCAGGCCCTGATTTCATTCCCAGCCTCCCAGTGCTGCTGCTGCAGGTCCAGAACCTCCAAGGGGCAGCGAGGAGGGGATGGGACAGAAAACAGCCCCAAAAAAACCCCGCTGGCACCAAAACCCAGCGGAGCCGGCGAGAGGTGACAGAGCCTGGTCATTCCACAGCTCTGCCCCATCTCCCAGCCCCTTCCCAAGCTGTGTTCCTGGGTGATTCCCTGCTCCAAGGCCGTAGCCGTGAGAACGGGAGCGGGAGGGCTGCGCTGCCGCCCGCGCCCCGCCAGCCCCGCGAGGTTCTTTATCTCGTTACTCTAATGCAAACAGACTTCTGTGAGCTCTTTCACATCCAAAATTTCACCATTGAGGCGACCGCAGGCCTGGCAGCCTCTCCCCCGCCTGGAAAGGGAACAAACTTCCCAATCATTTCTAAATAACCATTTCAAGAGCACAGCTTTTCTTCTTTCATCCCACAAAAGGCAGAAATTTTGCTCGGGACCGCAAGCTGTCAACTTCCCAGCAAACCCCAAATCCCACTTAACTCTCTATTGTAAACAGTGTAGTATTGCGCTCCCACATCAATAAATAACATTCCTGAAGGAATTATTTCTGTGTTTGATTCACATTTGTTCTGCATATGCCACTGAGCCCAAGGTATTCGCAACGTTCAACTCCTAAAAGCCTCGGCTTTCAAAAGGGCCGCGCGCGAGGCACTGGGGCGAGCCCTTCCCGGGGGATTCTGTGAGCCAGCATCAAATCCCAAATCGAGGATGTCATCTGGGGCCCCCCCACAACTTCTTCATTTCAGGATAAAAAAATGAAATGGCTCCAAAGTGCCCCTCAGTGGGGTTGCTGAGCTTCAGGGCCCAGATGGGGCTGGCAAGGGGAGCCTGGGTGTCCCACGGGATGTTGGCCCTTCCTGGTCTGCTCCAGAGGGACCAGGATCCTTGGGAGAGGGATTTGGGATGTTGTGGATGAGGCTGGAATGGCCCAGCCCAGACCCCCCCAGCCCTGGGCTGATCCCAAAGGAAAGGTGGGAATTGTGTCCCTGTGCCCCCTCAGGTGAGAGCCTGAGGAGCCAGGCTGGGAGAGCTGGGAATGTTCCCCTGGAGCAGGGAAGGCTCCAGGCAGAGCTCAGAGCCCCTTGCAGGGCCTGAAGGGGCTCCAGGAGAGCTGGAGAGGGACTGGGGACAAGGCCTGCAGGGACAGGACACAGGGAATGGCTCCCACTGGGAAAGGGGAGATTGGGCTGGGATCTTGGGAAGGAATTCCTGGCTGGGAGGGTGGGGAGGGGCTGGGCTGGAATTGCCAGAGCAGCTGTGGCTGCCCCTGGATCCCTGGCAGTGCCCAAGGCCAGGCTGGGATGGAGCTTGGGATCCACCTGGGACAGTGGGAGGTGTCCCTGCCCATGGATGAGGTGGGAATGGGATGGGATTTAAGGTCCCTTCCACCCAAACCATTCCAGGATTCCATGACCACAGATGGGCAAAGAGCAAAGCAGTTCCTGAGGGCTCTAAAAGACTTCAGAATAAAAAGCTACAACAAAGCGCCAGGAGAGAGGGATGAAGGTGGAAAATGGGAGTCACTTGGGTTGCAGACACCCAGAAATTATCCCAAATCCTTTTTCATGGACTGGCAGGAGGCTCCTTTGCATTTCCACAGGTGCCTCCTCAGCAAACCTGCAGGGAAGATGCTCCTGAGCCATCTCTGCATGAGCAGAAGCCTCAATCCCACAGAAATTCCATCCCTGCCCCTTCCTCACTTGGAATTCCCAAATGCCAGCAGCTGAGGAGGCCTGACAGGGATTAACTCTGTGGAAATGAGGAATCCCTTCGGTCCCAGCTGAGGATCCGCCATGCCCGGCGCCGGGATGGGATTTGGGATTTGGGATTTGGGATTTGACCATTTCAACTCTCCACCCTGGGCGTCTGTCTCGCTGCACTAACAAAGAATTCCTCGGGAAGATTTCGGAAACAGAAGGATTATTTAGCCACCCACACACAGGCAAAATTAACCAGTCATGGAAATTCAAGATAATAAATGCCATAATTTTGCCTTTAACTTCACAATTTTTTTTTTTTCCCCTAAAAGTGAATGTTTCTAATTTATGGAGAGAGAGAGAAAGAGGGGGGAAAAAAAGAATAAAAAAACCCTTTCATTACTTTGTTTTTCCATGGATCAGAACTCCCCAAATATAAGGGATTAACACGCTAATGTAAACACCCGTCTGCTCGTGGCGCTGGAACAGATTTACCCAGGCACTACAAAAGGCTGCCCCTCACTGATTACCAACCCCAACTGGAGACTTCTTGTATAAAAACAAGCCTATAAAGCTTTTTTCATCTAAATGAGAAAGCGGTCAGGCTCTCCATTCTTCCCAAAAAAGCTGGAAAGGATGAGCTACACCTCGGGAGATCACAGGGAGACCCAGGATGGGCAAGGCCAGGGAACCTGGAAGGGATTTAAAACCTCCCACTTCAGCCATGGAGCACCAGGCTCCAATGCAGTTAATGGGTGTAGTGATTTTGGTTTGCCCATTTGAGAATTTTTAAATTTTGAATTTTTTTTCGGCTAATGCACCACTGGGAGTGGTGGGTTCAGTGCTGGCTAATCACTCACTCCTTGTTGTGAGGTAGGATTGAGTTTCTTTCATCTTTAATGTGTGTATTTCACAGAAGTATGTACAACTTCCAGTCACTAAAAGTTTTACATCACTTCCTTAAATTCCTCCCATACAAAACAGAGACAATGGGGATGGGAAGCAAATAAATGAGGGATTTGGGACCACTGGAGCTGCTGAGGGAGGTTTTTAAGGACTGGAGGCTCCTGACTCCTGAATTTTGGTGTCCAGGACAAGCCCCAGCAGTGCAGGCCTGGAGATCCCACAGTTCTCCAGCAGCTCAGAACAAACTTATTCCATCTATTTCCTTTAGCTACAGCATTCCAAAGGCTCCCCTGGGCTTCCCACAGAATCAGAAAAGTTGGGAAAGCCCTCTGAGATCATCAAGTCCAAGTTTTGTCCGAATACCCCCGTTCCCACTCAACTCTATCCCAAAATGCCACATCCACTTGTCCCTGAACACTTCCAGGGATGGTGCCCTGCCCTCAGGAGCTGTTCCAGTGCTTGACCACTCTTCCAGCAGAGCAATTCCTGCTCAAATCCAACCCCTCCCCACTAATCCCTGGAATTCAGCCTCCCAAGAACCCAAATGTGGCCGAATCCCATGGGATGGTCACACGAGGGACACCACAGCCCCTTGACTGCCACGGCCAGATCCTGCATTCTGCAGCACAGGATTCCCCCAGGACACACTCCTGGCTTTCCTGCTTCCCTTGCCCGGTCCTGGGAAGTGCTGAGCCCAGCAGGGCCTGCCCTCCCCTTCTCCCACCTGGCTGAGAATTTGTGTGATTGGAGCACCAACATCACCAGTCCCTTTCCCTTTCCCTTTCCCTTTCCCTTTCCCTTTCCCTTTCCCTTTCCCTTTCCCNCCAATATCCAGAGTGACAGGAGCCAAGGGAAGAGCAAAGCCCTGGATGAGACTGGAAAAACAACGGGAAAAGGAGCTGGATCAGACATCAGAAAGGAAGGAGAAACCACCTCAAGAACGGCCATGGGAAGGTATAAATAAAATAAATCCTGGCTCTGATACAAAGCCCACGTTTGCCTCCAACTCCAGGTCTCCAGCCCTCCCAATCCCAGCCCCCTTCGCTCTGCCCGTAACTCAGGAGGAGGAATGATTTAAAAAACGGTTTTTACAAAAAAAAGAGTTGAGTCAGTCCGAGGAATCAGTGAAAGGAAGTTCAGCCCTGGATCTCCGGGACATGAGGGATTGATTGCTCCGGTTTGAGCGCTCTCGGGCCCCGGCCTGGATAATCCCCGTGGCTCCCAGGCCCCACTGAAGTGGTTTCCAAGAGCTAAAGCCTGTCAAACCCTGGGAAAGCTCTGGGAAAGCCAGAGTTGAACATGCTGGAAGTGGAGCCTGCCCTTGAAAGCCCAGAGCGTGCACACACCAAATTAATAATGAGCAGTGGCAAGCCCGAGCTGCTTTTCCCAACCCCTTCCCCAAGGCCTCACCTTCCCCGCTGCCCTTCCCCTGCAACTAAATCCCAGGAGAAAGGAAAATTCTGGGTAAAATCTTGTTTTTCACACTCTGAGTGCACTTAGGATCAGAGTTGTTTGGTTGTGGTGACCAAACCCCTCTTTTTCAGCCCAGGAATTTGGTCACAGCACCTCCCATGGGAATAACCCCAAATCCCATCCCCAATGCCAAGGCCTCGAACTTGGCCGGGCTCAGCTTTGGGAATTCCTCTGTTCCTGTGCACAAACCTGACCTGTTCAGCTGGAATTCCTAAATGAGGGATTTAGAATGCAAACAAGGAGGAGTTATTGGGGTATCAGGACCAAAGAAAATCCCAAATTTCTTGAGCAGGAGCACAATGATCCAAGCTGACCCCTCATGGCCGCAGCAGTTCCCTCATGCTCCTGCTCCAGGAAAATCAGGCAAAAAGGGATTCCTCTAGTTCCAAGGGGTTTCCTGCAGGTTCAGTTTGATGCCAAGAAGGAGAAGGAGCTGTGGGACTCCTCACCTGTCCCATCCCTGCCCTGGATGTCCCAAGGCTGACCTGGGACACACAACACACACATTTCCACAAAATTACTCCAGAGCTGCCCCCACAAAGAACCATCAGGTGAGATAGGACAGAAAAACTTCATTTTCCACATCAAAAATCAGACACTGAACTATTCTAGAAGCAAAGTGAGCAGCTGCTTCCACTTTGCCCCAAATCCATGTCCTTGAATGTCCATGTCCATCCTGTGTCACCTGCAGGAGCAGCCTGTGGTCACCCACAGCCCCCAACAACAGAAGAAGATGGAAAAAACCTCTCAGGAGGGCAAAATCTGCAGTGTCCCCTACAGAAAACTGTGATCAATGCCTAAATATTCCACAGGGACGGAAAAAATCCAAGGGGAGCCCAGCACCTGCCAGGTTGGTCCAGTATCAGCATCCCTGACCACAGAAAATGCTGGGGTGGCCTCAAGGACAGGACTCACCTGGGGGGAGCCTCTCCCAGGGGGAATGGGGCAGGAAAAGGGACCAAGGGACACCAGCTGTGTTCCCAAAAACCATTCCAGTGGGCTGCAGGAGGATAATTAAATAAATAATAATGGAGGAGGTGGATAAGGCACTTGTGAGCTCTGGGGAGATGGGCAACAACCCTCCTGCAACCACCATCCCTTGGGAATTCAGCAGAGCTGTCTGGGAATGGGAATTGCACCCCAAACTTCAGCCATGGACACAACCTGGAGGTGTCCAGGCATGTCCCTGCTCCATCTCCATCCCACCATGTGTTCCCTGGACATGGTGGCACAGGGCTGGAGCTCCACGGAGCTCTGGAAGCCAAGGTGGGAGCAGGGGATGTTCCCGAGGTTTCCCTGCTCTTGGACCCTGCCCAGCCTGGAAAAACTTGGCTTTTCTCACCCCACATCCCCTCCGGAGCAAAACTCATCCTACAGCACCTTCTGGAAGCTCTCCAGGTTCCACCAGAGCTGCTCCTGAGCCTTCCAGACACATCAGCCTCACCTTGAGAGGCAGAACCCCAGCCCTGGCTGCCAACTTTTTCGTTGGAATCCCGCAAAGCAGCAAAAAGCATCTCCAAAGGCCACAGCGCTCTGTATCCGAGCCCAGGAAATGTGGAAGGCATTAAAGCCTCACTTTCCCTCGGCAGAGAGGGAACACGGACCTATAAACAACGCCCTGGAGGCATTTCAGCAGCTCCATCTACACAGGGGCCTTTTTTTTACGATGATTTTTTAAGTCAATCAGAAATCGGCGGGGCCAGGAAGCCGTAAATTCGGCTTTAAAGGGAGAAAAGCAAATAAATGCTTGGAGGGAGGGAGGGAAAAATGGGAATCACTGAAGGCTTCCAAAGCCTTGTTTGTTTGTGATAAAGCTCAGCTGTACACAAGCTGTCCCAGCCGGGCTCACGGTGACATTTCCCTGCAGTGGCACCACGGGGAGCGGCGAGCAAGGGGGTCTGTCAACATTTTATCAGCAGCAACTGTTCCCAGGGCTTTACGAGGCACAAAAACTCCTTTTCCTCAGCCTCGTGGCTGCTCAGGACACGAAGGCTCTGACTCAGAGCAAATTATTGGGATTTAAAAACCACATCACAGAGAGAGGGGTTTGGTACTGGGCAGGGAACGGGGAGAGGACGTGGCACCCCAAATCTGGAGTTCTGAGGGGAAAACGTCTCCCAAAAAGCTCCTTGGGATATATGGAACAAACCAGGGAGTCCCAGCGTGGATATTAAGGCTCCATAAGCCAAGAACTGATAAAATGAGGGAAATAATCCAATTAGCCAACAGCAAACTCATCCCGTCCTGATTTCTATATAAAATAAAAGCACAGCGTAAAATTAAACCTTAAAGACTCCAAGGTGGGCAGAGCTTTGCAGAGAAAATCCCTGGAGGGCAACAGGAGATGAGGATGGGATTGATGGAATAAAGACAGAGACTGCCTGCAGTGGTGTCCAGTCCTTGGCCAAATTCCCACAGAACTGCAGGATGGAGCCCCTGGGAGCACTCCCAGATTTCAGAGGTTTCCATAAACCAGGGAAGAGCCAGAGCCAGGGCTGGGCCACATGCACCCTCCATAAATCCCATCATCCCTCCCTGGGGGATGGAATTTTATTGTCCCTGTTGGTGGAAGAGCTAATCCCAGTCTCCCTGGATGGGATAAATCCACATTCCATGATCTCACAGAGGGACCTCCCCATTGGGGCCCCGCACACAAAGCTCAGGGCAGGGACAGGAGACTTCAGCACCTTCACCAGGGTGATCCCAAAGATTTCCCCCACAAGTGCTTCATTCCTCCCTGGCAGGGTGGGCAGGGGCTGGGCTGAATTCCCAGAGCAGCTGTGGCTGCCCCTGGATCCCTGGCAGTGCCCAAGGCCAGGCTGGACACTGGGGCTGGAGCAGCCTGGGACAGTGGGAGGTGTCCCTGCCATGGCAGGGGTGGCACTGGGTGGGATTTAGGGTCCCCTCCAGCCAGAGCATTCCGTGGTTCTGTGAAATCACCACATCCCAAGGACCCCATGGAACAGTGCTGGGATCCCATGGGACAAAGCTGGCACTGCCCAGGCAGGGCAGGGTGTGATGAGGGCAGGGCTGGAGCATCCCAGATGAAAAGGCTCCTGAAAGAACCTTCAATCCTCACAGGAGGCCACCAGGAAGATGCAGGAACAAAACAGGACTGGTTCTTACTGAAAATCCCCAGAGGTTCTGCAGCCTCATCCATGGAGCTTTCCAAGGCAAAACCCTGAGAAAAGCCTGACCTAAAAGTGTGACCTTGAGCAGGAGGTTGAACAAGAGACCTCCCCTGGCTGTGCCCTACAAGCCAAACCTTGTGTTCTCTGAAGGTCCTCCCAGCTGAATTCCAGTGCAACAAATGGGGCTGAGCAGCACCATGGAGGGTGGGGTTTGTACAATCCTGGAATGGTTTGGGTGGGAGGGACCCTAAATCCCACCCAGTGCCACCCCCGCCATGGCAGGGACACCTCCCACTGTCCCAGGCTGCTCCAGCCCGGCCTTGGGCACTGCCAGGGATCCAGGGGCAGCCACAGCTGCTCTGGCAATTCCAGCCCAGCCCCTCCCCACCCTCCCAGCCAGGAATTCCTTCCCAAGATCCCAGCCCAATCTCCCCTTTCCCACTGGGAGCCATTCCCTGTGTCCTGTCCCTCCAGGCCTTGTCCCCAGTCCCTCTCCAGCTCTCCTGGAGCCCCTTCAGGCCCTGCAAGGGGCTCTGAGCTCTGCCTGGAGCCTTCCCTGATCCAGGAGAACATTCCCAGCTCTCCCAGAGCAGAGGGGCTCCAGCCCTGGAAGCATTTCCATGTTCGCTGGGCTCTCTCCAGCAGGCCCACTTTATATTTTTCATTCCAGGCTATGAGATGCCTCCAAACAGCCCAGGAGGGTCAAGGCTGCTCCAACCTTCCAGGTTTGTGTCCCATTCCTGAAACCCAAGGAACAGCTCCTTTCCCTGCCCAGTTTTTCCAGCCAATTCCCCACTGGGAGTACCCCACATGTGCATCCATGGCCCCCACACGGGCTCCCCTCCCAGGGCAGATCTGCAGTAGCTGCAAACACAAACTCTCCCAGCTGCAGCTGCACCAACAGCTCTTCAACAAGCCCTGTGAAAAACTCCCACTTTTGGGGCCAGTGCCCCTCTGTAAAACAGCCAGGCGGGCACAGGTGGCTGATAAAAGTGGACTTTAACAGCCACACTCGCAAAAGAAATTTATAAGAGCCAGCAAAGCTCGCAGCCTTTTAATTGCATGTCAAACGCTGGGCTCCCAGAACTAAACCAGAAGCCTGCAGGCTGTGCCAAGTGCTTCCAGATATTCCGTGTCTGGAGCGGATCCCGCTGCTACCAAGGGGTTAAAACTCAGCCTCTGAGGCCAGGCAAGCTTGAAGGCAATGCCACCAACCCTGAAGGAAAGCAGAGAACGTTTCTGCCAGCTTTGTTCCAAATAAAAGGTTATTAAAAACAGCCCCAGCCGCTGTTAACAGGAACAGCCCGACAAGGAGACGTTTACAAAGCAGCTGAACTTGTAAATAAATTGAATTAATACCCAGCAAATTCCTTTGATCCACAGGACACGAATTCCCTTTCCCTGCAGTGCTGCTCATTAATAGTTCCATGTTCCACTTGTGTCACTCGCCAGCAAGGCCAAAGGAAAACACTTTAGATCACAAAGAGATCTCCAGTTTTCCCAGTGCCAGTTGATTTGTGGTCACAAAGAGATCTCCAGCTTCTCCTGTGCCAGGGGATTTCTGGTCACAAAGGGATCTCCAGGTTCTCCTGCTCCAGAGGATTTCTGGTCACAAAGAGATCTCCAGGTTCTCCTGTGNCTGATGGGGAGCAGGAGCAGCAGCAGCAGGAAGAGGACACTGAGGAAATTCTTCACCTGATCAGAGGCAGGTGAGGCCCTGGAATGGATTCCCAGAGCAGCTGTGGCTGCTCCATCCCTGGAGGTGTCCAAGGCCAGGCTGGAGCCCCCTGGGATATGGAAGGGGTCCCTGCCCATGGAATGGGATGGCCTTGAAGGACCCTTCCAACCCAAAGCATGCCAGGATTCTGGGATTCCTCTCACCAAGGTGCTCACAGATATTAATGTGAAATATTCAACATTCCCCGAAGTCCCAGCCCCCCAACACTTCAGACACAGATCAAAGGCAGCACCTGGAGCACCTGGAGGTTGGGATCTGCCCTTGGGATCCCAACAAGGCATCCCCAGGAGCAGCCCTGAGCCAGCCCCGGGGCCCTCTGCAAACCCCAACACGCTCCAGAATCAATTCCAGAATAACTCTGTTGTTTTTCTCCTTCTCTGCACCGTGAGGTGGAAGGGAAAGGATGAGGACACAGCACCAATAAATTCAGTCAGCCCTGGGTGCACAGAGAGGTGACCTGGCCACCTTCTCCTTGGAGTCAGCCCCAAATCCCTGGAGAGGAAGCAGCCCTGGCTGCAGGAGAGGAGCACATCCACAGCTGGGCAGGTTCCTCCACTCAGAACCCAAGGAACCAAACCACAGAGGGGGAAAATTTATCCAGCTTTTCTCCATGCTGGAGAAAATCACCAACTCCCAGTGAGGATGACAAGGCAGAGGTGGATTTTCCAAGTTTTAATGAAATGTGGACAAAAAGGAACAACAGAGGTTGCAAAGAGGCAAAGCAGAACAAAAGGAGAGGAAAAAGCTGATCTGGATTATGTTTAAAATAGGAGAAAAAGTACTGGAAAGAGGAAGAATCCAGGAGATGTGAACCTTCATGGACTTATCAGCAAGTGGAAAAGGGGGTGTTGGTCCAGAGGGCAAATTAACAGGAGGGACAAGTTATCGTGGAATCCTGGAATGCTTTGGGATGGGAAAGGACCTTAAATCCCACCCAGTGCCACCCCTGCCATGGCAGGGACACCTCCCACTGTCCCAGGCTGCTCCAGCCCCAGTGTCCAGCCTGGCCTTGGGCACTGCCAGGGATCCAGGGGCAGCCACAGCTGCTCTGGGAATTCCATTTCAGGGCCTCCCCACCCTCCCAGCCAGGAATTCCTTCCCAAGATCCCATGGAAGGTTCCAGTTCCCACAGCCTGGCTCAGACAACCCTAAAGCAGCTCAGGGTAAAAACTGCTCCTCTCCAGAACTGCCCTTCCTTTGCTCACTCCAGGAGTTCCCACAGCCTTTGGAGATGTTCTCCTGAAGGAGAAGGGCACAAC
>VWZP01016762.1:691993-762116 GCA_013396995.1 Dicaeum eximium | reverse complement strand
ATAATAATAAAATAATAATAAAACCTTCTGATATAAATAATGTTCTAATGCAAATTGTTCCAGTTCAGACCACTGTGTGTGGTTATCCTGGTTGGGAAGGGCAGGCAGGGGATTTCTTAGGCAGTTCATTGCAGATTTTGAAGCATCAGGGATATGTTTTTAAAAAGGGAACATGTTTTTAAAAAGGGAACATGTTTTTAAAAAGGGAACATGTTTTTAAAAAGGGAACATGTTTTTAAAAAGGGAACATGTTTTTCCCTGCCTGATCTCCCCATGCTCTCCAGTGCAAGGTTTCCAAGCCTCAGGAGCTGATGCCAAGCTGGGAATTCTGTTTGGTGCTGCTGACTCCTGGTCCTTGGGGGAGGCCCCTCTCTCTCCAAAGCTCTTGTGCAGCTTCTGTGGAGGAAGGGAAGTTGGATTTGCTCCCCCTCCCTTGGGAGAAGCAGGGTCTGCTCCAGCTCTGGCTGAGGAGTGGGGTTTGTGCTAAAGGGAAGGATGGAGAGCTCCAGTGGGGCATTTCCTTTTGGGAGAGCCAAGAAATCTGGGGTTTGGAGTCCTCTGCCTGTACCTGGTTTGGGGTTTTTCACCTGTCTGAACAGTTTATCCTTCTCTCACTGGCACAGAGATTTGTATGAGTGTGTAGTGCTCATGTCAATACATTTAAATTATTGGAACAGATCACAGCTAAGGGCAATTTTAGAAGCCAGATTTGGTTAGTGTCCAAATATAGAGTTGAAACACTGAAGCATAATTTATATATTCTCTTATTTAATCAATGTTTGCTTGTTTTCCCTCTTTAGAATATCTCCTTTTCAACAGCATTAATAAACCAAATATTTATGGTTTCTTTCTTAGGTTGAATTAAAGAGGAAATACAATGACCAGCACAAAAGTACAAGAGGCCTTTTATCAGGGAGTCAGTGGTATGAAATTCAAGCTTACAGAGCTCTCAACCAAGCCCTGGGAAGGTGAGAGAAACAAAACTAAAACTATATAAATTTGTAGAATTTTTTTTAGAGAGATCTTTAAGGATTTATCCCCCAATTTTAGCACAAAGGGGTAAGTAAGGGCAAACCTCTCATATTGCAAATTTTGTCTGTTGAGCTGCTCTGTGCTGACAACTCTCTGCTTTTCAGCCTGAGCAGTGTTATAATGCAGAGATTTTGGTTTACATTCAGAACCCACTTCAATTTAGTTGAAGTTTTATTGCTCATAGGCCAGATATATGGGGAAAAAAATAGCACAAGCAGAGACAAATAGATCCAGAGCTTTAAAGCAAATGAAGATCCTTAGGACTTTTCCAATGCACTAATTGTTCACACTCTCAGTGGGCTCAGAAGAGTTGTTTGATATTTAGCCTACAAGTATTTCTGAAAGGGAGAAATAGCAGTGGGGTTTTTCAGACCTTTGCAAAAGGTCAATTCAATTATTGTGCTCACTGATCTCTTCCCAGGTTTAGAAGAAGTGGTACAGCTTCCCTTTCCTAGATGGAAAAATTCCCCTGAATACTATTAACAAGATAGAATTAATTCATCCTCCTTCAGCAAAATTTATCATATAAATAAAGATTAGAACTGTCATCCATATCTGGTGTAGGTGCTGTGCATCTGTCATGGACACAGAGCCACAGAAACATCAGCTGGAAAACTTCTTATTTGAATTGGTCCTAATGCAAATGTGATGACATAAATGAAGGCTTAGAGAGAAAATTGAGAGAAATTGTAACATTAGGAAATCTCATTGTGGATTCTTGTTGTTACAGGCCTGATTTCTTAAATTCCTCTTTGGAATCCAAGAGCATTAATTAAAATAGGTTAAGGAAGCTCTCAGTTGTGGAATACCAATAGGAAAATAAATCAGCTTGAACTTAAATCAAGTTCTAGTGACAATTACTGTTTAATTTATCAGTTAAATGGAGAAAACAGGCTTCCATTCTAAAATAAAGGTACAAATTCCATATAAAATCATGAGCCAAAGCTTTTCCTAAGCTGAGATGTGGGGAAGGATTTTGATAAAACCAGAACATTCCACCAAGCTGGCAGGAAGCTCTATAATATTTACACTGCCCAGTTAAGAGTGGAAAACAAATGATGTGGTTTGATTGGCTGTTGAATATTTGTGTATTTTATTTTTAATTTAGCTGTTTTCATGTAAATTCAACAGCTGAAGGAAAATGAAGCTTCTGTGACATCCATAACAATTTCTGGTGCATACAGTGGAAGTATCATTTCCTGTATCATTTTAAATATTCCAACTGACTCAGAGCAATCCCTGTTTCCTAATTCCCACAGATTTTTGCTGTGTGCCTTCTAATTACATGAACACTCTTTTTTCCCCTCCCTTTTAGGTGTATAAGGCACAGGAATGACTGGGGGGCTCTTATTTTAGTTGACGACCGCTTCAGGAATAACCCCAATAAATACATAACTGGTAAGAGGTAAAAATCTTCTGGGGAAACTTCCTCATGTTAAAAACTACTGAAAACTCTGAATTCCAGAAATGTGGTTGTACAAATCCAGGTGAGTAGGAAGGGTCAGAATGTGCCACAACCACGGGACAGAAATTGAATTGCTGAATATTCAATATACAACAAGGATTTTCTGTTTGTAGTTTTATACTGGGTAGAAATAAATGCAGGTGAAATAAAACAGCTCCTACACACAACCTTTAAAAAATAAAAGTTAGAAAATAAACTGCTTAGGAATGTGTTTTTGCCTTTGTTCCTGCCCTTTTTGCTGGCAGAGCTGAGCTCCCCAGCCTGTGCTGGGCTTAGTCAGCAGGTGGAGCTCAGCTGCTGCAGTTGAGTCCAGCTCCTTCTCTGATGTGCTTGTACTAAAAATACATCGAATTATTGAAGTAAACATGAGAAATTAACACAGGGGCACAAATAATCCCTGTGTTCAAGACTTGGTAAGATTTCTTTCTCTAAAAAATAGAATTTCACAGAAGAGTGAAGTTCACTGTTGTTGTTGTGGGTTTGGGGTTTTTTGGTTTTGTTTCTGTTTTTTTTTAATTGATAGTCAAAGAATATTTAAATGGGTTCAAAAACACTTTCTAAAATCGAGGCAGTCAGTTTTTACTTGACCCCTGTGTGCTCCAGTATCATCTAAAAATCACTTATGCTCAAGACATCTGATATTTAATATTTTGATTATTTTGATAAGAGCAGGTTATAATAAAACCTGTAGTTGTAGAGCAGCTGTGATTCTCTCTGAGTTACTGTTACTTAATCTGACACAAAGTTCTAAAAAGCTTCATCATATTAAAATTTTTATCAGACCCTGTTAATAGTATAATAAATATCTGTACTCTGTATAAGTTGCTTTTAAATAATTCATGATAACAAGCACAATGAACAGCCAGGCATCAAAGAAATGTAATTCTGTTTATGCAAGGCAGCAGTTTGAACCCAAAAAGAAGACTAGTGAAAAAGGGAAAGGCTCTTATTAGAAAAAGAAGGATATTTTTAGTTTGCTTATCTGAATACTGCCATTGACTACATCAGTGGAAAGGAGGAATTGTTGTAGCTTCATGAGCAAATTTGTGAAGCCTTTGAGGCTCCTCCTACACAGAAATATTTGTACTCTTAGGGTGCTGTGATATAACTAATGTTCCAATATAGATTGTTCCCATTCAGAGCACTGTGTGGGGCTGGCCTGGGGTTATTGCTGCTATCAGATGCTATTTTATTGTTATCAGATGTTATTTTGGAATAAGGTGTTTTTCCCCTCAGGGCTGTCCAAGTGGATCCGGCAGCAGCTCCAGCACCACCAGAGTTTCTGCGGGGCTCTGGAATCGCTGCGCGCCTTCGCCCTCAGCAACCAGAGGGGAGGGGAGCCCTCCTCAGAGCCCAGCTCTCACCTCCCTGCTCATCCCAGACACCTCTCCCAAGGCTCTCAGCAAGAAACCACCATTGCTCTGTCCCCAGATGTTCCTGCTAAAAGTCAGGAGCAAAACGTGGGCTCAGAAATTCATTTTACTGCAGCCATCAGCTCAGTTCATCCCCCAGCATGGGATCAGCCAAGTGACAGCATGGCAACAATGGAACAAAGTATGTTCATTTCCACTGGCAATTTCTAATGGGGAGTTTTATCCTTTTTTGGAAGAAACAAATGTTTTTTAAAATTACAGAAGTGCTATAGTGGAAAATGATAATTATTCACAAATGTGGAGGAGCTGTGCTCAACAGACTGAAATTAATTCTCCTTCCATCTGGTTGTCTTAAAAGAATAATCTTTGATAAGTTTATAGTACAATCAAAAATGTTTTCATTTTAATTTCTATTTCCATTAAACACGACGAAGGTAATTTAAAATGTATTTAAAACACATCAAGATTAGCATTATTGGAAGCTGAGCCCTGGTTCAAGCTACACCTGTTGTTTAGACATTGCTGTGAGACACCTTCCCTGTGATCTCCTCTAGTTCCAGCTTCACAAGTAAAATCCATCCCTAAATTGTAGGAAAGGTTCTGATTTCATTTCAATCAGGAAAGAGTCATCAAATCAAGAATAAAATAAGAGCACAATAATAAAAGATTACAAATTTCAAATCCAGTCATACTCTACCTGTTAATCTATTAATTTAATTAAGACAATTCATGTGCAAGGATAGTTATAACATCTGGGCTTTTGTTTGTATTATTGTTTTTAATGAATGCTGTAAAATCACTGTAAACCTTCTAAAACAGTGGTAATTCTGATGTGCTAAACATGCTGTAAATCAGATACAATTCATTTATGTTTTGTGATTTGTCACAGGTGACCAGAAAGTTGATGTAGAGAGCCATTCTCACCATGTAAAACAGAGGAGGAAACATATGGAGTGCCCCCCCAAAATGCCAGCAATTAAAACAGAGACAGAAGAAATGAATGGCTGGGCCAGTGCTGATGTTGTGGAAGAGAATTGCTGCTCTGAGCCACTGACTTCAACTCCTGTAGCCAAGAACTGCAGGGCCATAGCAAACAGCAGCCAGGAGTGTGTCAATGGGCCTAGTGACCTTATTGATCATTTAAATCAATGCCAATCTTCATTAATTGCAGAACATAAGCCAAGTGGACCAGAATCATGTTTGGAAACAACTCATTTTTCAGTTAAAAGTGCTGAGGCTCCACTTGCTGAAGAAGAACTTCCAGCTGAGCCCTGCAGGGAGTTCCCTTCAGCAGCAGGGAGAGCTGAGCCTTCAGCAGTAAATGAGGATGAGGATGAGGATGAAAGCATTTACTTCACCCCAGAACTCTATGATGATGCAGAGCAAGAGGAACAGAGAACTGAAGCCCCACTTCCAGCCCATGGTAGCACAGAGAATTGGGTGGAATGTGGGGACTCCACAGTCCCTGCTGATCTTTGTGCCCCCACCACCTCACAAACACAGAATGTGACTGAAAAGGCTGGGGCTGGCACAAGTCCCCATGGAATTATGGAAATTGTGAGGAGCAGGGCCAGTGCAGTTGATGCTGGAGGGGTGGCAGCTGCAGCAGGAGCAGAGCAGGGAAGATCTCAGGAGATGGAAACCCCTAAAAGGAAAATCAGCCTTTCCAGATCCCGAAATAAAGGTGTGTCATCCTTCCTGCTGGGCAGTAGTGGCACCTGGTGACAGTTTCTGTGGGAATTGTGGTGAGCAGCCCTCAAAACACCACAGGGCAGCTGCACCTTCCTTGTCCTCCTGGAACAAAAGCTTCCCTCAGGCTCCATTTCTCATTCTGTTTTTGGGGTTTTCACTGGGAGAGTTTTGCAGTGTGCAGTTTTCTAGAGATAGAATGGAGATTCTTCTTCCTGACTTCACAGCTAAAGGACATCATGTCTGGAAATCCTGACTAGAAACCCAAATAGGATCTGACTTGGAATTATTGGTTTGTCCATTACAGATTTAATTAAGCACCATTAAATACAGTCAAATCATTGGGGTTTTCCTCAGAAGGCCAAACACCCATATAACCAAATTATGGTTTTCTGCATTTGTTAGATTGGGGTTTTTTTAGTAGAACATGTAGAGCAGTATCTTTGCAGATCAAGTCATAGATAGATTGAGCCTAAATACCAAAACAGGTGTATTCTCCAGTACTTTGTTCCTTCCAATTTCTCACATCAGAATGTCCAGCAGGAGCTGTGCACATTTGGATATTTGGTGAAGATGAGAAGTTTCTTCAGAGAAAAATTTGAGTTTTCTTGAAATTTTCCTTTTGTGAGAGGGTCTAACTTCTGTTGGTTGGGTTCTGTGTTTATTCATGTCAAAACCTCTTATTTGTGTGTCCTACAAGCACTTTTTACATGTAACATATAAAATGTAAATTGTACACAAAGGTCTTTGAATCTTGCCCAGACTATTTTTTTAAAGTATTTTAATGTTTCTTTAATTTTCTGCAATGAAAACAGCCAGGATTTTTCTGTAATAAAACATACTGACTTTTCAAGAAAAGATTGTTCATTTCCATCCTACATTCATATGAAGATGCAGGATTTTTGCAATCTAAAGATTGGTTCATAGGTATTGATACTTTTTGTTTAAGAGTAGAAATGAAGTTATTAACTGGTCATTTTCCATAGAAGTTTATCTAAAGAATATTTTGACTCCATCTCTACAGAGCTGTGAACGTGCTCATATCAATAGGATTTAAATTGTGCCCTTTCTTTACAAAATAAATTCATCTTTATGACATTGGACACTCTTTGCAAGAATGGGAAGAACACTTGAATTTCTTTAACTGGCACTATTTGGCACAAGGCTTTTGGTTCAATTTTTGCAATATTGATGATCAAGTTTCCTTGGTTGAAGTGTCCTGGATTTCACTGATGGTTTTGGTTTAGTTAATAGGGCAAAAATTCCAGTATTGAAAACCTCTGACACATCTAAAGAGAAATATTCTTAATTTCTATTTGAATAATGCTGAATTTACTGTTGGTACCTGGCCTCCAGAGCTGTCCTGGCAGGTGCTTTGCAGCCACATTCCCCAAAATCCATGGGCTTGATCCTCTGGAGTCTTGATCCTCAGTTTTCCTAAAGCAAATCTTCTGCACCAAACCACTTTGTGCATTTTTGTGTGTCTGAACAGATCACAGAAATCACTTAAGCTTTGTGACTTGTCTGCTCATCCAGTGGCCCACAGCCTCTTATTTGTCTTTCAGGAGATTTGTCTGTCTTTAAATCCATAACATTAAAAAAAAAAGAAGAAAATCCATCTCCTTTTCCTTATCTGGAGCAGATTGTTCCTTTCTTGAGCTTGTGGTGCCTCTTCCTTTGATCAGAAATCCTCCAGGCAAGGCCTGCTCTGTGTCAAATCACACTCATTTCAACCTTATAGCAAATTAACCATTATTTCTAAAATATCTATTGAAACATCAGCACTTGATACTATGATTTCCTGAAAAAATTTCTGTCCTCTAAAAACTCAAATCAACAGGTGGATGAAACCCCTTTGTGTTCTGCTGGGTTTGGAAGGTAAGGGGTGGACAGTTTCTTTTGGTGTAAATTTATTCTTCATTTGTCTTTGTATTTAATAACTGTGCTGTTTGATATGTTAGAGGTTATATATTTATGGTATTTCTCAGAATTAAATGCTGCCCAGCCTGCAGCTAGAAGGGAAGTGAAGTCAGTATACTGAATTTCCTACAATTATTTATTGGGATTTATCACATCTATTAAGGCTAAAATATTGAAAAGGCCATTCCTACTTTGATATAATAGCTCAGTATAATCTCTGTTGCCTAAAATAATAACAAAATGTTGAATTTATTCAAGGATTGAGAGTTCAGAGGAGATGCAGCAGAAGGAAAAGTGCCCTTAGGCAAAGTGGCTCCTCCCGAGAGAGAAAGGTACCACATCCATGGATTAAACCCCTGTTCTGAGTGTTAAGGTGCAAGGCAATTAGGAATAATTTATTATATCATTTTTCAAGTGAAATAATACAATGGAATAATTTCTTCCTGATCTGCAGAGCTCTGATTTACACACTCAATAGATACCTTTGTTTCTCGTGGGAAGCACAAAGGCATCAACCATCCCAGGCTCCTTTGCAAAATTCCCAACAAATTGATAGCCTGCAGTGTTATAGGCTATAAAATCCCTCATATTTTATATGACAGTGCTTCTATTTAAGTAAGGTTAAATATTTTTAGCATGGTGTATATTGAATTATTAACTAATATAATGATAAACATCAACTCAGACTCCTTTGAGTATTTCAAGTACTGTAATTCCCTGAAGCAGTTTTGAAAAATTGAATTTTATTTATATTTAAATGCTTCAATCTGCATAGTTACTATATGCAAACCAGTATTCACATGCATTTGTGCATTGCCTTGGTAGAAGGAAACACACAACCAGCCTTGCAGGACAGGACTTGCTTGTGTTGTCTGTGGAGCTGAAATCCTGCCCAAAGCACAGGGTAAGATCAGTTCTTTCATTGGGAAGGATGGGATTGCTCATCCACCCTTTTACTTGCCCAGTTTTGGATATTTTAGAGGGATATTTGAGAATAATTGGTTCATTTCTCCACTGGATTTGCTGTCTGGATAAATGAGCCCTGCAGAAAGCCTTTGAGGGGAGAGAAGGGACTTGTGACAAGAACAATTCTTTAAAATAAATTATTTTTTCTGGCAGTTTTCTTGATCCACTGGTCCTGTCTTGAGCTTCAACCTGATATTTGAGAGTTAACTGCAGGAACTTCTCCTGCCATCATGGGAGGCTGGAAGGAATTCTTTGGAGCATAGTGGCCCATTCATTGGGGTTTGTTCCTTCTCAGGCCTGGGTGTTAATTTGCTACCAGTTTATGTGAGAAGTTTGGTAATTGCTTGGCACAGTAACTCAGTGAATCCAATGCATGTTTGCATGGAACTATCAAAAGTCTGACTGAAATCCAGATCATTACACTGCTATTCTTCAGTGTGGAACTGCCTTGTACTGATTTGGTTTTAGTCTGTTGTGACACGTTGTACAAAGTGGGGATGAGCTGCTTTTGGGAATTCTTTGTGGTTTTGTGAGACACTTTAATTTGGGAATGTCTAAAGGCTGATAAAAGTAACAGCAACTCTATTTTTTAAAAATAAGCTTCATCTTCAGGCCACTGGGCCATTGAGACAATGACCTAATTACAAGATATTCCCATCAGTTACATGCAGGAACAATTAGAGATGCTTCATGCTTTAACAGTCTGCAGCTGATGAAACCAAGAAAGGACAAATCTCTTCAGCCAACCAAACCTGTGCCTCGGGGAGAATGGGAGATTTTCCTTATTCTGGACCTATTAAAACCAGGCCAGTTAGAAAAGTCCACACTGGGCAGGCCCAGGTCCCTTCTTGCCTCCCTGTTTTCCCAAAAATAACCTTTAAGATTTGGGTAATTTCATCAGGAACTTTTCATTCACTCCCTGAATTTATCAGTATCATCCTATCTCTGGGGCAGAACCTGTGCAGTGGAACCACAGGGCTCAGGAAAAGCATTCTGAGGTACAGGAGTGTCTGCACTTACCAGGGTGGTTGTTGTCAGCAAGTTTTATGTTGTTTAAACTGAATCTCAGATGCCAGTTGATTGAGGAAAGTTAAAAAATCTGAAAATGAAAAATAAATGGCTTTATTCAAGGTGGATTCAAGCTCACTGGTCGATTTGGGAGTAATAACAAGGGGAAGATTATCTGTTGAAAAGTAAATTTTGGATACATTAAAACTTTTAAATAAGGCCTTCTTCCAAGGGCCATTTACAGCAATAGAAGTCTTTTCAGTGCCTGCAGTGGGTATTGGATCAGGGCCTAAATTCCCATCTTGTAAATGTGGAAAGTTTGCAGCATGGTTGAACAGTACTGTATTCAAAACCATGTGTGTATATAAGTCTTACACCCCACTTTTTAAATTATAGGAATTTTGAGAAAAGCTTGCCACAGTAATAGTGAGCTGCAAATAATCTGGAAACTCTTCAGAAATGCCAATATAAGAAGTAAAGAATCCATTAACAATTGTAAGTGTAAACTGGAGGCCATTTCAGAAGATGATAATGTGATGTTGGTCATCTCAGATGCTGCAAGTCTTGGTCACCTTAAAGAAACTTTGAAGGTTTATCAGATGCCAATGAAAGGTAAATTCTTACTGATAAATACCAGCTAACATTTGTCAAAGCCTTTTGGTTTAAATTAAATTAAATACCATTCACAGCCCTCCCTTGGACCTTTTGGGAAACTCATGGTGAGATTTTCCTTCCTCAAAGCTCTGCACATTTAACAAACCCTGAAGATCAGCTCCAGTGTCCCCTGCACTCCCAGATTTGAGTCCTTTCCTAACACCCTGATAGAGAATAAAAGAAAAGGATAATGAGAAGAGAATCCTTTCCATTTCTTACCAGTTAAAGTCCATGAACTGGCCACGAGTACCCTGTGGTTACACAGAGCTGCTGTGTGTGACAGAGAGCAAAAAGAAAGGATTTTATTTCACATGTGGGCAATTGTGTTGCCCTTCCAGTGGTGTTAGGCTGGCACACAGTTAATGAGATGTGATTTTGCCACAAGGACTCATTTTTAGGAGGGATTACTGAGTGTTCTTTACCATCTTTCTGACATTTTGAACTGTGTGAAATGCAACTGATAAAACTGATAAAATGACTTTTATCTCTTTTTAAAATCTCTCTTGATTCCAATATAAACCACTTTTTCTTTCTTTTTGAAAGACCTGAATGGCAGTTTATCTTTAAATGCTATTTGGAATGAGAAGGAATCTTCTCTGACAAGTTACTTGCAGTGCAGGAGCTGTGTCCTTCAGTCCATTTCTCCAAGTCCTTTGATAGGAGCTGAGGTTACTCATTTCAGAAATAAAGTGCACTCATGGGTAAGTCAGATCAGTTTATTTTGTATAATAAAATGATCATGGAATGATTTGTACAGGAAATACTAAAATACTATTTTTGTAAAAGGTAAAGTGAATATTTACCTAGATAATTTTATATGATTTATCTGATTTTTACCACAGAGATTTGAAATGGTAGTTGAGAACTGAGTTCAGGTCACTGAATATATTTGTCTGTACCTAATTTGTTGCAATGTCTGTAGTATTACATCTGAAAAGGGATGGGAAAATAGGAGCCATCCATGTCTTTCATGAAAGGAAAACCAGAACAAAACATATTTACACAGTGCTGTAGACTTGAATTTTCAGACATGTAGTTTAATGTTAGTTTTGGCACTAAAAAGAAGAAGTTAATCAGCCCCTGAAGGATGAACATGGACATGGTTTAATGGAGTCAACATGAAGAAATTTATTTATAGGTATTGTATTTCAATGTGAGCAAACTGAATTCTCAATAGGACCCTTTGAAATTTAGATGAGAAAATTCTGTATTTTTCTCTTAAAAGTGGAGCTGAGGCTCCATCCTGAGTGACCTGTGCAGGTAAGTCCAGGACACCTCTGCATTCCCTGCATTTTCCTTCATTTATTCTATGAATATAAATACAGTTGAGCTTAATGAGAGATTTTTGACACTGAATCTTTGCCAAAAGCTGAATATGATCCTCATATTTTAGCCTGTGTGTGTCATTATCATCTGTCCAAGCTGTTTGAAATGCAGAGTATGGCAGTGTGGTGATGGGACAGGGTTTGTGAAGCATTATTTACCATGAATTTTGGGATTTCAAACACCACCACAAAGATTTCATGGCATTTCCAGCATTCAGTTTGTATCAAACATCATGAAATGGTACAGTGAGGGAATTTATACTGGCAGAATATGAAATAAAGAGGTAGAATTAGTTGATTTTTTGTTTTCTCATCTGAACTGTCTTTTCATGGCTCTTCCATCCCATCAGGTGTAAGAATGGGATCAGTTGGGTTTAGCTTAAAAATGTAAAAACTTAAAAACCAGTGATTTCTTCTCAGCCCTCCTATAGATTGAACTTCTGGGGTTTTTAGCTAAAAATACTCTTTAACTCCAGCAGATTTTCTCAATGAGTCTCTTCCTTTCCCCTTCTTCCCTGTTATTCCTTCTGTCTCACTAGGAGGAAAGCTCAGCACCTTGGAGGGCTGCAGGAGGCTCAGCCCCAGCCCTGTTTGGGGGTCTCTGTGGGAGCTTTGGGACAGACACAGCTCATCTCTAATGCATGGCTTTGTTTTAGGAGAGCCTTGGGGGGAAAAATATCCCATCATCTTCCCCAGAGCTGGGAAACCATTGTCCCTCTCTGCTCTGGATCTAACCATGGCTCAGGGGTGGATGGATGTGCCAGGGGACTTGAATGTGGGATTTGAGGGGCTGAGGAAGGAAACCACTATCTGTTATTTGTTTTTTGTTTTGATTTCGTATGTGAAAATAATGATATTTATTAACAAAAGTAGGATGGACTGGGCATGAATGATGCTAGAGGTAAATACAGCTTTAAATTTGTCACCTCCTTGCTTTAAATCCACTGTTGTTGTCTGGTAATTGGGAATATATTTATGTAAATGAAGGCACACAGAATAAGTCCAAGGAGTTGAAAATGATGATTTATGATGTGCTATCATTTCCCAGAGCAAACACAGATGCATTAAAGTGAAGAAGCTGTGATTCAGTCACTCTTAGCTCCCAGTTCTGTATTCTTGAACCCAAGCTCCTGCTGTTGCTGAGCAGTATTTTGTGGAGATAAAATCAACAGTAGAGTTTCTACTGCTGCCCACCCTGTGGTAAATCATGTTCATTGCCATGGGGATTGTGTGTCATCTTAAATTGCTCCGTGTCATGTGCTGACTGTAAATCAAGTACAGTTGGTTCTGGAAGGCAAGGAATTGTTCATTTAATAGAAATCACATTGCTCCAGCAAAGCAAGCTTAAAATAGAATCCCTGGATTTAAGAGCTGTTATTTACTCCTAGATTTGGTCACTCTTTAAAGAGGCAAGGCTGTATTTTCATGACTTAAATTTAAGGTGGGATTAACAAATTGCGTCTTGTACATATTTTAACCTTCTTTTTTATCAATTATTTCTGTTGAAAATTAGATTTTTAAATTTACTGCTACATTTCTACAAATTCAATTGCATCCTGTGTTCCCCCATGACCTAGAAACCTCCATTAACATGCAATCAGTGGCATATGCATTATTTTTTTAGTATTGTTTTGTAGTTTTGTATTTTTTCAATTTTTGTATTTTTTTTTATTGTTTTGTATTGCTTAAAACACCCTAAATAGCTGTATATTCCTTTTTGGGAATAGAATTGTATATTCCTTTTTGGGAATAGAATTGTGAAATGCAATAGAAGGCAGTACTTTGGAATCAGAGAGAATATTTTGGGAGCACAAACGTAGCTTTAAGATGTAGCTTAGCTAATATACTAAACCACCCTCCAATATATTAAAAGGCGAACGAAACCCACAATTAACATTTTAAACTTATTAAGGAGTTGTTGCTCTCACTGATTAGACAGTCAGCTGTTGAGACAGTAGCTTTTAGAGAACAGGATATTGTTTTGTTCATCACGTTACCACATTTGGCAAACTTTTATCTTAATGCGCCTATGGGGAATTGCAGCCTGACCTCAATCTGGGTAAAGCCTCCCCTCGCAGGGGCCGAGGGAGCTGGCGGGAGGTGCCAGGCCCTGCTCCCAGACTGTATATTTGTTATCACATGTTAATCAGATTCATCATTCTGTTTAATAAAGATTTCAGCTGCCACGCGAATGCATAATCGGCTATGTCTGAGTGCCCGTCTTTTGTCTCGAGCAGATTGCTCCAACTGTATTAAGCATCATTAGACAAAAATGACCACCTTATTAATTTGTCCTTTCTGTGTTTTCCAGCAGATTGGGCCTCATTATTATGCAAACACAGTACACAGAGAGGCACCAGAAGTAGCTCATTAATGTTTCTTTCCCCTTAGTACGTAACAGATTATTACTGTGAAGTGTGCATGAAATAATTGCTAATTATGTGCCTTAAATTGTACAGTGATTGTCTGTCTGGGGTTTTGCACCAGGTTTAAGAGCACTGGGGAAGGCCATCAGAAGCTACAGGTTAACAGTGCTGAAGCCAGTAAAGGGGAAGGGAATCACAAAACATGCATTTTATCACACTTTTTCCTGCCTGCAAGGAGTAATTAGGACAGCTCTGGATTGCTTTGTAGTTACCTCTCACTCCTCTGCTTATTGTAAAAGAAATGACTCCCAGCTGGCAAATAATTTAATAGATCTGTCTGCCTTTGAATAGATGCAGGGGAGTTTGAACCCTGGACTTCTGGTAAAAACCCAGTAGATTCTGCAGTGCTCAGGCTTGAGTTAATGTGGATCCCTCATTTACACACCACCAAAATCTCCTGGATTTCCAAACCCTGCTCGTTCCCCCAACCATTTCCCAGGCTCTGCATTCAGTGTAATTCTCCTTAAAATTTGTAAGCATTACAGAAATGACATGTCAGGCTTTGGCATGGCTCTGCAGTTTGACAACTTTGTGCTAAGTGTGTAATTGGTTTAAGCTGGGAGTGCTCCCCCTGATCCATGGCACAGCTCCTGTAATCTGGCTGCCACCAGAGCTGATAAGACTTGGCCACAACCAAAGTTTTTGCAGCGCTGGAAATAAAATCCTGATCCATTAAGGGTTTGCATGGATTTAGCTTTATAATCTGGTTTAGAAATGGTGAGTGGTCAGGTCTTGGATCCAGGCTTTGTTGTCAAAAAGATGCCATGCAAACCATGACATCAGCTTGGGTTTTTCTAACGTTGCTTTTGTTAACAATCTGAATTAAATGAAAGAAGCAAAGTGTGACTGGCAGCTATTTGTTGTATGTGAGCACTGAAGTAGGTATCTTGGAGGGTTAGGAGGAGAACAACATTCATCTGACATTACTTAGATTCAATAATTTTAATTTTAAATGACTGCATTTGGTTGATGTTACACAGTTGTTTATGTCAGCTGATACCACCAGATAAATGTGGTGGTGGCTTCATACTATCTAAGTTTAAATAAATGGGGCATGTGAGCTGTAAAATATTCTTCAAACATTTCACACAGATCATCACTGAGTATTTCTGAAGCACAGACCTATATTACAGTTCCAAAAAATCAAAATGAAATTGTTCTGTGGAAACCAAATTCTCTTTACTGCACTCTTCATTTTTGGGCACATGGATATTGACCTGATAAATCACTTGACAGACAAAAATTGAAAATAATTGCAGAAATAACTATTTACTTGCAGTATTTGAAATGAATATATTGCTATGAACAGGCTCAGCTGTACTATTCATGTGGAGGTTCTGCAGCCACGATCATCATTTCCTTCCTGTATTTTCAGTGATGCTGTTGCACACTGATGTTTGTCTGTAATGCAGCACCAGTGCAGATCAACCCCTCTCTAAAGCAGCACTCCAGGCATTGCAGCCACTTGTCAAATCAGGCTGCAAAGGACTCCTGTCCACAGTGCTCTGACACTGAAATTGTCACATTTCCTTTGGACAATTTTCCTTTTCCTTCACAATTTGTATTTTCCTGTTCTTTTTCTGCTCTGCAGTTTGTCTTTCCCTGCTGCTTTGAGTTTAACTGCTCTGTTTAGTTACCAATTTTAATTAATTTAAATAGAACTGTTCTTTTCAGTGTGTGGTTTTATTTCATATGAAAGGCTATGACCCACACATCAACTCCTGAGCACTTGCTTGTTGAGGATTTCCAAGAAATAATGTTCTGATGGCCAAGGAATATTGGAACTCACCTGAGTTTGTGTCAATGGATTAAATATTTTCCACGAGTCTGGCTTTCCCCTTCTGATGCTGTGCATCCAGAGATGACCTTGGAAAAGGTTTTTCATGTTGCTTCTTTCTGCTGGTGCCAGAATCATTTGTCTCCCAGGAATTATCTGTCTGAATTGCTTTCCTCGTGCTTGACACTGAATATGTTTCTTTCCACCCAGCCAAAATGTGTTTGTTCCTCCTGTCTCTGTCAGTAGATCCTCGCTGGGGTCAGTGCTGTTTTCAGCTCTCTGGGAATATTGTTTGCTGAAGCCTTGTTAAAGAAGACAAAATGGATTTATAACTCTGGGAAGAAGCTGAACAGTGTTTTAGTAAATGTCTCTGTGTGTGTTTGCAAAATGTGCTGTGTATTTATGATCACATCCAAGCTTACACTGTTCTCTGGGAAGGCTGGGAGCTCGTAGGTGTCACGGACTGAATATTTTATTCTTTAATTCCTTGAGGGCTATATTTAAGTGAAATTAAATCCTTTTGAGTGAGAAATAAATGTCAAGTTCTGAATCCTGTCCTGCAGTTACCAGTGCTCCTCCCTGCTCATGCCTGCCAGAAAAAGCCTGACATCTAACTTAGCAGAATTATCTGAATTTCACTATACTGAAATTTGCTTTAAAATATGTAATAATTTCTTTAAATATTCTTTAAGGAGAGAGAGATTTAAAAATACAGGGACAAACCTGGTATTAGGCTGGTCCAATGTATATGAATAACAAAGTGCTGAGACAGTCACAGCACTGGGATTTATTGTCTGCCTGGTGCTGATAATCAAGTGATCTTTCATCAGGCAAGGCTCACTGAAGCTGTGAGTGGCAAAATACAATAATTTTACTTGCTTTCTGGTGCAAAAATAAAGTTTGGCTGAAATAAATTCAGGTATATTTGCAGATGGAAGTGGCTTGGAAGGAAAGGCTGAGCTGGAAAGGTTCTGCCCTTTCCCTTCTCACTCCGTGCTTCAGGCGGTTCCTCTGCTCCACCAGGGCAACTCCTGCACAAACTGCCTTGCAAAATGCATCTCTGGAATGGTTTGGATTAAGAATATTGCCATTTCAGTGGGATTATTTTTCTACTGGTTTATATCAGGCATCTGACTCGTGCTACAATCCCACAAATGTTTTTTATCACTAAAATGAGATCTGGGATGCGAAGGCGCAGAAAATGAGCGCGCTGATAGCCGATGCTTCAAAGCCATGGAAAATGTCCAGTAGCAGCTGCTGAAATTCCAGATTCAACATTCCAATTGTTTTATATTCCAATGAGCAGCCATTGTTGCAGGCCAGTATTTTATAGTGATTATGGCAGGCCCAGGGTGCAGCTGCCACTGACCCCTGCAGCAGCTCTAACAAAACCCCTCTTTGTTATCACTCTGGGAAATGTCTTGGCCATTGTGGGCCTGCATTCAAACCAGCATTGCAGTCATGCACAGGGAAATTAAAAGCTCCACAATTCACTGACAGGAGTCTAAATGTCTATATTAATGATTGTATTCAGGGCTTTTTTGAAAATTGTACTTTGGTATCTTGTTACGTAATTAAAATCGAGGTGAAGTTAAAGCATCTAAACTCATCATAAATTTAATATACTGAACTCTCCCTTCCTATAAATTTCTGTGCTATTATAAAATGTAAATCTCCAATCAAGGTAAGAACATTTATAATTTAATTTTTATTCTCAAAGTGAGTGTGCTTTCAAGTAGTTGGACACCAGCTTTACTGAGTGATAGCCATTTTTCACACTTTGGGAGCCAAGTGGCTGTAGCAGAATAAAAGAATTAGATTTGTTGCAGATGTTTTCTAACTCTGATACCTTTGGGTTCTGTGAGCCTTTCCTCCTTGCTAGGAAATTAGAATAAAAATGATTTATATAACATGAATATGGTATTCTAGATTTACATAATTAAACTCCACACAGCCTGTGGTATGCAGGGATACTCCCTGTAGTAGTTCTGTCTGGCTTGCTCACTGTAGGAATTCTACTTTGGGAGCTTTTCTACTTCTTAAATTGCAACCATACAGCAATAATATAAGATAGGGGGGTGAAAAGACAGGCAATTACCACCATTCTTCCATATGTAATTTGTATATGGTATTGGTTATTTTTATTGTTGAAGTTCATAGTTTCTTCCTCTTGATGGAATACAAACATTTGGCCAAATTCTTTCCCAGAAGTAAGTGAAGCCAAACATAAATTTGGTTCTTTATCCTCTCTGAATGGCTTGAAATAATAATGATAATAATAATAAAAAAGAATTGGCCAAGATTTGAAATTTTCCTGGTGTTTATAGAGAGATGTGTGGCTGTACAAGAATTTAGCCTTGTCTTTCTTCAGGGGAGGAACAAGGCTATCAGATAAAGCAATACCTCAGCACATTTGAATTCACATAAATCCTACGTGACTCCAAGCAGATTGGAGCTCTCTGCCCTAGAGTTTCTCAATTTGGAGGTGAGAAAAACTTCAGGAAATCTAGCCCTGCTCATTAGGTGCTCTGAAACGGTCAGGTTAAAGTTTACATAGTCTGCATTATTACTGAGCAGGGACTGTGCCACTCTTCTGCCATCTACTTGCTTCTGTGGCTTATTTTTAAAGCATAATAATTTTTAAAAAAGGATGTTTTCCTTCTAATTGATCTAGAATTTTCCATGTGTATGCAAGACCTCTCATGTATATTTTTATTTTTTGTTAATACAGTGTAGAGAATGGTGGCTTTAACTTAAGATAAAAGTAAAGAACTGTTCTTGGGCTGTTTTGACATTGAAGTTTTCTATTGTATAAACCTCAGCTGCAGTTCACACTTGTGGAAACTCTAAGTGTCCCTCTTATTTTTAACAGCAGCCCAGGGTATGGTTGAAAGAGGCATATTTCCATTTTGGCTTTTGTTTGAGCAGCTTCCAAAACATCATTCTACTATTTTTTTTTTTTCTTTTTTTTCTGGAAAATTTGCCAAGTCTAGCTCAGATTAAGTTTCTCTGTTAGATTTGTTCTTTTAAGCATATGGATCAGAAATTGTATCCCATACTCTGTAGTAATGAAACATTTGGAAATCATCTGAGAAATCTCAGTAAGCCACAATAGTCCTGTGCATTCTTTCTGAAAGTAAGAAATATGTAGTTTGCAGAGTAGTTTGGGGTGGGGTTTTTGGGGTAAATGTTATTTTGTTTGAACCACCCCACCAAGAGCTTACACCTCATTCCCTTGGGCACAAGCAGGTGTTGTTATCTCTTAAATTATTGCCATCTCTTTTATCAGCACAACACTGAGATGCAGATAGATTCCATGCCAAATTTTATCATTCTCTGATATTTATGGGTGGAAAAAGAAATAAATAAAGGTTGTTTTTATTGTAACTCATAAAGCCACAAGCTAGGGATTGATTTGGTTTGGGTTTTTTCTGATGCATTATGCTATTTATGCTTTTTAAAGATGAATCCATGGTGGATGTGTAAGTTCATCAAGGCAGCTAAACCCCTGCTTTACTGGTTTCAAATGAATCATTAGAGTTTATGGTAATAGAGAAAATGATTTTCTCATGGCAGAAATGGGAGAGCCATTGTATAAAGCTGCTCTGCTCATGCTATACTTTGAGTATAACTTTTATTGAAGAGCAGAGTTGGTTGAAGAGAAACAGATCTGGACTCCAGGGGTAAAGAACTGGCACATCCCCTTAATTAGCAGAATTGGAGCAATGTTTGTCCATTGAATTGAGCCCCTCAGAAAGGATGGGGAAAGGCAGACGAGGCACTTGGGGAATTTGGAAAGCAATATGTGTGTTTTGCATTACTTTTTGGGCAAATTTATTTATTCACTGCAAAGAATTAATGCTGTAGCCAAAACACTCCTTGCATTCCCCCACAGTCTGCTGTCCACATGATCCACTGGGGTTAAGAGCTAGGCTTTGTTTTGGGTGGTTTGGGAAGTGCAGATGTCTGACTGTTAATGAGTAGTTCTTGAACGTTTTTTGAATTTATTTCCCAACTATTTTGTTGCTTTGAAAGTCATGCAAAGCAACAGGAGAGCTGCCATGAATAGAAGCAGAATGTTGCCTTTCTCACAGTCAGATTTCAACTATCAGCTGATAAAACAGACCCCAAATATAAACCACTTGTTGCTTTGGGTTTTGTTATGAATGTCACCTTTGGGGAATGAGTCAGAGCCAATTTTCTCTTCAAGAGAGTGGAATTTTTACTCCTGTTGTCTTTTAAACTTGTGTTATCTACTGCACTTTGTTATGTGGTGTCTCCTGTAAAATTTCTTCCTCACAGCATTTGTGTTGCAGCCATTATTTTAGAAATATTTAGCCTGGCTGGAAAGACACTGGAGAGTTATCAAAGAGGACAACTCAGAGACACTTATCAATAATCCAAATTTGTCCTTCACCTCCAGCTTTATTCAGCTGCATTCAGGGAAATCACATTTGTTTGACATTGGCTGCCATAAACCTTTAGCCCACTGCTGTGTGGGATAACCTTGCAAAAGAATTTATGGCAATATTTAATCTGTGTGTGTGTGAATAATCAGTTTTGTCCATGAGATGTGCCTCAGGCTCATGGACTCATCCCTTCCCTGGCACTGGAGGGATTTTGTGCACCAAGGAATCCTTTCCCTGCCTTCCAAATGCTGGCCTGGCTTGGCTTGGGCTTGGTTTTAAGGGCTGATTTCTGGCACCTTTCTGTGTCACCCCAGATCATTTCTATTTCTTTTTTCCCTAAATGTTGGGCCTGTTTGCTGCACTGTGCCTTGTGTTGATGAAGGAGAAAGCAGCCTGGGTGGTGGCACAGGACGTGGGGAGCAGGAAAAGGCAGATGGCTGCTCTGCTAATGGGGCTTCTCCATTTGATCTCACAGGGAGAGGGACCTTGTCATTGTCACCATTTCTCAAAGCTCATTGATTTTTCATTCTAGCAGGATTTGTTTGCTTTTGAACCACTGCTGTGCTTTTATCATTAGATGCTGAACCTTTCACTGGGCTGCACATTTCACTTGTTTTTTGATACTTGCTCTTTTAGGATTCCAGCACAGAACTTTTTCCTTCCTCCTTTGCATTGAGAACTCTCCTTAGATTCTAAGTAAACCAGGCCTGGTCATTCTTTTTTATTGTTTGAAATAATCCAAATGCAATATGATCTATATTCCAGTTTTAGCTTAGCACTCCAAAATATTAAAATAAAATTTTACCAGAACACTTTTACTTTCTAATTGTATATTTCATTATATACCAGGATTTTTTCCCCAAAAAATTCTTTAAAAAAAAAAGCATTTTCCTAATTTAAACAAAACAAAACCCACAAAAGATACTCTGGGTGAAAGGTCAGCTGTATTCTACAGCATTATTCAAGGTCTTCATCCTCTTCTGAAGGAAACCAGGGTGAAATGCCTGGAGATCAAGGTTGCAAAACTGCACAAAGTTTTCTGAAGCTGTGCTTAAGCAGGAACAGCTGCACTCCTCTATTGCCTCTTTTTTAATTAGTTGAACCCACTTCCTCCACTCTTTACTTCTTTATGGGCTGGGTCTGGAAAATATGAAGATAAGGATTTAATAGAGATCCATGTTTACTTACTTCAGCATTTGGGTTTATAGCCCAAAATAATGTAACTAATTTTTCTCTTCTCCTCTATTTATCATCCTATTATTAATATTTTTAGAATAAGCTGAATCCTGATCCTTCAAAGCTTTGTTTTCTGCACTTCCAGTTGTGCCAGCTGGCTCTGGGCATCAGCCAAGCTCTTCTTTAGAGCTCTTCCTCTACTTTACAGCTGATATTTCAGTGTATTGACACAGCCCTGCTCCTCTCACGGGAGGGTTCTCAATCTTTGCTTTGATTGCTGCTCATTAAAGATGCTCCTGCTTTTCTTTTTGGCAGAAGCTGGGAATGTCAGCCTTTAGAGCTCATTTGTCATCACTGCACTGGAGGCTGACTCTCCCTTCGTGACTCTGTGGTTCAGTGACACAAATCTCAGCTGTGCTGGGTTTAAATTGTCACAACTTAATCTGCAGCAGAGCCTGGGAAGGTGCTTTGGAAAGGAGCTGGAGGCAGGGATGTTCTGACTGCACAAGAACACAAATACCAATTGTTTTGATGCTTCATGGCATGCTGAAGAAAAAACTTGGAATGTAGCATTGAACAGACAGTTTCTTCCTCTGTGCACTCCATATTAAACAACAAGTACCCTACTAGACCTAAAAATTCAAAACACAGCCTGAGGCTACCTCTGTTCTATGGATTTTGTATCTACTCTTGATTTCTTTGAAAATGATTTAGCATTCTCTGTGCCATACTTAGAGAATTCTGAAAGCTTGTGGTGGTTGAGGTTTAAGGACTCCCTGAAATCAGCTCAGCCTTTGTCCCCTGGTGGAGATCAGTGTGTGACAAAAGGTCCTGCTCACATCCCATGGCAGGGACAGTCATGGAACCTCTGCACAAATTGTTGAAATGCTCTTTAAGAGCATTTCTGCTTCCTGAGGTCCAGGAATGTGTGTGGGCATCAGGTAGAATCATGGTGAAAAACCCATGGGGATGCCTGTGCAGGTTTTTGGGCTTTTAGGATAAAAATTTTCTAATTAGCAAAAGGTAACTGAGGTAGAAAAGGGTTTGAGTGAGTAACAGATTTGCAAACAAATGGAGAAACTGCTGCTTATCTTGTCCCAAATTAGATTAAAAGGCCTCTTCTTGAACTGAGTGATAAGAATTTATGGGAATCTCTGGTTCCATACTAATATTTTTTAGGTATAAAAGAGGAAATATGCCTGATGATATTAATTTGCTGTTAACTAATATAGTACAACATCAGTAAGTGGCAGTTAATCTATCAAACTCATGCCATGACATCTTACTTGTTGTTTTAATATGTTATAAGCATGAAATGTGTTTTTCAGGTATGTTTTACATTTGCACCAGGTAATGGAAAGTACAATATATTATGTGCTTGTGCCCCAGAGGAAACTTTTAAACAAAAATAATTGAATGCAATAAATCAGCCCCTGCTCTGCCCTGTGCTCTGCATCTCTGAGTCCATACTTATAGGAAGCCTTGTTGGGAGTGACAGGATAACAGAGCTGTGCAGGGCCCACTGCCCTGGCCCACCAGATATTTCCTTTGTGCTCCAAGACTGAAGAATAAAAGGAGAGAGAAAATGAAACCTTTTCTTCAATAAGTGACTTCTTTCTTTTGGAAGATTTAGGGTCTTATTACAGATTGCTATTACCACTGGTAGTAAGCCTATAGTTTTTCAAGTAATTAGGAACATCCACAAGCTAATAAATCTGCCCTGAAATTTTCATTTGCTTGTGGACGTTGTATGAGTTTGTGTTTAACTGTGTCTCTGCAAGGATGATTTATCAGGTGTTTATTCTCCAAAGTTTTCCTCGTAGGCACTGCTGAGATGATTTGATGCACAGTAGGTTTAATAACTGAAATGCTGAGATTATTATTCCTGTTTGGTGTAGGGTTTATTTACTCCCTTATCAGACACTAATCTGCAAGATTTCCTTGTCTTGTGAATGTGCAACTTGGTTTAGTTGATGCTTAGCAAGTAGGAAAATCTCCTGAGTCACCTCTCAGAGCATCTGGTGCAGCACCCTGTAGTGAATAAAAACTTCAATACAGTAAATATTGCCCTCTTTTTTTGTAAATTCAGTATGATCCCATTTGATCATTTCATGGCCATTTGGGCTGGGTTTCACAAAAGGAGTTTTGCTGCTTTAAAAGTGGTGACGTGAACACTTCCAAGGATAACTCAGTGGCAGAGTTTTAGAAAGGAGGAATGCTGTGGATTAGAAATAATCCAGCAAAAATAAATGTAGCCCGGGCTTGCAGGCCTGGTTCATCAGCTGCTTTCCCCACCCAGGTGTTTGTTTAGCAGGAAGAGATGATGAGAGAGGAACTCCAAGCTGGTTGGACAAGTCCAGTGTGGTTCCAAGGCTTTGTTATCAACTGCTTTAAATCAGAACTCCACACAATTCTTGATCTCAGCACAATAATGCTCTACTGGGCTCTGTATAAATATTAAAAACACTCTAAGTGGGGCTGTCACTTCCTCTGCTTTTATCTTTAAGAACTACAGCTCTAGAAATGCTTTTATTCTGATTATAATATAGAATGAAGAATCAAAATTATTTCTCAAAGTATCGCTGTTGATTTAAACATGGTTTGGAATCTTCTCCTTTGTAGAGATCTGTTTAAAAAAAAAAAAATCTCAGCTTAAGACCTACTTAGCTTAGAATTCAAAATATTACCAGCAGACTAAAGCATGGTAGCTGAAACCAATTGCAAACAGATGGGATTTTCTTATTCTGATTGGCCATATGTTGCCAGAGGAAAAAAATTGAAAAATCCAGACAAAACATAACTCATCTAAAGGAAATGACCTTGATAGTTCTTGACTACTATATGGATTTTTTTTAGAGCTAACACATAGAATATTTCAAATATTCTCTAAGGATGGCAGTATTTGTAAAATAAGGGGTATGGTGCTTGTTGAGGTGGTTTAGAGGGGAAATATAACTCTGGGGGAAAAAAGCCACAAAAACCTGACCAAAACCTCTGCCACAGACACAGGTGTAAACAGAAAGTACAGAACTGGTGCAAGCCTAAGATGAATCATTCCAAGCTGTTCTCCTGGGCATTCCTTCATGGAAATGAATAATAACTGGAAGTGTCTGAACAATGTAAATCACACTTGCACTTGGAAAACCTCTTAAAATACAAATGTGCTCTATTTCTAATAGACTGGGAAGTTTATGGCTTTAAAATGTGCAGCTTTATGTGACTAACTTCAAGAATAGTTCATATTCACTTACTTTTTGGACCTTCAATTCCCATATACACAGCAATTGTTTGTAATTGTTAAAGAACTAAAAATCACTGTTGCTATACAGAAATATACATTAAACACTTGTAAAGGCACAGGGACTTAAAATGTTTTTATTGTCTGGTGTATCTTTTATCTACAGGGTGTCTAAATCCATTAGGACTTGTCTGATTTGTCTGTAGATAGGATTTATATATTTTTATGATGTATTTATAAATATGTACAGATCATACAGGTGCACAGCATTCCCATATTTCATATTCTGCATTATTTCTCTGTCATCTTTAAGGCTCCTACAGAATATTTTTAATTGCATTACACATTAGAAACTTGCCACAGGACAAACTCCATACCTTGGCAAATCCATTTAGCCTCGATTTTAAACACCCTCCCCAACATTTGAGAACTGATTGCACCTCGGGGAGCACCTCAATGGGCTTTGGGTGGATTAATAACAGAACATGCAAAGTAAGTTGACAGTAAAACTTTCACTGGTGTTTGGCTGAGCTCATGTAAATATGATACTGATGAAGTGTGACCAAATCCCTGGTTAAAAACTTCAACCCCTTTCCTATAGAAGTTGAAGATTATTATGGAGGGGTATTATGCATGCAGAAAGTAATTGAGTATTTCTCCCAGTGGAGGTTTATATGTGGGATTCAGGGGGTTCTGCTTAGTTTAAATTCTATTTAAAATATGTTATAGTAACATTGAATGCATTGTTGAAAGTATCAATGAGCTTCATAGTTCAGTTCATCATTTTGTTCTTAATGTGCCCAATTTTGTCCCCTTGATATAACTGTTAGTTGTCTAAAAATACATCTAGAAGTGTTCATTATGATTAGGACAATTTCAAGAAGCTTTCTTAAGCAGTTTAAAGCAGTTTCTACTGATGTAATTGGAATAATTTTCTCATTTTCCAAATCAAACCCTTCTGGTTTGGGGCAAAGTTTAGAAATATTATATTTTCATTGCTCTCTTAAAAAAAGATAAAATAGGAGAAGTGACTCTCCCAAGTTATCTCATTTGAAAATTCAAGGTGTAGATAGAAAAAAAGTTTTAATATGTGAAAATTATAGTAATTTAAAACAAACTTAAGCAAGTAGAATAAGGAATCCCAGGAAATGCAAATTTTTTCTGGAATTAGGTTTTAAAAACTCATGTCATTCTAGTGTGTATTGGTGTCTGCCTGAATGGTAAATGTATGGAGTTATTTAGATACTTTCAGGAGAATAAGACAAAAATCTGGTGTTACCTTTAAAAAGGAAAAACCCTGTGATCTGTTGGAGCTGCATAAAACTTTGGCCATGTTTAGAATTTGCTGTATTTATGGTGTGTACAGACTTCCCAGTCTGATGCACGAGCAGGAGAAGGGAGTGCTTTGGAAGCAGAGTTTTGTTTGCACCATGCACAGGAGCCAAAATTGGGGGAAGAACCCATCAAGCACAGAAATCACTGCAGGAGGGACCAGAGAGAGCTCAGATATGGCAACACCATCTTTGTCAGATGTTTGTCACCTTAAAAAGCTTCCCTGGAGGAGATGGCAGAGGCTCCCTGGGCACCCTGCTGGGGTTGTTCTCTCCTGGAGCTGGGAGGGTTTTGATGTTCAGCTTTAACCTTGGTGCAGCTCCAGCCATTTCTCCTGGGAGCCAGCAGAGCAGGGATTCAGTGAGGAATCATCAAACGTGCTGAAAGGTTTGGGAGGAGACAGCTCTGCTAACAATGCAGAGTTAAATTTAGTGCAAACCTTCAGAAGAGGAGAAGCAGCTGCTGAGAGACAAGGGAGGGCAGCCCTTTATTGTTCTTAACTTCTTTTCTCTGGAGCTGTCATAGTGAGAAACAATATATTCAAAATAAGGATTGCATTGATATCAAATCCTGAACAGCCATGAGCTTGTGTGTCCAGAGCCTGCCCTCCTGGGGCCACACAGCAGTAAAATGCCTCATGTGGCTGGAGGTGCCTTCTGCCAGACCTGTGTGGAGGCCTGGGAGAGAAAAAAACAAACCTGAAAAGGACATTTTTATCACTGCTGCCTCAGTTCCAAAAGAATCATTATAAGCTTGATTACATTTGATTACTTTGTTTGAAAATAATAACAACAAAAAAATATATTTATAATGAGAAAAAAAAAAGAGCTCAGCAATGAATGAGAAGTGTTTGATGTACATGAAAGACTCTGGTACTTTTCCTGCATTGTTGAATTGAATTGTGAGAATCCTTGGAGCAGGCTGTAACATGTGCCTTGTGCATAAATGGATTCCAAAAGCAATTAGAAAGGCTCATGGAAGAAAGCTCTGCAACAAGAATTGATTTAATTATTGCAAGGATTGAAAACAAGATGTTAATAGAGAAGAAACACCCCACCAGCTCTGGAAATCCATAAACTGGAATCTGGGCTATGATTTATAATTGTCCTGATTTTTTCCTCTTCCTGGTCACTTCTGGCCACTCTCTGGAGAATGGTCTTGTGGATTCAGGTGGGTTTTAAGTCTGGCCTAAAACAGAATTCACAGAATCCCAGGGCTGGAAGAGACCCTCAAGACCACTGAGTCCAACCCAGCCCCAACAGCTCAGCCAAACCCTGGCACCCAGTGCCACATCCAGCCTTTGTTTAAACAACAGCTGAGATAAATATAAACATAATCAATCAATAAATATATAAATAAACAGCTTTATTCAAGTTGGTAGAGACCTTGGGAGATCCATAGTCCAGCCTACTGCTCAAAGCAGGATTTCATTTGGGAATTTGTCCAATCTCAAAAGCTTTGGGTGGAGGTTCCCTGCCTCTCTTGGCTGTTGCAGGGCTCACTGATTCCCTCAGAGAGGAGTTTGTTTGGGGTCTCAGTGCAGGGAGAATGGCTCAGGGGGGTTCCTGAGCCCCTTGTCCCAGAGGAGTTTGTTTGGGGTCTCAGTGCAGGGAGAATGGCTCAGGGGGGTTCCTGAGCCCCTTGTCCCAGAGGAGTTTGTTTGGGGTCTCAGTGCAGGGAGAATGGCTCAGGGGGGTTCCTGAGCCCCTTGTCCCAGAGGAGTTTGTTTGGGGTCTCAGTGCAGGGAGAATGGCTCAGGGGGGTTCCTGAGCCCCTTGTCCCAGAGGAGTTTGTTTGGGGTCTCAGTGCAGGGAGAATGGCTCAGGGGGGTTCCTGAGCCCCTTGTCCCAGGGGAGTTTGTTTGGTGTCAGTGCAGTGAGAATGGCTCAGGGGGGTTCCTGAGCCCCTTGTCCCAGAGGAGTTTGTTTGGTGTCTCAGTGCAGTGAGAATGGCTCAGGGGGGTTCCTGAGCCCCTTGTCCCAGCTGCCATCCATCCATCAGGAGTTGCCAGGGGCTGCTCCTGGGCCCCCCTTGGCTCTTGCCCTTTTCCAGCTCCACCAGCCCACCCCCAGCTCCTCCTCCAGTGCCCTTCCTGAACTGGCCCCAGTTTATCCAGCTTGTTACTGGGATCCAGAGCTGGGCACCTCAATTTTGTCACTCTGGCACCTCAGGTATGACTCTGAATCAAATAATGCTGGAGTCTGTTAGCATTAGTCATTAAATTGCTGATTGGGCTTAGCTGATTAACCTGATTTTTTGGCTACCTGAATTGTTAAATTCTTGTCACCTTAAAGCCCTGTACAGAGGCTGTCCAATACTCATGCAGGTCTGTCCATGTTTTTAATTATTATTATTAATATTCAGTTAAAAGGGCTTTCAGAATTTGGCCCCTTTTAATGAAAAATTTCCATCCACTTTCTAATCTCTCAAATCCAAGTTAGAGGTAAAGGTTCTTCATAGAGAAAAGAAAATAAACCCATCAGAGTTAGGCAGTAAAGAAATAAATACACTGTGGGCTGTAAAAGGGTGTTAGTATTCCAATGCAGTCTTTAATATTTTTTTCCTTTTACTCTACCAGCTATTCCAATTAAATTAAGTACCTTTTATGTGTGGTATCAGCACAGAGTGGATATTAATTTGTCTCTTGAGTTTGAGTAAAGAATAAAGAATATAGTTAATATACTTACTTTATAGTAAGGTCTTGCTGTAAAATATTTATCTCTGGAATGAATATGATTATTGTAGGGACACGGTGCTTAGATGTTCATTGAAATGGAACAAATATATATTTCAGTAATCCTGCAGTGGGTTGTTTAAATAAATTAAATCAATAGAGGTGTAGGTGGTAGCTTTAGTAAGGTATGAGATTTTTTGGCATCAAATAAGTGACACAAAAACAAGGCTCTCTTTATAATGGAAGGGAATTTTTTATACTTTTTGTAGCATCCCAAATTCAATGTAGTTTTTATTATCCTGATCTTTTTCAAATTTCTATCAACCATTAAAAACATTTGACCTTTGAAGAGAGGGTTTTTCCCCAACTTTGATTTTGATCACACTGTGCATTATAAAACTCCTGTTTTTTAATCAGTGTTTTGCTACAGAATTACCAAAAGAAAACTTACTGGCTTATCAAAATTATGAAAGTGCCACAGGGTTACTTTAGTTTTAATAAAATTCCTTTCCTCCTTCTCTCTGCAGGTCTAACCATGGTGGGGAGGGGGCTTTGCTTTTCCTTGCCAGCTATTTGTCTAAACAATGTTTGGAAACATGGAGTTCTCTGATGATTCCAAACTCACAAATAACTCAAATGGAGCTGGTGTGGGCTGGTAGCAAGGAAATATTCTTTTTTTAAGTGACCAAAATGCTTTAGAACCAGCCTTTGCAGGGCCCTCAAATTTCTTGAGTCTTTCTGTTACGAAAAATGGGCTTTTTTTTGTTTTGTTTTGTTTTTTTCTTTTGTTCTGTGGGCTGGGAGCATTGCTGATGTAGCAGCACAATGAAAATAATGGTGTGGGGGCCAAGCTCCAGTGCCTTTCCAGCCCCTGTGTGTGTGCATTTCAAATACAATCATTAGCCATGTTTCATCAGCTCTGTTCCTTATTGTACTTAACCTGGGGTCACTGTAATATTTCTTAGTTTTAATGCTTCCAGATTTATGAAAGGGTTGCTGATAAATTCTTTTAATCCAATATGGCTTATTGATTCATGTATTTGAAAGATCTTTAATATCCTCTTTGTACCTTTGATTCCTTAAGTGTTGCAAAAAGGCAGGAATTGGTAATTGTTGATAACAAGATCTCTGGGCCTCAGAACTGTGTCTCATTCATTTAAAGAGGATTAGGGGAGGCAGGAGCTCACAGAGCAGGAGCCAGGACAGAACAAAACCACAAATAGAATTATGGAGAGAACACACAATAGGTGGTTTAAGCATGTCTGTTGTAACAACAGGACTTGGGTAATCACGTGTCCCACCCTGGGAGAGGGCAGCTCACTTGTAAAAGAACTCCTGGCTTCAAATGCACTGATCAAACGCCTCCTGAATTACAGATGTTTACTTTCATCAGTTATTTGATTAGGGGCACAATGGGAGGATGGCGTGCTAAAGGGAAAAAAGCATTTTGTGCAGGAAGGAAAAACTTGCTGCTACTGGAGAGCCTCTTAATTCCTGTCCAAACTAAAACTGCATCTCTCCTGCATGAACTGAGTCAGCACTGAATTGCATTAAAGCCACTAAAAGGATGAAGGAATTAGAAAAGTACAAAAGCAAAACTTGTCCAGGCACAGAGCATTTCAACTTAAAAATGATGAACCAATTAGTTGGTGAAGTGACCATCCAGGAAGTGCCAGTAGCTGCTCCAAGCACGACAGTTCCAGCAGAGAGAGCTCAGGTTCTTTTTTCCTTGCTCTTTTTCTTATTTCTTTTTGATGTTTTCTAGAGTTCCAACTTTTTTTCCCCCGTTTTTCCATCAAAAAACCATTCAGCTTGGCAATGTTCTGCTGAATAATTCATTTAGATGCATCCCCAGAGAGGCCTGGGCAATCTGACAGCTCTGCACCTCCTAAGGAAGGGCCCAGGTAGTTCTGCCTCTGATGTGAGTGTGCTTTGCACTTCTCAGCTGGGACTGGGGGTCACATCAAGCTCTCCAGGTATTCACCTGATCTGGAAAAACTGGCCCTGGCAGCTGCTCTGGGACCTGTCTAGCAGGTCACTCATTAGAGGGGTTCCGTGTGAGGAAATACAAAGAAATGCCCAAGAGAAAGGAGGAGGTGCACAATCACTCTGCATTCCTGGGGGATTCTGTGTGTGTGTCAGGATGAGAACACTCAGATCCTCTCTGCCAGAGTGTGGGCATGACTCAGAACATGAAACTCACTTTTGGAGGGAAAAACTTTATTGCTCTTGCAGTGTCCCTGGGTAAATTCCTCCTCAGGCATGGCTAAGAAGGGGCAGGATACTTTTGTCCTCTTTGGGTGCACAGAATTGCATTACAGGATGGTATAATGCCCAACTCTGATTGTTACCAGACGTGTGCATTTTTTTGCTATCAAGAATTTGCAGTAAACCCAGCGTGAGTTCATGTGAGTTGCTGTGGCCTTCAGCCAGAGTGGTTTCCCAGGGAACACCGTGCCAGATATTTCAAGCAATGAGGATATCTGCCTGAGAAGTTATTTTTCTCTCTGGAATCTAGGGTTCAGATCCTTCTGTCAGCCTGCATGTTCTCCAATTGCATTCCAGATTTAGCTAATGATCTTGCAATGCTTCAGACAGAAAGTGGAAGTGAGCACATGAAGTGCCAAAAGAAACTCTGAAAGAAGTCTCCATGTAGCACAGCAATAATTCATGGCTGATGACATTACCAGAATTGATGAGTTTCACACACACACACATTGAGGGGAGATGTATTATTTCATAAAATGGAAAGCTGCAAAATCAATAGGAACAGCTATGGGAGAGTGCCAGGACCAGCCATGGCATCCTCCTGGAATTTAATAAGCAAATGTTGCCTGATGGTTTTGTTGTTAGAGCATTGTGTTGTCAAACCCATCACAGCTCCCCATGATCCTTTGTAATTCCTGCATTTGGGAATACAGAACAGGGATCTGGTTTCACTGTGCTGAGAGACTGAGACCAGCTGACTTTGGTCACTGAACTTGTGCCAGGGGCTTGCCATGACTGCCATGGGAGTGACAGCAGGGATCCAGGAGGAATGACAACAGGGATCTGGGAGGGAATGACAGCAGAGATCCAGGAGGAATAACAACAGGGATCTGGGAGGGAATAACAACAGGGATCTGGGAGGGAATGACAGCAGAGATCCAGGATAGAATGACAGCAGAGATCTGGGAGGGAGTGACAGCAGAGGGAATGATGGCAGAGATCTGGGAGGGAATAACAGCAGAAATCCAGGAGGGAATGACAACAGGGATCTGGGAGGGAGTGACAGCAGAGATCCAGGTTGGAGTGACAGCAGAGATCCAGGATGGAATGACAGCAGAGGCAATGACAGCAGGGATCCAGTTTATTTGACTTCCAGATCTTCTAGAAGCAATGTGATAAGTTATCAGGGTATGACCTGTTTAATGGGTTTTTTTTTTTGGCTGTTCATACCTTGGATCTGCATTGCTTTAGGAAATACTTTATATATTCTGTTTTAAAAATAGATGGATATGGGTGCACACAAACACAGATACACTCATTGCTTTAGGGAACATCTTTATATATTTTATTTTAAAATAGATGAATAAGAGGGCACACAAACAATGTAGATATACACACATGCATTAAGACATGGATATGTGTATATAAATTACTTCCATTCTGTATAAATTCCAGAAGAATTTAAGCCTTCAGAACTGACCATTCAAAGCTGGAGATCTATTACAGAAAGTTTCTGGTTTAATCTCCAGCTTTAAGAGTCTTTCTTGGCAATGGCTTTGTTTATTTTCCAAATTACTGAGAAATTAGAAGCATTTTACACAATGCTGAAAGATGAGTGGGAGGTTGTTCATTTAATTTCTGTGGCTGTGTGAAATCTTACTTGTCACTTCAGATCCAGGGCTGGGTGACTCCTGAATGTTAATAAATATTTAGAAATAACACACCCAGAGAAAGGGACCAGGATGTGGTTGGAGGCTGTAATAGATTTTGCTGCTGCCTCATTCCTGGAGGAATGACCTGTAGTCTCAGGAAACTATTTATATAGATTATGGTGATAAGGAAAGCACAAGGAGTTGTGACAAGTATGTTTGTGATGGCTCCAGAAATATTTGGAGTGTTTTATTAATGAAAGGTTAAACAGATCCAAAGCTTGTAGAAATAATAGCAAGTAGAGAATACATTGATTTTGAACATTTACAGGTTTTTAACACAGCATATTTACTTGGAGTTTACTTCTTTACCCTTTTTTTGTTAATAGCTTGCTCTGAAAAAGCAGAATTTGATTTTTGTGTTACCTTTTTTGTCAGGCCCACACAGAAGAGCAATACATTCTTATATTTTCTTTTATTTGGTCCTGGTTTCCATATGGGAAGACCAAAAAGAGGCATTACAGCATGTGAAAATACTTTCACAGTTTGAAATTCCTTCTGCATGTATTGAATATTCCATGCTTAATTGATACATATTCATACTCTTCAATGCTTAAATACATTTATCCTCCTGAATTGCTCGTGGGTGCATCAGCCTTTTGAATTTCTCACCAGTTTTCTCTTCACTCATGCAAGATAATAAAATTTTCCAGATTTGTGGATAATAACCCTGGATATACAATATGAATTGTTGAAAATAATATATAATTTGAGCCACACTTGGGTTGCTGCTGAAGAAATGAGGCCTCTTGGTCCAGCTGCAGGTGGCAGCAGAACACTGGTGTTATTTCCACCCAGCCCCAGGATCTAAATGAACTTCTAGCCAATTAATATCATACAAACTGTTGAAAAAAAATGGATTTTTTAAATTTGCAACCTGGAAATATATATTTTAAAATTTATTTTTCAAATAGGATTGATTTTTCTCTTCAGTATTACAGAGCATTGTGGTCTGCCAGGGTTCTGAGATTTTCACTCTGATGCCTGCAGAAATACAATTATTTACTTAACTCCAAGGCACTGATATTCTGTGTATAAAGCCAGGACAGGGAATATTAAGCATTAATAAGATTAGCACTGTAGCTTTAAATATAAGCAGGTGATTTGCCAGCTATGTTTGGACAGAATCCTGTCAAATTTTGTACAACAGTCAAATATTTGTAAGTGGCACCATAATACAAAATATCAGCTGCTTGTAAATTAATATTTTATATTGTTTGCTTTCCTCTCTCTGAAGCTTGTGGGAATAATTTGTATTATTAGAGATAGGAGATGAAAAAATGAATCTCTGACAAACATAGGCAGCTTCTGTATTTATTATTTGACAGTAGTTTTACCTTATTTTTCATTGGAGTTGTTACTGAGAGCAATAATACCGTGTCTACCTTTAATCAGAATTCTTTTTCCCCCTAAAAATCTGAATATTACAGAAATAGTTATAAAGTAAATGCACATTACTTATTGATGTGGGCTGACAATGCTGTGATGAGATCAAACCTTTTCATGGCCTAAAGGAATTTCTCCTTAAATCTGGAGTTGTTCCCAGTGCAAAGGTGGGGAAAGCACCCCTGAGGACAATGGAGCTGGAAGGCAGAAAATGGGATTTGTTTGCTCTCTCTCCCCTTTCTTTGTGTTCTTCACAGCACAGGGAAGTTCAAAGCACACTTTGAATATATTCTAAAGAATAATAACAAATAATAACAAATCAGCAATTCCCTGGGCTGTTGGAGGTGTTCATTTTGCCTTCCTGAGTCACACATCAGCCTGGGCTGGGGCTGTCAGTGCTGCATTCAGAGAGATAAAACCAGGACTTGAGAAGCCCCTGAGCACTGGAGGGGCTTTGTGGGGCTGATTTCCTGCAGAGCTGTGGTGCAGTGACACACAATAATGTATATATTGTGTACAGTGACACACAATAATGTACAGTGACACAATAATGTGTACATTGTGTACAGTGACACAATAATGTGTACATTATGTACAGTGACACAATAATGTGTACATTGTGTACAGTGACACAATAATGTGTACATTATGTACAGTGACACAATAATGTGTACATTGTGTACAGTGACACAATAATGTGTACATTGTGTACAGTGACACAATAATGTGTACATTGTGTACAGTGACACAATAATGTGTACATTGTGTACAGTGACACAATAGTGTGTACATTGTGTACAGTGACACACAATAATGTGTACATTGTGTACAGTGACACAATAATGTGTACATTGTGTACAGTGACACAATAATGTGTACATTGTGTACAGTGACACAATAATGTGTACATTGTGTACAGTGACACAATAATGTGTACATTGTGTACAGTGACACAATAATGTGTACATTGTGTACAGTGACACAATAATGTGTACATTGTGTACAGTGACACAATAATGTGTACATTGTGTACAGTGACACAATAATGTGTACATTGTGTACAGTGACACAATAATGTGTACATTGTGTACAGTGACACAATAATGTGTACATTGTGTACAGTGACACAATAATGTGTACATTGTGTACAGTGACACAATAATGTGTACATTGTGTACAGTGACACAATAATGTGTACATTGTGTACAGTGACACAATAATGTGTACATTGTGTACAGTGACACAATAATGTGTACATTGTGTACAGTGACACAATAATGTGTACATTGTGTACAGTGACACAATAATGTGTACATTGTGTACAGTGACACAATAATGTGTACATTGTGTACAGTGACACAATAATGTGTACATTGTGTACAGTGACACAATAGTGTGTACATTGTGTACAGTGACACACAATAATGTGTACATTGTGTACAGTGACACAAAATAGTGCCCAGCTGGGGCACACCCAGTGCCACAGGAGCTGCTTTCATTTGATCTTTAGTTCAGTGAAGCTCCTCACAGCTTCTCTGAATAGCAAGTTGCAAATAACTCCTCTGATCAGCACAGCAGAACAGACAAAAGCCCAGAGCAGCCCCACAGATGAAAAGGAGCTGCTGAAATCACCTGTCCAGGTCACCTGTGCAGTGCTGGGCTGGCAAGGAGCTGCAGCCCCAAGCTCTGAGTGCCCAGGTGAGCATGGCCTGAAGGAAAAGGGTGCAGCAGGTTCAAACTGGGACCCACTGCACAAAGCTGGGCCCTTTCTACATCCCATGGAAACAGCTCCTGGCCCAGATTTCTCTTGGAATATGTTCTTAGGAGGAAAGCAGAATGGGCACTGAACTTGTATGCTTTCATCTTTGCTTTAATTTGCATTTCCATATGAGGAACTTGTGGTTGTTCCAAATAGTTTTACAAATAAATACATTGGATGTGCATTCATCTCCATTCTAAACCATTTTAAAGTTTCCTTTCTGAGACTCTGCTTTTCTTTCCAGCCATTTCATTCTTCTGGATGAGGAGGGGAGCAGAAGTTTAAGTTCTGCACAGTGGTGTCAGCCTGAGCAGAGTTGCTCATACACTGAGGTGATTATTGTTGGGCCATCAAACTGGTAATAAAATTCCTGCTCAGTGCACAGAACTTTAAGACAGAAGAATATTTTTGCAAGGAAATAGTCCTCTTTGACTCTAATTAGGAATGGTTTTTAGGATCAACCCCAAATTTGCTTTCAGAGGTGTCATTTGCATATTCCCTATGCTGTTTTACCTCAAAGCTTTTATATATTTATCAGGTTTTTAAATCTATTTCTTTATATACTTATTTTGCTCAGTATTGGCCTTGATACATTAAATTCAGCTCTTCAGTTCTGGCCCTTTGAGTAGGCTGCAGGTTCAGTTTTGTCTTTTTTGCCCTGCACGGGGGTTAATTATGAAATGAAAATTTCAGTTTAGCAAAACAGCCTCTGCTGGTTTATTGGAGACTTGAGTTTTATTAATTTGGATCAGCTGGTGCTGTTTTAACTGGTCAGAGCTGCACTGTAAATTCCAGCCTGTTTGGGAATGCTGAGTAAAGCCTGAGTTAGGGGATGGAGCTTGGGGTGGGTGTGATGGAAGGTGAAAGACAAACATCAACCTTCAAAAACTTGCTACAAATAAATTTCTATTTTCATTGAATTGCACAGCTCCCATTCCCCTTCTCACCTCTCCATTTGCTCCCTGTGAAATTAGTTATTAAATCTTTGCTTTGAATCCCAAACAAAATGTAGTCTTGTCTTTAGAAATGTTTTATGGCTTCTCTGAGGTCGGTGCTATCCTTTTGTTCTTCAGACCCTTTGGATTCAGTTCCCAGAGCATGGGGATTTGGCTTCATAACAAGAACCACCCCACTTTCTCTCTGACTTTCTGTAGATGTTTGTCCTAATGTATTGAGATGACTCTGTTTTTTCTCACCATAACGATTTCAGTTTTATTTGATTTTATACCATTTTTGAAAGTGGGACAGAGAAACATTTAGTTTAGCTCTCCACAACAAAAGCTATAAACCTTCACCTTTCAGATCAGTGTTTTCAGTGCAAAACCTGGCCATTTTTTCCCTAATAGAAGCTCAGACAAGTCTATAAAGCTTTTATAAGTTAATGAATGTTTCACACCAGCTGCTGATTCCCTAAGTCAGGCAGTCTGCACTGAGGGAGACTCAATCTCTCCTCGGGATTGAAGTTCCTGCAATCAGATTGAGACTTTCCAGACTTGAGTGGTCACATTTTTCATAGCTTAACCGTAAATCATCTTTCACTTAGAAGCTTTAGAGACGGGCTGAGGAGCTAAATCTTTGAGTTTGCCTTCCTAACTAGTGGAAGGCATTAGATGAGCCTCATTATGGTGTTTCCTAAAGGATTAGAGAAAACAGTTTGGTAACGTTCAAAGTAGGACAAATACCATCACAAGTGTAACAACTTTATCCTTCTAATGATTTGGGTGGAGAATTAGGTGTGATCACAGGACACTTGGAAATTGTTTGGGGTGACAGAGTGGAGAATCAGAACCTTTCAGCTATGAAATATTAGGAATAAGTGATACTGGAAAGAATTATTTGGAAGATGTTGGGATTGGGAACTGAAATATGTTTATTGTGATATCAGTCAATGGCCAAAAAGTGCAATTCTTGGTGTGAGCACTGGCCCTGGCACTGTGGGAGTGCTGCTGTCACTGAGCCTGCTCACAGCCTTTGTAGAAAATGCCCTTCACTTCAGAATTTAGGCTGCTTAAATATTTGCTGTATGAAGTATATTTATAATTATAGATATTTGCTGTATACAAGTGCAGACTTTATATTTCAATATGAAAATAAGAATTGAATTGCTGTTACATTGTGATAAAATTGAGAATACCATGAGTTGCTATCAGCTGCCAGTAACAAGTAATTGGCAATTCTAAATGTATCATTTTTTTCTGGATTGAACACAGTTCAGCTGAGATTTTGATTCCTATCATTTTTTCAAGCACTGGTATTAAAGTTGTGTTCCTTAGGCATCTTTATTGCTTCTTCAGTTTGGAGCTTTTGATTTATCATTTAAATTGTGGAGAACTCCCCACTGAAAATGCCATTTATTTGTATGTAGTTTGAATAAGTTTGCTTTTAATACCATGTTTGTATTTATAGTAGTATTTAACTAAATTTAATTTAAGTTTTATTTCTTTGTTAAAGTACTGTGAATTAAATATCACAGATGTTTTACCATAGAGAAATTGGTGACAGAACTGTGGATTTTTTATTAACCTTAAAGCAGAGGCAGGAGTCAATTTTCTTTCTTTTTCCCTTCTCAGATTTTCCCTTTTGAAAGTCAAAAGACCTTCATGAAAATGAATTGTTCTTTCCTTTGTCATATAAAACAAACTGAAAGGAAGGTGTAACAGGACACTGCTCACTGACCTGCTTTAAACATAATGCTGTGTAAATTAAATCCATAAGTGAGAAGTACACCACTCTGCCATATTACACTAGAATTGCTTTATTTTTGCATTTATTATTATTATTATTATTTGTGCAGACTCAAAGCCAAAGCAATGCCCACATACCCCTGGTGTTATCTCAGTTATCTCAGTACAGAAAGTGGGTGGGTATTTTTTTGGAAAGAACATATTTCTATTTTTTTTTTTTAGATAACAATTAAACCTAAAGGAGAGATCTTGTTATCTAACTAGTCACTCTACCTGGACATCTTGTTTAAAAAATAAAAGCTGCTTTTAGTGTCCTGTGTAGTGAGGTTTGGCTGCAAGCCACTCCAACCTCAGCAGTGTGAGGAAAAATCTCTGGGAATATGATTTATTGTTCCAGTTACAATTCTTCTGCTGGAAAACAGCAACTAAAAGATAATTCTCCAACTCACGCTTACGGATTTCCCCCTCTGTAAAATGGTGGTGTAATTTATTTAAAAGCTGCTTGTGTTTTATTTTTGATAGTATAGAGAAGCTCTTAGCATTATGAGCTTTGTCTGATTAAGTGCACAAAATGACAAACAAGGTTGTCCTGTGCTCATCTTCTTCCTTCTTTAGGCAGATAATCACCTTTAGGAGGCTGGATCCTATTCAGCTACTCTGTCAGTCAGCAATACGAGAGCCCGTAAGCCGCATTTATCAAACTAAACACTTGATCTGCAGCGGCACATCAGCTGCTGCCGGGGCCTAAGACACAAGATGAAAGTTGCAATTAGGATTTAGGAGGGCATTTTATTATCTGAGATTTGAAATAGGTTTTGTTAGTTAATCCAAACATCTTTCCAGATATGTTGACAGAGCCCTTCTGTACATGTACTTACTTCAGCTTAAGTGGGAAGTGCGGTGGATGTTGCCAAGATTTAATAGCTCTAAAAGGAGAATACTTGTCAAGGGCAGGACGCTGAGGGAGGGGACAGAGCAGTGCCTTGGTCAGCCTTCCCTTCACGTGGCACTCAGCAGTGCTGGACCAGCTTTTCCTGAAAAATAAAATCTATTCCTTAATAAAGGAAAATTAGTAGCTTAGCCAAGATTAGACTGTACCCCAGCTGCTTTTATCAGTCTGTTGATTGTGTATGAACTCTGCGTGCCCAGGGCTCAACATGTTACAGACAGGGGAGTCTCTCCAAAGCTTAAGGAGCAGAATAAAATCCTTACCTTTCTCATGCTCCCTAAAACCCCTCCTTGCTTTAATAGCAAGGCATTGTCTTTCTTATTGGCATTTGTAGCCATAACTTTTATATTTCTCTTGTACATAAGAGGGACTTGTGTGTGTGATATTCAGTCAGTGGGGGATGGATCCCAATGGTTTTGTGCCATTTCAGTTGCCCTGGGGCTCATCCCCGTGTCTCCAGCCCCTGTATTTTGATTTCTCCCAGAAGATGGAGGTTGTTCCTGTGCAGAAGGAGCCCTGTGAAGGTTTTCTCTCCAGCTGGATTCACCAGGCTGGAGCTGCTGTGTCTGGTGTGACCACACTGGATCTGCTGGATCTTCAGTGCTTTGGTGTCCCCAGTCCCACCTGTACATTTCTTTTCACTCCACTCTATTTGAAATTGGGAAAGGAAAATATCCACAAATCCCCTAGTTTCATCACCACTGTACGAATTTAAGCAGGTGAATCAAAATACTCCTATGGAAATTCTCACAGAGTCTCTAACTTTATAAATCACAGATGGCTGAGCCATGCTTTTACAGAAGCACTGAGTTTATTAAGCTGAATGAACTAATTTTGAGGATATTCCAGTGATTGTACAGCCAGAGGAATTGCTGAAGACAAGACAAGGCTGTTCCCCAGGGCTGGTGCTGGAGAGAGTGGCTGTACAGCCCCTGGACAGCAGAGGTCCTCCAGACCCAGCTGTTCATCCCCAAGTGGGAATTTTGCAGCAATTACCTTCCATTTGTCACTCTAGAAAATAACTTTGCTCAATGATTTTGTCATGGAGATAAACAAAACAGTCATCTTTTTTGCCTTGAATTTTTAAATTATTATTATTATTGTGGAATATTTGCTGTTGTTATTTCCTCTGCAGTGTTGCTGTAATATTTTAGAAAGACACTTGGAGGGTTTAAATCCTCTGTGGAGGCTTTTGAAGACACATCCAGCAGTATTTGAGCAAAGTATTTCTTGTGCCTCAGCTGTCATTTAGCAGCAGTGCTGCTGTCTAGAAACACAACTCTTTAATTATTATCAGAAAACACAAAAACATCTGAAATGTCATGGTTAGAATGTAACTGATATCCAGAAATTATTAGGTCACTTTCCTGTAAGATTGTAACGAATTTTTACCTCAGCTTTGAGATATTAATTTGGATTATTTGAATGTGTCCAGCAAGTAAAGAGTTGGCAAGGCCTCTTTAATTTGTGGGCTTGGCCAAAACTTAAATATTTATGCACTTATAGAGGTTAACTGTATTATCAGCCTCTCATTCATAGATCTATAGAAATCTTACCAAAATATGGAAATTATAAATGTTGAAAGAGGTTTTTCTCCTACATACTCCACTGGCTGAGCACCTTAACAAGCTCTGTCTGAAAACCATTCCAACTTTGTTACTGGTAACTTCTCTGTAACCTGGGCAACTAAGCTTTGAGGAGACAACAAGAATATAAGTAAAAGTAACTGCAGTTTATTTTAAAATATTTTCCATTATTAACACATTTTTAATAGCAGGGGACGCCCAGATTTTGGCTTCATTATGAAACATGCTGGAGAACGGGGTTTATGCAAGAGCAGCTGCCAGCTTTGTGTCCCCACTCACAATTATTTCCAAGTTGTTACCCTGCTACTGCTATTAGCTGGGCTGGTCATTCAGAGGATTTTAGAAGGCCAAAAAAAAAAAAAAAAAAAGAAAAAAGGGCATTTTACCATTTTACTTCAATCTGGTTCACTACTGTCTTTAACCTGTCGTGTTCTCTGGACAATCTCATGACGGTGCCTTTTTGTAAAAGCCCTCTGAATGATGGATTAAGATCTGTCTTGGATTTTACATGGATTAAGCTTTAAATTAACATAAAAGAATAACAATGTGAATCAATTTGATCAAAGAAAAAGTGTCACTAATTATTTAAACAGGACACTTAGTCCCGAGGTTTAAAGGCAAAGGAGCGGATTTCCCTTGCATGTGGATCGAATCAGAAGTATCCCATAATTGACTCTTTACAAGACCTTTCTGCAGAGTAATGGACTAGATATTAAAGCCTTAAGTATTTAAAGTGAATTTCCGTCCTTCTCTAAATGGAGCTGCAGCACTAAGAGCTATTTTACAAGTCTGACACATTAGTGCATCCCTGGGAAATGCTCCGGCATTCCCGGGGCTCGGGCCCTGCGTGGTGTGAAACGGGCACAGCACAACCTGTGAGGAGCATCCTGACAATAAATTCCAGATGGGGCTGCCTGTTAGGAGGGAGCAGAGATAGGGGATGGGGCTATTCTTTATAAGCATTTAATTGGCTTTATCTTTGCCACCTATTTCTAATTTTGTTGGTGCCTCTCGGGAGGATTGGTTGTCTGGTGACAAAGGCTCGGAGCTGTTCTCCTCTCGGGGCTCTGGGACTGTCCTTCTGCATTTCTGGCTGTTCAAAATGCAGGAGGTGAATGCTCCTACAAATCAAACACTGGTTTGGACCTGAAGGACTTCTCTATTTTCACAGAGCAGTTTTATTTTGGAGGGGATGCAGTGAAGTCATTCCCAAAAAAACACTGCCAGTCCTTGTTTGCATGAGGGGTATTGCAGAGCTTCCCCTTTCAAACTGAGATGTTCTTCCTAAGGGAAGTAAAGGGAGTACAATTTATCCAATCTTACAAAAACAAGCACAAATAACACAGGAAAACATGAAAATGTTGTAGGTTCTCCCATTATTGACAGAGTTGAACCAATCCTTTTTTATTTTTCTAATTATTACTCCATATAAAGTGGCATGTGTTATATTAGGGAATATTTCTGTCAATATAAAATTTTATTTTTATTGATCCTTGTTTAAATTCTTGCTGTGCTTAATGTTAGAGTCCATGAACATCCTCCAGCTCTTTATTTTCTGTTCTTCCATGCTCCAAGTGGTTTCTCCCACCTTGTAGCCCAGGTTTCACCTTTTCAGACAGCCCCACGTATGTGGTAAAATAATATTGGCCTGATAGGAAAATTCAGTTCCTTTTTGTATGGAAATAATTCATATATAAATATTCCTTTGCTATGTGGTTTATACTGTATAGACTTACAGGATAATGTTACTGGGAAAGCAAAATAATCCTTAATATGAGACAGAATTTACTTTTAGCCAATTTCTGTCTTCTACTATCAGGTAGAAACCAAATCATGCTGAAATTAAAAGGAGATCAGTCAGGGAAGGAGCCTTGGGAAGGCAAAAATTTTGTCCCATATAGACACAGTTTAAAATTCCAGAAGATGTGAAAAATCTGAATATCTGAACTTCAATTTGTAACATCTGGGACTTCAAACCAGACATAAACAATATTGAATGAATTATATTCTTTGTGTTTCATCAAAATAACATTGTAAATACTGAAGCCACAAATTATACTTTAAAATGAGAGTGGACATTGACTGTGATTACCCTGAAAGTTGAAGTATTTCATACACAAAGATGAAAGAAATGCTGCTTAACTCTTGCAGAGGAGAAATAATTTATAAAAGTTAGTCTGAAACTCAGGTTATGGATTTAACTGCTCCTTTTTGTGGAGGTGAAGAAAGAGAGCCAAGTTTTGAAGTATTTATTTTCACAATTATTCCTGGGCTTGTCCTCTGCTCTGAGGAAAGGACCTCCCGTGTTTTGGGCAAGCCATGTGCTTGCTGTGGGAATGTTGGGGTTTCTTCCCTCAGCTGCAGACAGGGAATGAGGGGCTCAACAAAACCTCCTTTTCTGCCTTTTCAGGGTGACCTGGTCCCCAGGCTGGGCTGAGCTTGGGGCCAAGGCTGGTCCTGCCCTGGCCACAGCCACCTTCCCCTTAGGCAGGGCTGAGGAGCACGTTCAGCTTTGTCCCAGGGCTTTTAGGGCTTCCCAGCTCCCCCCAGACCCTGTGGGACACATTCCCAGTGTGGATCTGCTCCTCGTGCAGTGCCCAGGTAAATGGGGTTTGCACACTGCGAGTGGACAAAGCAGAATTCCCAAATTGCCACCACAGCTCCCTGACTGCTGCTTGGGGTTGTGTTTGTGCTCAAGCCTTCCAGCCCTTTATTTTCCCCTGGTGATTTCACAATGGAACAAAACGGAGTTCCTATGGCACAGAGTTTTTCCATTGACCTCCCAACTTTCCATATCCTGCTCCCATGCCATAGAGGGAATGTTGGAGCTCTTCTGCTGCTTGGACTGTAGGGGTCTGAGTTGTTAACCTTTTACAGCTCAGGGGTGCATGTTGTGTATCTGTCTTGAGATCTGAATTATTGGAGTCTAATAATTACAATTATTTATGAAAATTCTCCTGATTGAAATCATGCCAGAAGGTGATGCTGAGACCCTCAAGGGTCCTGAGCATTGTTGTACAAAAAAGAGTTTGTAGGTTTCTGTTGCTTCCAAAGAAAGTAAACCCAAGAAAACCCATAACTTTAAACTTGGTCTTAAAATCTTACCAGTCTAATTTTTCAGTCATGAGATTTCTGCCTGAAGTACTTTTCTTGGGCTATCTTTGTTTTACACCAAAACAAATATTTTGAGAAATCCAGTTTCCATTGATTTTCTTCCCCAGAAAAGCAGCAAGGAGCTAATAAAAGGAGGGGAGCTGCTCCAAGGAAAGCACAGTGGCTGCTGGAGATCTGCAGAGCTGGGCTGGGCAGCAACAAGAGCTGCTGTCAATCCCCTTCCTTTTCCTCCTTTGCAAGGCACAGCTGGGGCTCCTTTCCCACAGCATCCAAATGGAGATTAAACTAACTAATATTAATTTCTGTTTAAAAATTAACGTAAGTAAGCACCAAGAAATATATGAAACTAATCATGAAGCAAAGCCTGATCTCAGAAATATCAAAGTAAACTCTCCAGCTCTTGTACCAGATAGATTGATGCTGTTCTCAGCTCAACAGAGCATCAGAGCTCATTTTATAGGGTAAAAATAAGTGTTAATTTCTAGCTTGGAGCACCCAAAAAGCTTTACTGAAGGAAATAACCAAGGTACAAAAGGCACCTCTTACTCAGAAGACACAGGATGAGGGCAGGATCCTCTGTTTCTGTAGATGACAGAAGTTTGTGTTAACGTAACCTCCATCACCAAAATATTAAAAACCCCCTCATTCACCTTTTATCATAAAACAGCCACTAAAATAATTCACTTCAAGGTGTGTGGATACACAGACACTAGAGATCCATGGGGTGAGCAGCAGCATGCTTTAAACCAGCATGGGCTGTAAATGATGAAAGGAGAGGTTGGTACCTTCCAGTGCTCTCCTAATGCAAGGAGCACTTCAGTGCCTCATTCCAGCTGCATTTCCAAAGGCTCCAGAGCCCAGACCCACCAAGGTGTTCCTGCTCTGCCTGCCAAGGTTTAGCTCACCTCCCTTTGTGTCCAGCCTGGAAAGCAAAACCTCACCCAAGCATTGACTTTCTTTGGAATTTGCAGCCCTTTGAAAGCCTCTAATACCAAATTATTGAGGTGTCTCGTGGTATCTTTGTTAAGTGTCACACAAAGGTGCTGCCTCTCCATCTCCATCCCATTCTTCCCTGTGTTCCATGGTTTCTTTTGGTGCTGGGGTGGTGTTTCAGTCCTGCCTTCAATCATCCCAGCAGCATTAGGTTTTTCCAGGAAGTTCCTTGAAGAACCACAGAGCGTTTCCCATCTGAGCCCAGCAGGCTGCTTGTGATTTGACACACAACAAATGGCTTTTTTTAGCTTTGATTTCATTTCTAGGCATGCTATAAATGCCCTTAGAATCCACCAAGCCAAACCAGTGTACATTTGTGAAGTAATATCCTCAAGATGCAAGTAAAAGTTGCTGATTTCTTTAGCTCTCAGACTCTCCTAAAGGCTGTAGGCAGTTGTGTGCCCCAGGCTCTGCTTCCCTGGATCCAGTACACCCTCCAGGACATTTATTTAACTGTGTTAAACTTCCTAGGGGTGTTAATTGAAGATGCTGGAAATTAAGGTATGAATTCTGCTTCAGAGTCACAAATGTTTTAATTCATCTCCAGACAGATTATTTTTAAGTAATGTGGGATTTGGTTTTCATTTTCTCCTTGTTTTATTTAAAAAGGCTTCTGTATTATTCTTTGCTGCTGTAGTTAATCTATGCATTAGGAGGGGCAGAAGTTAATTTATAGCACAGAAAGCATTCATGCTGCTTGGGGAGTTGAATCCATCACCCTGTGTTTATTTGTCAGCTGTTTAGGTTTCCTTCACTTTGCCTCACAGTCTTTTCTCTGCCACTGCTGTGTGCAGCATGAAATAAGTTCAAGCTGTGTATAGAAGTGTGTGTACACAGGTCTCTGCTTCCATTCTGGCAACCAAACCTTGACTCCTTCCTTTCTGGGTTCTTCTGAAGAATGTGGCTGCAAATCAAATGTTTGGGATGGCAAAAGCATCCAGAACCCCCTGAATTAGATTTGGAAATCTCAGCTTTAATAGATGGCATTGAGGCAGATCAGATCCAGAGCCAGCCCACAGCAGTGTATTGAATATTGTCAATTGAACAGATCCAGTTCTCCCTCCTGCTTTCCCTTTCTATATTTCTATGTTGGAAATGATTTCTTGATGGGAGACTGCTAATGTAGGTGACCACTTAGAGCATTCCTGTGGGAAGAAAACTGTCCTTTGTCTTTTCCCAAATTAAACTGCTTTAAGTAGAGTGTTCATTTGTATGATATTTCAGCCTTATAAAATTCATTTTACTCCTTTCTCATTGCTGCCAATATTTTCTATTATTATCACTTTCCCAGCCTATCAATGATCTTTCTGCCTCTACAAACTGATGGAGTATCCCAAATATTGCTCAAGGTAGCTCCTTTCTCCAGGACTGATCCATAACTCTGGTATCAACAAGTTTCCAGGGATGATTTTGGTTTTGATTGACATCTCAGTCCCACAGCTCCTCCTGACTCTGTCTCCCTGTGGGAAGGAGCAGTGGGACAGAAACCCTCCCATCATCTCCCAGCTGCTGAAAGCTGCTCTGCTGGAGCCAAGAACTCCACTGCAGAGCTCTGGCCATCCCAGAGTTGCTTTTCCCTGCAATCAGCCAGAAAAAAGGGCTTTGAAAGGCTCCAGGATGAATGGCTGAGCAGGGCTGGAGCCCTCTGCCCCCAGCCCTGTGGCTGGAGCTGATGAGATAAAGGAGGGATCCTCCCTTCAGGATGGATTCTTCAGGCACTGCAGCTGACAGGTGAGTACTGCAGCTGTCAAATACTTACTTGCCACAAGCAGTACATTTCTGCTCTTAATATTCAAAGTGTGTCAGAATTTCCATTATAAACCACTTATTTTGTGGGTTTATAGCTTTGCCATAAAAATACACCTTGGGTTGAGCCCTGGCACGCAGCCATTTGGCTTCTTCTAACACAATATTAATTCAGAACATCCAGACAGTGTTTTTAAACACCAGTATTGGAGAAGTTGTTGCTTCTTTTTTCTCTTTTTTTTTTTTTTTTTCCTCAAGTTCCTTGTTTTCTGCAGGACTCCCTCAGAAATCAAAGGTGGCCAGATGTAATTGCAACAAGAATCTGCAACATCTGGAAGCCCTTTTTGGAGGGATTGAGACCTGTGATAAGAAAGAAAGTCTGGGGACATCTAGAGAATTCCCAGGCCAGGTGGGAAGGCTGGAAACAAAGCCCAAGGCTGAACTGACAGGGTCTGACTGCCATCACCCACAGAGCTCCCCAGAAAATGGCAGAAAGAAGCAAAGTCTTGGGCAGATGAAGATATAAGCTAAAATATTCATTTTGGAACCAAATGAAAGAATCTTAGGTCACATTTGAAGCTCACAGTGCAACAAATGATTGTCAGCCAATGATCTGTGTGAGATGAGAAATTAGGATGAAAAACAAACTTGTAATTTGAAATTTAAGAATAATTCTGATGGGATATTTCAGAACAAACTAAGAAACCCTCTCCATGTGAGCTCTGGGCTTCAGGAGGAGCACTTTCAAATCCTGATGAATGACTGCAAAGGTGGGCAGAAACTGGAGCTCCTGGCAGCAAAGTCCTGTAACTCAAGTCCTGTTTGGAAAATGAATGATGAAAAGGGGCAATCCTAATCTGATCCCTGGCCTTACTGTACAATTAGGAAAAGTGATAATCTTCGTTTGTAAAAGAAGGAAAATTGGCAGCTGTGAAAAAAATCAAGGAAGTAGTTCAGTTTAATATTAGACTTATGAAAAAATTGGCCATAAAAGCTGTTCTGAGGCTGGCCAGGACAGAGCCTCAGAAATGTCTGGGGAATGTTCTTCAATCAGTTCAGGGAATGTGAGGACATGAAGCTGAAAGTGCTGAGCTCCAGAGGAATGAGGATAAAGCTTAAAGCTTTTCTCTAGATTTGGTCAGTTTACTTTCTGAATGTACATTGGGATCTGGGAAAGGAATGGAATAAAGTTTCCTTTCTTGGACAAGGTGGGCTGAAAAAGAATAAATTGGGCTCAAGCAGGGAGAGTGACTGCTGGCAGACATAGGGCTTTCCAAAGGTGGGGAAATTGCTTTAGAAAAGTCATCCTGTCTGAGCAAGAAATGGAACTGAAATGATGGATAGGCTATGGAAGGATTTGGAGATCATTACAGCTGGTAATAGAGTAATACAAGCTGGAAGTCTTGTCTTACCAATGAAACCCCTGGAAATTTTCTCTCATTATGTGGCTCAGATGAAGCACAGAATTTGCAGATAACTGATTTGGAGCAGGGAGATTTTCCCAGTGCAGGCAACCCCTGCAGCAGCTACTTGTGGCAGTATCAAAGGAAAAGGTAAAGTGGTGGAAATCGTATTTTAAGGGCCAAGCATTTGCAGAAACTTTTGCTGCTAGATTTGAGGGATGATTTTCCTCTTGCACTAAGCAATTCAAGTTCTAAATTTCTTTAAATGCAGAGCTGCAGCAAGATTTCAAGTGATTTCCCTGCAGCATGTGATGCTGTAATGGGTGTACTTACTCTGGCTTTGCTCCAGCTCTCACAATTCATTGAAAATTTGAAAATACAACAGCTTGGAGGTCGATACAAATCCTAAAAGTCCAGAAAATACCTCCAAGATCCACAGAGCCCCCAAGCCTCTCCTGAATTTAGAGGTGCCATCACTGCTGGTTCTTGTGTGAACAGGGCTAAAGTCACCACAGCCGTGCCACAATCCCAGTTCCAGGGTCCTGTTTAGATTCCCAGAAGTTTTTTCCAGTTAAAAATCAGTTCTCTGAATCCAATAAACACACAGGCTGCACACAGTGGTGTACCACAGATGGATTCTGAGGGAAACCAACCCACTGCCAGCACCTTGCTGTCAGAAAGTGCTACTGGGCATCAGGGGAGTGAACTGGGATGGATAAATGAGCTTTCAGCGGTTTTTGGACCTCACTCACAGTTCTGATTAAAGTCAAATGGTGGCTGGAGTGGATCCTGCAGAGCCAAGTTACAGGAAAAAGGGGAGGGAACAGCTTCCAGAGCAGGACAAGCCTGACTGCAGCTTTAAAGGATGACTTTTGGCCCAGCACCTGCTGCCTTTTGAGGATGGGAAGGAGCTCCAGCCTGCCTGGATCAGATTAGCTCTAGGTGGTATCTTGGTACCAAGTACAACACTGAGGTGTGAACTGATGGATTTACAAATGCTCTGGAACACACTGCAAGCCTCAGCCTGACAGCACTTCCAAAGGCAAGGATTCATTGGAATCATTGGAAGCAGAAGTGATTAATTGTGAGTACACAGCCAGCCAGGGAGTGGTTGCACAGACAAAAGGACAGAGGAGAGGCAGGACCATCCTGGGCATCTCCCCAGCCACTGCCACTCAGGTGAAGGTTTTTTAAGGATTTTTTTAAGGATTACTGCTACTATTTCAGATTTTTTGTGGTTTGTTAATATTGTAAAACCACTGTGTGAGTTTGGTGAGAAGGAAACCATTTCAGTGGCTGGCACAGTGTGATTTAACCTTTTCAAAAATGTTTTTGAACAAAACCTCTTGTAACTGCTGCCATTTTCACCTCCCCATGTTCCAAACACCTTCCAGGCTGGACTCAGATGGCCACTGGAGGGGATGGGGGCTCCTCACAACAAAATGTTCTATTCTCAGGAGAGAAATTCACATTCTGCTCAAAGAACATCTGACAGTGCTTAAATCCAGAGAAGGTTTCACTGTGGTTCCTTTGGAGAGGGTTGGCCAAACCCTGGCAGGGACTGAGGACCTGGAAGTACAAAATTGGGATTCTGTGGGGTGGGACAGGCTCAGGCTCAGCTTCATCCAGAGAGCAGCTCTGGAGAGCCACCCCAGCACTGCCCCATCCCAGAACAGCAGGAAAGGTCACCTGGGAACCCAGGTTTGATGTCCAACTGTCCAAATGGCTCTCCTGGAATTCTGTGTTCCTTCAGGACAGGGAGTTGGTGGCTGAAGACATCAGCTCCTGCTCTGGGGTTCCTGCTGTGGGTTTGTTTGTTCCACAGCACAGCTGTGTGGAGGAAACACGGGGCTCTCTCCTCCATTAGTCTCTCCTGACATAAATATACAGCAAGAAATAAAAATTTACTAATTTGTTAGTATTCAGGAAGATTATTCTGCTCTTAAATTCTCCATCTCTACTGTTGGGTGAAGCAAAGGAAATCTGTGCCTTAGTGAAGGGTGTTACAATACCACATGCCTGGAACATTCATTTTAAAATATCATTATGATTCCTTGGGTCAGTGCAGTGAACTAAGTAATGGACTGATAATTTTCCTGCTACATTAAACCAAGTGCTATGAAAATTTGAGGGGATTTTGCTACAGCAGAGATTCAGCTTTCAATTTTTTGTATCTAAGCCATGCTTTCCTAAATGTCTGATTTTTCTGTACCTAAATCACCCTGGAGATGTCATGTTACATTTCAGGTGTGTCACTGATGTGTGCAGCAACAGATACCAGAGTTACAGAGCTGAGGGGAAATGAGTTTAAACACATTTCTGTTAAACACTGATATCTCAGCTTCTGCACATCACCAGTGGCTGAAAACTGCAAGGACAAAAGCTTGGAAATTGGGCACTTATAAATAATCAGATTGTAACACCTTTGTTTCATTTTAAAGCTGTTGGAAACTTTCTTCCAACAGTAAGGAAGGGTGAAACACTGGAAAATCAGTCCTGGGAAGATTTTCATCACTTTATAAAGTCTTGTTGAAGGAGCTGCCAGGTAAATCCGTGGTGCTGCTGGTTCCTCTGGGTTCCCCAGGAATTCTGACCTGCATCACAGGCACACCTTGCATGGAACCTGAGGCTGGGATGTTTTATCCTGTCCAAGCTGTTGGTGTGGTTTTTATACAGTGTTAGGTATGTTTTAAAACCAGGAATAGAAAGGAGAGCAGTGGATGTGGGAGAGCCTCCTGCAGAAAGCAGCACATTGTCATTAAATAGCAGAGGCAGGAGTGAAAAGTGCCTGATGTTGGGGTCTCTGAGGCACAGATCCCACATATATTTGTGTATATATATTTTAATAGATATAAAATATACTTTTAATATATATTAAAATATATAAATAATATAAATAATATAAATAAATAATATAGAAATAAATTCTATACATATATATATAAATAATATACAAATAATACTAATGTATAATTGATAATGTATATTACATTATATAGATTATCTATAAAAATATAAATATATTATACATATTATATTATATATGTCATTCATATATTATATTATATATAATATATTATATATTTTATATATAAATGATATGTTATAATTATTTAATGTATAATTTATAAAATAATATATAATTTATGTAGATATATTATTTATTTATTTGTATATTTTTATATAGGTACTTGAGAGGTGCCTGGGCTCTGCAGTGACACGAGGTCTGAGCACCTACACAGAACTCAGGCACTTTTTGGTTTAAAATTTCCCCTTCTGGGGGCTGCCTGGAAGGAGGTTTGAGGTTGCTGGATGTCTCTGACTTGTGTGCCCTGGTCTCTGTTGTGATTTGTGCTTTACTCCTGGGAGCAGCTGCTGGCACCAGGAGCTCACTCCTGGTGTGGGCCCTGCTCTGGGCTCACCAGGGCCCAGCTCAGAGCATTTCTGCAGCATCCCTTTAATTCTGGCAGAGCTGGGCTTGCAGGGTCCTGCTCCCTGCCAGGGAGTGCTGAGCTCCCTCATTTCTGCAGCATCCCTTTAATTCTGACAGAGCTGGGCTTGCAGGGTCCTGCTCCCTGCCAGGGAGTGCTGAGCTCCCTCATTTCTGCAGCATCCCTTTAATTCTGACAGAGCTGGGCTTGCAGGGTCCTGTTCCCTGCCAGGGAGTGCTGAGCTCCCTCAATCCAGAACCTCTTGCAGAATGAGGCCAAAGACTGAGGTAGGAAGAGGTGTGAGGAGAGCTTTATTAGTATGGCACATATTTAACCCATAGGAAAACCCACAAATTTTACTCATTTTAAGTGTATTTCACACTTTTCGACTATTTGAAATAACCACATTTGTAAAAACTTCTTTTAATGAATAGAGCTCTTTATGTACAAAGGCAAACCCTTTTTTTCCCCCCTAAGTACAGTCCTTTTAAAATACCATTTCTTTTGTAGGTCTGGCTGCTTCCCTCCTCTGTTCATTATTGCTTGCTGCTACAGAACCCTCCAGAACTGAAACCAGGCAATTTAGATTCTATTTTCTCTTAGAAGACTTTTGTTGATCCATGCCATCAGGACTAATAAGACAGATAAGTAAAGGATTTTAATTATTTAATGCCAACCCCAACCAAGCTGGTGTTCAGCACAATATTTATGTGTGAGGGATGGGAAGGAGCTACCTGGGTACAAATTCTGGCCCCATTGAACTCAGTGGGGGTTCTGCCATTTGACTGCACAAAGCAAAAGCTTCACCATATGTTTAAAAGAAATATTTCACTGGGATTTTCTGGATGCTGGTAAATTGTGTTTTTATCTTCCTTTTCACTTTTTAATGTTTGTTTACCTTACGTGCCCTTCAAAGTAATTTAATATAAAAGCTTCTCATCAATTCCATTTTATTCCAAGTTTGAATTGCCTCATTTTTTAATTTCTTGTGCATTTAGAGACCCCACATGGCAATGTCTGGGCTGAAAACATGGTAGGAGTGCATTGGCATATTTTGTCTTGCTGTGATTTCAATTGAATTAAAGAAACCCAGAAATGAAAACATTTCCATTTGTTTATGTAACTAAAAAAGCTCTATAAAACAGAGCTAGCAAGAATATCCTTTAATGAACACAAACCCTTTTTGCAAGCAGGCCACAAACAGAGGGACATACACACACACCCACCTCCTATCTCCCCTATCAACAGCAAATTAGAGCAGGTAAAAAACCTCCCACTATTTGTCTTAGGAAATATCCAGCACTTTTACAGGGAATTTGGAAAATATTTCTGTGGCCAGCGTGGAAGGTGAGGTGCTGCAGCACAAAGCACAGCCACGGGCACCGCGGGCTGCAGTAAAACAGCTTTTAATAAGGCACTCAAATGCCATCGACCTGCACAGGGAAAAAAAAAAAGCTATGAAAACAACTGCCTTACAAATAATTAGGATCTTATGCCAGAGAGCAGTGTTGATCTCCATGCAGAGATTTTCCTGCTGAACTCAGACCAGGCTAAGGCTGATCGTCTGAGGGAGGAATTAGCAGCGCATAAATCGCTGCGCTCGTGCTGCTCCTGCCGTGCTCAGCCCGGCCCTAAAGCATCCTGCAGCCCTTCCAGCCCCTCCTTTCTGTCCCCTGGAGTCTCCTTTCTGTCCCCCAGAGTCTCCTTTTTGTCTCCTAAAGTCTCTTTTCTGTCCCCTAAGGTCTCCTGTCTCCTAAAGTCTCCTTTCTGTCCCCTAAAATCTCCTTTGTGTTCTCTAAAATATTCCTTCTATCCCCTAGAGTCTCCTTTCTGTCCCCTAAAATCTCCTTTCTGTCCCCTAAAGTCTCATTTCTGTCCCCTTAAGTAAGTCTCCTTTCTATCCCCTAGAGTCTCCTTTCTGTCCCCTAAAATCTCCTTTCTATCCCTAAAGTAGCTTGGAATACACGTGGGTTAGGATGCCAGAATATTTTTTTAATTGAATCTCAGGTTTTTATCATGAGCATGTGAAAGGTTGAATTTGCTGATTTTTAGGGCGAGTCTGACTGGCTGATACAGCCAGAAATAGCTGCAAACCCCATTTCTGCTCTTGAAAATCTGCTGTGGGTTTGTTTCCACTGCAAGTAATGTGCTTGTATTCATATAAAGGTTCAGCAATAGTTTGTAGTGGTTGCTGGTGTGTAAAACGCCTCAAACTGTTGTATAAAGTCATCCTTTAATGCAATAAAATAATTCTTCAAGAACAATTTTATCACCTGCAATGTATGGAAATACAAAAAGAATTATAATAACTGATCATTCCTGTCTGTGTGTTTAAGTCACAGCTGTTGTGATGGTTGTTGTTAGCACAGCTTAGAAAAGCTACACTATTAAAAAATGTGTTTGGAAGGATGTGCATCTGTGATTACATAATTAACATGATAAAATAAATGAATAAGGCTGTTGCCTAAGAGCCGGGCATCAGATTCTCTGCTTTGAGTTGGAATTTAATACATTTTATTACTAAAATAGCCTTAAATGAATATTGGTTTTCTTACATAATAAAATTACTGTTTTGATCTCCATTTTACAGACCACAAACATCAATAATTCAGAGAAATTAATGTATGTCCCTTGTGTATTTCATCTTGTTTCCTGTTTTGTCATTAGGCAACAGTTCTCCCTAAGGCACATGTTTTTAAACTTCCAATCCAGCTTGTGCCTTTCTTCCAGATCTGTAATTGCAGATACTTCCCAATTTTGTATTTTGCACACCCAGACCTGTACCCATGGTAAGAGCCCTGTGTGTAACATTCCCAACCATCAGAATAGATCCTGACACTGTGATTTCATCCATTAATCAATTTTATCTGAGTTTCTGCTCACCTGGCTTTTCAAAGTGTAAAAATCTGCACTGCAGAGGAATTTTATGGATTGCAACCCTAATTTTTGGAGTAAATTTCTAAAGAACTGCTCTGGTTAGAAAGCTTTGGGCAGAATTTTTGAGTTGTTGTGAATTGCTGTTGCCTTTTGGCTGGAAGTACATCCCAATTAGTGACCCTTCCATCCAGCAGTAGCAACAGTGAAGGGATTTGGTTGTTTTTTTCAAAGCAGTTGTAAATGATTAGTCCAAAAGAGCAGCATAAAACTGCGAGTCCCCTGCAGGAGTCGGCTGGAGGAAATTAAAGGATCAACAACAGAAGGGAAGCACTGAGGTAGGATTGTTCCAGGCTGCAGCCACAGGCTTTCACATGCACTCAGGAAATTGGCTCCATCAAAAGCTGAGGATGCAGGAGTGAGGATGAGGAGGATCATGCAGGTGATGGTTCTAAATCATGGCTCCAGATCCCAAAATCATGGCTTTCCAAGGCACAGCTTTCCTCCCCTCCACACAAAAAGCAGCATTTTCCAGGTAAAAATGGAATCTTCTCTTTATGAATCAATAAAAGTTCGGCAGAAATGTCAGCTGTAAATCTGGTGGAACTCAATAAATAACAAAGATTCAGTTTCCCCACAGTAATATCAGTTGGATGGGGATTTTTACTGTGCTGTGCCCTGTGTTTGTGGGTGAGAGCTGTGGAACCAATGACTCAGGAGTGCTTGGCAGCCAGGTAAAGCTTTTCCTTTAAAGTTCAAAGTAAATTCATTCTGCAGAAATGTGCATCTTCTGGGCCTGGGATGGAGCTGAAACCTTTGCTGGTGGAGCAGGAAAGGATCACAGGAGGGGAAATGCATAAATCTCCATCTGGAGCTAAGTCTGCTGGGAAGGAGATGGGGGAGCAGGAGTGCCAGAGCAGGCTGAGAGAGAGAAATTCCAAGGGAAAAGTGGAAGAAAGGAAGAGGAATGTCCCAGGAATTAAACTCTTCTAATGCCCAATACTTTCATCAGAAGCAAACCACTGGAAAGCTGTAACCCAAATAAGGAAATTAGAGCAAAAATGACCAATATTCAACTATTCAGATGTCAAAAGAAGCACTGGAGTTATTGGTGTGAGAGGTTATTGCCAGAGGGGAAAACTCAGCATGTCCTGGGTAATTAAGCTTCATTGGAGAGCATGGATCCCTTCTCCAGGTAAGAAATCTTTTATAGCATGGCATCTTTGCTATTGTAATTAAACACCATGGGCTATTCTGCATATGAAGTCTTAAACACTTCAGTCCTTTATCAGGGGATTTTACTGGCCAGGCATGTGTGTTGGTATGGCAAAAAAACCCTGGCTGCTATTAAAAAAGAAACCCAAACATTTCTTTTTATTACTTGACTTGCTGTATTTTTATATATATTGAGCCAAATTCATCCCTTGTGGAGCTCAGTTGAAGCCAATAAGGGCAGATTTGGCCCATGTCTATATGAGAAAGGTGGTGACAATTAAAATATATTGTTTAATAATGAGAGCTATGGTAGTGAAGTGTCTTTGTGTCTATGAAATTATACACCACGACACCCAGCCAGTGTGGAGCTGGGACTAGCAAAACATATAAGGCTGGTTTCTGATGGAAAGGCAAAAGAACTCTGACTTTTATGATTATGATTAAATATCACAAAGGCATTTGAACGAGGCTAATTTAGGTAACATCTCCAGAAGTCTCGTTTATAGTGCAGTATTTTACCATTTGAAAATATTTCTTGACTGTTTTTATATGTAGCTCTCAAGGACAGCATGACTGGCTGTTATTAGCAGTAAGTAAAAGAACAGTTCTTATTTCACTTATATTTGAAGGACTTTCAGCAATATTAGAAAAAGGAATGTACCCTATTAAATGAGAAGTGAGGACAGCCTTTACTATCACTTTACACTGGCAATTCCCACTTGTTCCCTGCTCAGGGCATGCTACCAACACATGAAAGGCATCCTTGCTACCTTGGAGAGCTGAAGATGTTTCCAGTTCAGCAACAAACACCCAAGGCAGAGGAGCCCTGAGTGCAGAGGAGCTGTGGTTCCCTGGGTCCTCCCCAGCAACTCCTCTGTGTATCCCTGTTGTAGAGTTGGGGTGAATTTCCAGCTGGACTTTGCTGTGCTCTCTGCTGCAGTTTGGGCAGTGATTATGCATAGCCAGGAACCAAATCCATCATTCCAGGCTCCATCCAGGCTGGCTCAGCCTTGCTCTGCCTTGCAACTGCCCCACATTTTGGCTCAAACCCTTTCCTGTTGGGTCTTCACCTTGCCAAGAGGGGAGGGGGAGCCTCAGAGGGATAAGCAGGAGATTTCCCCTGGGGAAAAGGGAAATCTTTTCCCCTGGGGGTTCTCTGTCCTGAGCCTTGGCAGCTGCCTCTGGCTCCTGGCTGTAGGGACTGGGGTGAGAAAGGTCAGAGGAATAAGAGATATTTTGTTTAATCAAGAACTAAACTGGCTCCTCACGACCCTGCTCAGGAGTGTGAGCAAGGTGGGAACGCCTCAATACATGGACCAGCAGAAAAGGCAGCTCTTAAACAAAACTAAAGATATAAAATTTCAGTTCCAATGCCACTGGTCTTCTAAGGAGTCTCTGACCCCCCAAAATGAGAGTGGGGAGGGAAACACAGAAGAATAAAAATCCTTTTTGTTGTGCTTATTACTCATTCTGAATCTCTTTTATGGAAATCTGGCCTTTGGCATCAGAGTCAAATAATATTTTATTAGAAGAAAGCATGATTCATTGAAATGGTGCAGTTCAGTATCTGTGGAAAGGAAAACTGGGAAGGACACAAGAGAAGCTCAGCTGTGGAAAACCAATTCAAGGAACCATTGCCCCACAGAAGATCTCAACCCACAGAAAGAAGCAACAGAAAGGAACAGAGTATTTCCAAGCAAATGTTTGAATGTGGTGTGGAGCCAAGTAAGGAATCATTACCATATCAGACTGCCAGGAAGGGTCACACAGTGCCTGTGGAAGGAGAATATCCTGTCCTTTGGAAATTAATAGGATTTTTTAATTAACATCAATGTGATGATCAGGACTGGCCCATGTACCTGAAAAATTGAAACTTAACTGAAGGAGTAATAAGAGATCTGAGGACGAAGGGGATTATTTTATTTTTATTTTTCCCCCTTTCTCTCCAGTGGAAGATTCCCTGCCCCTTAGCTGTCTCCTTGCCTTCAGGATGATAAATGGTGGGAAGGGAAGGGTGAGGGGGAGTGAGGGGATCTCTCCAAGCTTTGAACTGGCTGTGCCATCAGAAAGATGAGAAGGGAGAACTGACTCATTTCAAGCAGAATTTTTATTTGGATAAAATCCTTTTATGCTTCATCACCTTTGGTGTTCTCATGAGTAAGGCTTAGACCAAGTCCTCACCCAAAGATGTCTGATCAGGTGGGGCACTCTGGCTACTTTAATTTTTTACTGCAAATGGAAAGGATTCCCTGTCCCCACTGCCAGCCCTGCCCTGCACGTGGCTGCTCAGGAGCTGTCCCCTGCACAACTGGCTCAGATTACTCTGATGCACCAGGCAAGTTCATCACCTTTCCAGGATGTCCTATGATTGATTCCTCATGGCCAGGGCAATCTGCTCCAAAGTTTCAGGCTAAAATGAGCTCTTGGATTTCGAGGGGATAATCAGTGGTTTGGGTGTTATTCTGTTCCATTTTCAGCTATCCTTTGGTGTATTAGCTGATACTAAATACAATATTAGATTCAGACTTTTGTTATTCTCTCAGTAGCTGCTCAGATACCCTGGACATGAGTAAAGTGCAATTTGCAGTGTGGCTGTGTCATCCATCACACTCAAACACTCCGTGGCTCATTCCTGAGCTGCCCTGCACAGCCAGGGCTGCAGGCTGGGCTTGCTGAGGGCAAGATTAAAGGGCTGGTCCTGCTACACTGAAGTCTATAAAAGTTTTCCTATTGACTTCAACAGAAATAGGACTGAGCCTTAGGATTTTGGCATGAAAACACAAAAATCCTGCTTTTCATCTCTGCTGAGCTGCAGCAGGCATTGCTGCCTGCCTGACGTAAGGAATTGTTCTCTGTACATGTTGTTCTCCAGTAAATGTTCAAGGATGTGGCCATCCCTGCTGGCAGGGGCTGAGCATGAGCACACAGATCTGGCCCAGTGTCCTGTTATCAGTGTGAACCTCCCAGCTAGAAGATACATTTGTCAAATTTTGTCTTTCAGGACTGTTAAAACTGTTGCTGCCCAAGTAGACGGTGCTGACATTCCACCTAATTTTTCTTATTAAAAAGTCAACTTTCCACCAGTTTGTAAATACAGCCCTCCTGAAAATGTTCCTTGAAACTGCAGCAATGTATGCTTCAAAGCCAAAAATTTGTGTTTGCTGAGAACCAGAGAATGACAGCAATAAAAAAAGCCCAGATGAAAAATGTTGGCATTTGCCAAATACTCCTTCAAACCTCTTCCCCATCAGTATTTTACAGTGGAACAAGAGCCTTGTGACCTGTTGTAGCTATTCCTCTTTTCATTCCAGTGGGGTTTGCTTTTCTTTTATTAAACCAGTTTCTAATTAACAAAACCTGCAATTATGCTGATTTTAATTGAATGGATGTTATTAGCTCTTTGCACTAATTAATCTCCTTTTAATTTCCTTCTCTCAGGACCTGTTTCCAGAGGTGGGCTGGGGCTCAGGAGGGCAATTTCCATCCTGGAGGCACCTTGCTGCTGTAAATCCCTTGGGACACCTCACCTGGCATTCCCAGGAGTGCTCAGACAGGAGCATTTCCTGGCCAGGAAAAGAAAAGGATCTTCCTGGTAGGAGGGGGCTTGGAGGCCACAAACACCCAGCAAGATGCCACAAAGCCCCAGGGCATCACCTCCCCCAGGCATTTCCAACCCATGTCAGGTTTAAATTTAATTCTGGTTTAATTCTGGACAGGCTGAGCTGTCCTGCCCAGTGCTGGGGCAAAGAGGGGCTGTGAACCCTGTGGTGAAACCACCACCAAAACCCCCCAGTATTTTACAGGCATTTCTCTCAGGGCAGTGTTTGCACATTAAATAAGGTTCATCTTGGACAAGGCTTAGTGCTTTGCTGGTACCACTCCCAGTATTTTCTTTTCTTTCGTTTCTAATCTTGATCCTGTTCTTTGCAGTCAGTTCAAATCATGATGTTTTCTACCAGCAAGTCACAGGCTCATGATTTCTCTTCCAGCCTGCTATCACAGGAATAAAACCCTTCCAATCACACTGAATTTAGGCTGCCTCTTGTCACAGACAAGTGCATGGCACCTCCCTTAAATTAAAATACTGTAGATACTCTTGCTGTTTAAGCACTACTGCAGAAACATGAGTGGCCAAGGAGAGAGGAGGGATTTTTTTTTCCCCCTGGCTGGAATTTTTCACTATAACCATCCTCAGGGGAGTTCTCATCTTCAAAAGAAACATTCTTTCTATACAAGCTGCAAAAAGAATTATTTAATGACATCATAAATTAATACAGAGAGGCACAAATTTTCCAAAATGTGGAGAGAGAGAAAAATAAATTTGTGTTTGCCAAAAACACCCCAGCTCTTCCAGACTTAGGCCCCTCTTGAGCCTGAGAGCTGCCAATGATGCCAAATTGAATGGTGGGGCTTTTGGCAGGACTGAAGTTTAGCTTGTTTAAATTTTGGCAAATATTCCTATTACTCACATTCTCAGCAAGCTGATACAAATATTTGTTCTATTTAGAGGGAAGTCCAAGCTCAGTCTGGCACTGAGCGCTGCTGGGCTCGGTGGAACTGAGCCTGCCTGAGCCAAGATTAAATTTGGACATCTACCTTAAAGAAAAACAGAATTAAAAAATTCCCTGGGCCTTTTAGTACAGATTAGAGCACATCAATGGAAAACGGTCCTCGTGTGTATTCAGGTTTTTCTCACTTGCTAATTTTTGCTTTAATCTGATTTGAAATGGGCCTGGCTTCCCTGAGCTTGGATTGCCATTCCCGGGGCTGGAAAAGCCTCCACACACATGAACCTCCACATTCTTGAGAACTGAAAGCTGTTTAAACTGTAGTAAATCAAACTGGGACACAGTAAGCACACTTGATCTCTTTTAAAGCTGTGCAGGTTGTTGGGATTTTTTTTAGTGATGTCCCCAGTTTAGTGTTTCTGGTTTGAAAAACAAACAGAGCAAATCCTCCAGGACACTCAGGATTGCTGTGCTCTGCTTCATCCCTAAGAAAGATCCTGCTCAACCAGGACCTCGACCAGGATCAGCCCCTGCCAAGCCTTTCCAGCTGGGAAAAGCAGGAGAAATCAAATGGAACCTGGGAGCCTCACCTGGGAGCCTGGAATTGGGACTGGACACATACCCAGGTTAGAAATCTTGCTATGAAAACATAAAGCAAACTTAAAAAGAACAGCCTGTTTCCAACCCATAAATTAATACAATCAGCTTTTTTTTTTCTTTTTTTTTTTTTTTTTGCCTGTGCTCAGCTTGAGTGGGATTTGTAATGTGAATAATTCAATGATGTCTGAATGTTTTTGTCAAAGTCACACAGGAGGGGGATCCCACTAATAAGACTTTTTAGCCATTTGGAAATGGGAAATCTGCTCTAAGTGGCTGAACTGGATTCCTCTGAGTGGAAAAAGATGGTCACTGGAGAATGATTCATCCCATTTAATCTCAGTGTCTGATCTCTCTCCAGTGACTATAAAAGGAACCCAGATGACCAGATTAGCATATATCCAAATTTTGCACATTTTTATGCTAACTCAGCCTTTCCCAATCAGATCCTGTACTCATAAATATCCTGTGCTATTTTTATAAGGAAAAGCTCATTATTTGGCACAGGGATTCCCAGGGCACCCACTCAGCTCCAGTGGCTGCTGTGGGACAGAGCCTGGGCCCTGCCCTTTGCAAAGGCTGCCAGGTAAAACTTGCCTTAATTCCATGATCAAGATTTCTCTACACTCCCTGCATTGACTGAAAGGTTCTGGGACAATTCTTCCAGTAATTACTTTTTAAACTGCATTAAATCAATAAATATCCCATGGAAGGTACATGAGAAATGGTTAAAAATAGCAGCAGTGATTATTCATTAAAAATGACATTGTAATGGTGTTGGTCACCTTTGTAGAACAGGCAGAAGATCCAGGCAGATTCTCCTTTGCAGCCTGGGCTGCTGACCCCACCCAGATTTGGGTTCCATTTCTCTGGTTCAGTGTTGATGCAGTGTCAGGGTGAGAAATGAACTGAGCATTGCAAATTCTGGGCAGGGACACCCCCAGAGCTCTCCCCATTCCCTCCCACCTTTCATTCTTTAATTCTTTACCACTATCCCTGGAACTGAACGTGGCTCTGCTGCTCTGGGCATCAGTGGCTGCTTTAAACTCAGTGCTCACATCAATTCATGTGACCCCTAAAACAAAGAAACACCAGAAAAATCCCAAATAATTCCAAGGGCACCTAAAACCTGATGGTGGAGCTTTGAGATGGTGAAAAAAGGGTCAGGTGTGCACCTTGGGAAGTGGGAGGTTGGTGTAGTGAGGCAGCAGGAGACAGAAGAGAGACAAGGCATCTTAATTCACCATGGAACATTTTTATACTAATTATTGAAATGCACCCAGAGACAGCTTGTAGTAGTAAAATGACTTTATGTTCTGATATGTAAAATAATGTCCATGCTATGTAACAAACATTTAGAAGTTCCATACCACCTGTATCTAATGTGGTTTCTAATAGAGATTTATCTGTAGTATATATGTTTTTTTGTCTAACCAATTCTTAGTTTTTACATCAAAGGTGTGTAATAAAAAAAATTAAATAGATGTCTTTCCGAAAAAAAAAAACCTTTGCAACATTCATTTTTATTAAGTATTTCATTTGTCAAAAGCAAAGCTGAATTGGACACGTGGCCTGCATTTGTGATATATATAATTTTATATATATATATATATAAAATATATATGTATATAAATAGCTATTCAGCATGCAAAAACTGTAGCGATTTCCAAAATCTGGTTACAAAATCCCCACCAGTCACACACGAATTCTGCTCAGTGGGTGCAGGGGACTGTCCTGGTTGAAATGTGACCTCGGGGCTGTCACAGCCCCCTCATCCATCGGGCTCCTCCTTGGCAAGGATTCACCTCAGCACAGAAGCACCTCCCCACTTCCAAAGCTGCATTTCTGCTTTTTGCCTTTGCCTGTTTGGGAAGCAAAGGGAGGAAATAAAACCCCACAGTGCAATGACCAAAGGTTGAATATTGCGCTCCTCAGCGGAACCCAACTCCAGCCTGGCCTCTGCGGACCCTGCAGTGGGACAGGAGCTCTGTGGGGGACAGCAATGGAGTTTTGGCCCAGAAGGAATTCCTCTGCTTCCCCACGAGTGCCAGCCTCTGCCAGAACCACCGAGCTTGGAAAAGACCTCACAGATCATCAAATCCACCCAGGGCAGCTCACAGGGACCGCAGAGGGCAAAGGCAGCGCCGCAGGATCCGCCCTGGACGCTTCCACAGCAAACAAAAGGAGCAATGAATACACTGGTTACAGATTTTACCTGTTCTACAAATATTTGTACACTGTAAAGCCTGACAGGTCATGGGAGCTCTTCCCTTCCCTCCCCACCCCACCATTAGGGAAATATTCCTCTAGGCCTCCTTTAGGCTGAAAACAATTCTGTCTGAGTTAGCTGCAAAAGAAAAGAACATAGCACAAAAGGCACGTTTCAGCTGAATACGAAAGAAATCAAGGACCAGCAAATACAGAAATTGGTTCTGGAAATTATTAGCGACTTTTAAGCTTAAACTTCATAAATATATTGCAATAAGCAAATGTGATTTGTGATTCAATCAAGGGACGGGAGTCTGAAGACACTGGGTCTATTCCTAACGCTGCAATTAATTTGCTGTTTGGCCTCGGACTTAACTCTTCACTTCTTCGCTTCCCACAGGCACGAGCGGTGTCGGTGTGGGGGCGAGAAGAGACATTTGTGCATCGGTGCCTTCTCCTGCGTGCCCGCGGCCCGGGCCCCGCGCTGCCGGGGCGCTCCGGGGCCGAGCCCGCGCTCCGCCCTCACGGCCTGAGGGACGGGGAATCCCCACGGGCCTGAGGGCAAAGGAGCGCTGCCACGGCAGTCCGAGCTACGCAACCCATCGAACGGCCTTCTCCTTGGAGCTTTGGGAGCTTGTGGCTTCAGGAGCCAAGGACCAGAAAAGTGAAGCTCGTATTTTTCCCAAATAGCCAAAATTTGCTCACGGATGTTTGACATTACAAGCAAAAGAACATGACTAGCTAGGTCACTCGTCAGTCATGAAGATGGTTTCTACTGGATGAAGACACGAGAATGAATTTATTTGGGAGTCACTAAGAGCCTGATGAATCCAGCCCACTGAGACGGGAGATGGAATTCTCTGTGTGCCTGAAGATACAAGCTCCTCACCCACACAAATCCCTCTGGAAATGCACATGTGTCTCACCGAAGTGCAAGTTACCCACAGGTATCAACACTGACTGAACTGTCCTGGAGCAGTGCGGTCGCTGTGCCTGGCTGGGCCGGGGGTCACCCGTCAGTCCAGTTCTCCACAGTCCCCATCCCTGAATGATACTGCAGCGAGGACTCCCTGGACAGCGAGAAGCTCTGCGAGTACAGGAACTCGTTGGCCGCGTTCAGGTGAGGAGAGGGGGGTTTCCTCTCGCACACGGACGGGTGCACCCTTTCCCTGGGGAAGGCCGAGGCGGGGCCGCGCTCCCGGCCCGGGGCCGGGCCCAGCTGGTTGTACACGCTGAAGGGGCCGTTCCCCGGCGGCTGCGAACCCTGGCCCGCCATGGCCGGGAGCCGCGGCATCATGGGGGCGGCGGTGAAGTGAGCGGGGAAGGGCTGGTAGGGAACAGTCTCCATGGTCTGCACGCTGTAGCCGGTGTAAGGTGCGACTGAAGTCCACATGTTGCAGCTCAGCGGCGGCGGCGGCGGCGGCAAATCGTCGACGGCCGAGACGGCGGCGATGTCGGCGCCGGAGCCAGAGTACATGCAGGCCTCCCTGGGGGCCACCTCGCCGCAGTAGGACGGGCTCAGCATCTGCTGCTCGTAGGGCGGCGGCGAGCGGAAATAGTGATCGTCCCCTACCGAGGATGAGGCGTCCAGGTAGGAGCGCTTGCAGGGCAGGTCCAGGTGCCGAGCGCTTTCTGCAAGAGAAATTCACCGTCAGGAGCGGCTCTGCTGCGAGCCGGGGCTGGCACTGCCGAGTCCCCTTGGGGCCGCGGTTATTTCACTAAACTGGTGCCCTTTCTCAGCTTAATCCAGTTAAACCATCTCAGTTTGGGAAAACAATGTACAACATCAAAAAGACATTGTGCTGCAAATGTCAGGCTAATCCCCCCGGCCTCAAAGCACTCTGGTGACATTTGTCAGCTTAAGTGAGGGACTCTTCTCACATCAGGGATTACTCCACGTTCATCCAGATAACGGAGGGCCCTGACACTCCTGCACGGTTCCTCCTGACAAATTCAAGAAGTCTCTTAAAGGGTCTTATCGCAGCCTGCCTTCCTGTCATTGCAAAAATGACTCTACATTTCCCAGATATTCACGTCAAAAGCTGCAGAAATATTTCCAGATAAAGGAGCCCTTTCCCAGTCAGCAGCCCTTCCTCAGCTTTGCACGGCCCCTCTCCTCCTCTGAGGACCATGGCCCTGTTCTCCAGCAGCTTTCTGTTACTTATTAGGAATATTCTCTGGATGAATTAGTGAATTCATCTGCACATTAAACATCTGCTAAAATTACACATTTGCCTTGCAGCCCTCATTACTGGTGCTGTTAGATTCTTCATTTAGCCATGATCAGAGGATTCTCCCAGCTTAAATAAATTAGCAGGCAGTGAGACATGCAAATAGAAGGATTTTTTTCTTCTGTGCAAAATTTTTCCATTTAACTTAAAACATGCCATGATCTCATCTGATGCTGGACTAAAACGAAGAGAATGCAGTCACAGCTCACTTAAATTTGAGAATTAGTGGATGAGAGGAAAGGGCTGCTCATACCAAGGTCCCACAGTCCCACTGGTCTGCGGACATTGAAGGAATTGCTCATGGCTTTGCCTGAGAAAGTGCAGAAGTTTGGTAATGCTAATGACCTCCTGCAAACAATTTTTAATTCAGCTGATCCTAACAATGGCTATTTTTCCACTGAAGCTCTGTGCCATTTGAATTACACATTCTAATTAATTGTTTCAGCTCTGTCTCAGAGTCTGAATTTACCTTCTGTGGGACAAACCCACTAAGAACTGCCCCAAACAGAAGCTCTTGCCTCCTGACCCTCTCTAAAACACTCCAACCACAGCAGTATTTTTGGAGATCAAGGCCCAAGAGACCAATCCAAACCGAACTCATGCTCTCAGGTTTATTTTCTGTAATACTTTTCTAGCTGTGAACTCGAGTTACCTCTTCTTTTTAGACAATGGTAGAAGAGCCCTGAATCTCTCTGTGCTGTGAAGGTGTTGAGTGGCAGATCTTGAGTGTCTGAAGCTGCAAACTGCATGTGAGCACCATTCTCATACTGATAATGCTGAAGGCTCTGGTGATTCCCGTGCAGGGGGTTAACATCTGGCTTTGCTGACAGCTGGCCATGACTGGACACCAACCTCTGCCTCATGATGCTTTTGGAAATTACTGGATATTCTTTGCTAAAAGAGGTGAGAAAAATTAAGACTGGTTAGGCAGTGATCAGCATCATCAGAATTTCATCAGCAGTGAGGAAATATTGGTTTGGCTCCCCCAGAGCATCTCCAGCCAATGACTTCACCACCCTGTGCTTGGGACGATGAGCTCATCGCACTGCTCTGGGTGTGGGCAAGGGCTGACAGCACTCAGTGGGTCAGGAAGGGCTTGTCAGGGGAATCAGTGGCATTCAGGCACAAGACAGCAGGGTGGCCCTGGCTGTGGCACCTCTGCCCAGAGCTGCAGCCCCTGAGGAGGGTGAGCAGGTACCTTTGGAGCCGTGCCACGCGCAGGTCGCTGTCGTCGCTGCCCCGGAAGCCCTTGGCAAAGGGGTTGTTCTCAATTTTCAGCTGGGTTATCTTTAAAAGAACAAAACCAAGAATAAAGTGTTTGAAAGCAAATCAGACCAAAAGCAGGGCTGAGCTGGTGGGTCTCGAGAGGCCAAGTCCTGATGACCCCTGTGAAATGCAGAGTCTGGGTCTTATTCTAGGCCCTGTGTTCTTTTTGTGGACTCCTGATAGAGAGAATTAATTTGTCTGATTGAAAAGGTTTTCTATGTTTCCATGTTAGAGAGCCCTGCTTGTCATGGTGTGGCTCTCCCTGATTCCCAGAACTATTTAATACACCTTTATGGCCACCATTCAGGCATTTTAACTCTGTGAAAAGCATCCCACTCAAACAGAGCTTTATCTCTGCACAGCCCTTCTCCCTGCTTTGAGCCCCTGCATCCCATTTTAATGCTGAGGAGAGCAGCCAGTTCTGCTTTGGGATGGTTTTGCAGAGCGTTGCTGTTACTAACAACTACATTTTAGCAATGTTGAAAAATATCCCTTACCAAAAAAACTCCTGAGAACACAGCTGGCCGCTATCAGTGCTGGAGGGGAAGGTGGTGACATGTGAATTTAAGCAGCCTCCAGGGCTCCAGCTCTTCCAGGGAAGCCTCAAGCAGCTGATGAACCACAAGAAGAGTAGGACCCTTCCAAACCCACAGCCTGACAGCAGGTTTGTACATCTTAATTTCATTTTGTTATTTAGTGATCGTGGTTTTCCTCTGACATGAGCAGGATCAGGGCTTCAGACCCTCCTTGTCACCTTCCCCTGGCCTCATCCAGCCCAGGAGGGGATTTGGGGTGAACACACACCTTGCTCACTGACCTGTGCTCAGGGGTAACCTCTATCCTCAACTCCTCATTTTTTTCTTTAGGAATACAATTATTTACAACCACATTTCTTGCTAGCAGGAGATTTCTGAGCTAAAAATAGTTCAGCAGTTTGTTTCTTCTAAAAGAAACCCAGACCAGGTTTTTAATTGCTGATACTTAAGAGAATAAATAAAACCATTCAGGTATTCCTCTGAGGTTGAGACCACACTGAGGTGATGGTGGGACCTTCTGCCTGCTGCCACCTGCTACAGGTCCCTGTGTCCCCTGCTCAGGGCAGTATCCATCCCCCCCAGCCTGCACAGAGGCTCTTCACTAAAGAATTTGGGACATTTTCCCTAAATCTGTCGGGTCCTCCCTGTGCTCCCCCTAGCCAGGAGCCCCCCCAGCACAACTGGACAGCAGTGACAGTGCAAGTGGGCATTTATGGAGCACTTTGGGAACTTTAGGGATGAAAGGCACCATTGACAGCAGACATTTAAAATATGTATTAAATATAAGCTCTTTTGAGTCTTTTTGGTTAACCATGTTTGGGCAATTGGTCATTTTACATCAACAGCTCCAACTTTTCTACCTTCAGTGTCCTAATGGGCACTTTTCCCCCAGCCTGCCTGACCACACCATATCCATGTTTCTGCTCTGAGTCTCTTAACTGGCTCACTAATTGCAACATTTTTTGCAAGGACTCTATGCTTCAATCATCAAAGGGCACACAGGCATCCTGCTTGGGAGGAAAAGCTCTGGTCAGGTTATTGGGGAGGAAGAATTTCACACTTGTTCCTGTTCCTGCAGGATTTTCCTATGAACATGCAGGAAAGGAACTGGTACAGTTGCACAAGGCAGATTTCACACTCAGGGTGAAAGGAGGGCTCTGGCAGTGCTACCTCACTCTGCACCTTTAGTTATGAATCTTGATGCCCTTTAAAAATTCCAATTAAATTATTAATTATTCCTCATAGAGTAATTGGACTTCACCATTAGGAAAATGCCCGGGAGCAGGAGCTTGTGCAAAGGCAGAGCAGTAGCAGGGTCTTATCTAAGCCTTTCCATCCCCTGCTGTCATCCTCCCCTGTCCCTGCCTGCTGAGGTGACACAGGCAGGTGACAAGTGACTGTCCCACTGCTGCCAGCCCTGCTGGGATCCAGCCCTGAGCCACAACTCTGCCCACTGCACAGGTACCACCACCCTCACACCACAAACAGCCCTACAGCCCACAGGTGCCCCTGGCACCCACCCAGAGCACAGAAGTGACCCTTTGTACTTCCCATCCCCCAAAGTCCCCTCCCCAGCCCCAGCCCCCTCCTGCCCCCACGTGCAAACCGCAGAGGCAGCTCCGAGTCCCATTTTTATGGTTACATTCCTCATCTGTCTCACTAAACACACATTCTATAATTACTGCTCACTGCAGATTTATGAGCAAGCTTTACTGGTCATTATTAGATGTGCTTTGCTGTTTGAATGACATCTCAGCTCCATGAGCACAGCGAGTCAGGGGAGCCCAGGCTTTGCCAAAATATTGTGACCAGCACATCCCTGCTCCTCCAGAGCCGCATCCTGGCTCATCCCTCGGCTTAAAGCCAGCATGGAAACTTGTCCTTTAAACCAGCAGAACAGGAAGATCCTCTCACAAAGCCACAAATAAAGCACTTGTAGCCCCAAAAGCTGCCTACCTTGTGGTTCTGGTAGGAGGTGACAGAAATGAAGGAGGTCTCTGGGAAGACGTGGGTGCAGAAAGCCGTGTTCTTGGAGCCGAACGCGTTGTTCTCGTCCGCCTTCACGATGTGCAGCCGGGGCTGGTACTTGTGCATTGAATTAAGGATGATCTGAAAAACAATTGGTGCCAAAGTGAGAAATCCATTCAAAAAAGAAAAGAGACAAGCCATGGCTGTTGGACACTGCAGCAGGACCCAAAGCCTGGCAGAGCTCAGCTGGAGCTTCGCTCGTGAGTTAGAAAGGAAAATTTACATTCTAGAAATGCACATGGACCAAGGCACAAAAGGTATCTGCAGCTCTGGCAAGCAGAGCTGAACTTAAAGCTTTCCTGGTAAACCCTCATTTTCCTATTGCTATTGGATAGAATCAGTCTGGGTGGAAAAAATGTCATCATTTTTTTTCCCCAGCTCATGCCGAAGCTGTACAATATATAATTCACCAGCAGCCTGGTCTGTAAAGATTCCTAATAAATACTTTACTGAGCTGAAAAATACACAGTTTAGCAGAGGAAAGAAAACAACACAGAAACCACAGGGGGAAAAAAGCTAGAAAGCTATTTTTCTTTTATCTGCTGGTAAAAAAAAAAAGAAAATAAAACTACAAAGGAGCAGATTGGTTTTTCCTGCTGTTTGTGGAGTGGCTGAGTGTGGGTGGCTGGTCCAGGCACCTCTCCCCTCTCAAGTCTTGGCCAGTGAAAGGCAGGACCAGCACCAGCCAAGGGATTTTTTATGGAGGGTGCCAGGGGGTTGGGGAAAGGCTGAGGTCCAGCAGGGATCACAGCCTGGCTCCAGTAAAGGGTCTTTGGTGAAGCTTTTTGGGCTTAGAGGCTTAGGGATGAGCTGCCCAGGCTCATCCCAGCACTGAGATTCCACAAAGTAGGGATGTGCCAAGACACTGCAGAAGAAAATGGCTTCAAGAAATGGAATTTCTTCTAAGTGGGATGGTTTTAAGAAAAGCCTTTATTCCTTTCACTGGGCAAAGAAGAAATACTGCTTCCTTGTTTTCTCAGCATAATCCTCTCCATTCTCCTCCTTCTGCTCCCAAATGGGCTCATTGAGCCTGGCTGCTCCTGGGGGAGAGGGATTCCAGCCAGGCTGTCACCCCTGGGTGCCCAAAGGCCAGGGCAGGGACAGAGACAGGCAAAGGCCAAGGAGGGGACACTGAGATGGATGGGGTCTTCCACTGGTGGTAAATAAATGGGTGGATGGATGAAAAAGGGATGGAGAGATGGAGGAATGGATGGAGGGAGGGAGGGAG
>VWZP01016762.1:670347-690711 GCA_013396995.1 Dicaeum eximium | reverse complement strand
GATGGATGGATGGATGGATGGATGGATGGATGGATGGATGGATGAATGGATGTGCACACTGCAGCACAGCAGCATCAAAACCATTAAAGCCGTTTTAGCCAGTTTTAAATGAGAATTACCAAGAAGCAGAAGGTTTTTGCCCTGTGATTGCTCTGTGTGTTCAGAAACCCTTTCTTCTCCATGACTGCCATGTCCAGGAGAGCTCAGAGCAGCAGCTCCAGGTGCTCCAGCAGGGATGGGAGGCAGTGCATGGTGCTCTCCAAACCCCCTCCATTTGCTGCAGGTCCCCCTGCCCACAGTAGCTGCTGCATTATGCACCACTTAAATGCAGTTTTTACTGTTGACGTTTTCCAGACAACCCTCCCTGCTCCCCAAGAGAGAGAATGAGGAATTTTTGGCATTTTATCAGCTTTGCATCAAGCCTCTGAACCACTTGGTGGCTGTTGATGTGCGGGGTGTAGATCTGAGAGGGTCGGCTCAGGTTTTGGGCTGGAGCCTTTTCTCTGCTTTCATGTATCAGCCACTCATAAAACAAAATAACACCCAAGGGACAGGACTTTCATAAAAGAAGGGACATTTCAATTTTCAGTAATTAAGAGTTGAGGCATGCTGATAAATAATGGCTGTCTGGAGCAAAAGCTGGGGTTTGCTGAGTTCTCACTGCCCAGGACGGGTGACTTTTCCCCAGAGCCAGAGCAACTCAGCTTCAGGATGAAGAAAACAGCTTTAAACTGAGATTTCCAAAGGGAAAATTAGGAGCCCAAGTTTTTCACACCCTGCATGAATAGCCTGTGTTCCCCCTCCAAAGCAGGATCTGCTGGGCTATAATGACCCCTTTAAAAAGATAAATGTATTTTTAATAACATCTTCAAAGTCAAGGAGTCCAAACATTTCCAAAATGAACAAATGAACTTCTTGGAGCCTGACAGAAGAACTCAGGCAAGGATTTCTGACAGATGCTCAATGTTTCAGTTGTGGCTGCAGATCTGCCTGGAGGTTCATCATTAAAAAAAACCCTAAATGGTTTAATTTTGCCACTGCATTTACAAGTTTGAGCATTTCTGTCCTTTGCACAAAAAGTGAATATTTGCCCACCTGTCTCAGTGTAATTCCTGTTGGAATTTGGGTGTGTGGCTCCCCACCACACTGGGGATTGGGGATTTCCCACTTTTTTGGGGGGGTCAGGAACCACTCTCTGCATAAATCCAGCATTTTACTTAAGCACAAAAACTCCTGCACAGAGGCTGTGTCTGCACACAAATCCTCCTTACTTGTGCCTGGTGTAATCCCTGTGCACCCAAAATCCTTACAAACCACCCCAAAAACAACCTTTAGCAACAAACACAGAGCCTGTGCAAAGTGAAATGCCAACAATTCAGGCTAAATAGTTTTCAAGGCTGCTTTGGAAAGCTAAAAATACACAAAACAAATGTAAATTCCACTCCAGTGACGAACATCAGTGGAAAGATTAGCTTCAAGAATTGTGTCAAAAATGAGAAGTATTTTAATTGATGGGACAGAGCACTGAGCAGTGACGTAGGAGCCCTCAGCCTCAAAGTTGATACTAAAACAATAATTTGGATTTTCCTGCCCTTACCCTTTTCATGGGGAGATTAATTCCGTGTCAGTCACTGTCACACACATTTTTAAATTGTTTTTGTACAAAAAGTGGGTAGTTTGGGATAGATTGGCAGGGACCCAGTGGCGGGGACCCTCCTGGGCTGCACCAGGTGAGACCCAAAGAGCTTCTGGATATTTTGGGAAATATTTTGCACCTCTTGGCTGCTCCCCCTGCCCCGGGAACTGCCTTGGTGCTGGCAGAGGAGCCAGAGCATGCCCAGGATGATGTCACTGCCACCCCCTCAATGTCCCACCTGCTGAACAGACTGAGAGAGCCCAACCCCAAAGTCCAATGTGAGCTTACACAAACATCCTTTTAATTTTTATTTTTATTTTCACCCCCCTGTCTCCCTCCTTTGTGCTGCTCACACACTTGCAGCTGGAACTTCAGCTGTTACAGAACTCAACTTCTTCATTTTTTTGGCATTCCCCAGTCAGCAAGAAATGTTAAAAAAAATGGTGTCATTTGCTCCTTTCATTTAACTTAGGAAAACAAACTCCTCTAACTTCTAATCTCTCACACTGCTGAGTAATGTCAGCTCCAGGGCCTGAGTTTGCAGGATGGGGCCCAAAGGGCACGAGCTGAGCTGGGGAAATGGTGCCACATTCCTTGTCACAAGGCAAACTCGCCTTGAAATCACCAGTAAATTGCATTTACTTTCATATGAAATTTGGGGAGTTGATTTAAGAGCTCCCTGTTTCGCCAAGGTATCAGATGTCAGATGATGCAGTGGTTGCCATGGCAACTCCCCTTTTTATATTGAATAGTAAATGGCTACGAAAAAGCCACATAATTTTATGGTTGCTCCCGGGGGATCACATAACTAATATAAAATCTTGCATTTTAATATATTTTCTGCTTCTTTCTTCCTTCCCTCTATTCTTTCAAAGTGAAAAAGCCTTTGAGCTGAGGCTGGCCCTGGTCCCACTCTGGGACTCGAAGGCCCAGAACAAAAACCTGACAATCCAGTTTTTTGTATGGAAAAAGCAGTGTTTTAATCAAGGGGGCTCTGCAGAATCATCTCCATTAATACTTAGAGCATTTGGTGGTACAAACCATCCCAGACTGAAGGGGGTTTTAGGAGTGAATGGTTTGGAGATGCTCCATCAGCACTGGAGCTGACCCAGCTGTGATGTGTCCAGGGGATTAGGGATCACAATTCCCTCTTCTCCCTGCACCCACCCTGGCACTCCCAGGGACACCTCACCCCAAAGCCAGCATGAAAATCACACCAACATTTACAGTGGGACAGACCCCTAAGATCCCCCAGTGCAACCAAATAAAACATTCTATTCCCACACCCTCTCCAGCAGCTAAAACACAGCTCTAAAACTCCCTGAATCTCCTTCTGGGGATTTTCCCTTCCCAGGGAAGGATTCCCCAAGCTCTGTCCCAAGGCAGGGACACACCGGGCTCTCCCCAGCCAGTCCCACCCCAAGTGCAGCCAGGCTGCTCCTGCAGGGCTGCAGAGGAGCCTCCCAAATCCACACGTTGTGCTGGCAATGCAGGGAATAAAAGAAAGGCTGGAAAATCCTGGGAAAAGGTTCAACATGAGCTCAGACAAACAGTTCCTTAGGAGATGGCCAAAGCTGGGATTTCCGGGGTTTTTTCCCTCCCTCGGTTCTTTTTCATCTCCATCAGCTGGAATTGATTGGGTGTTCCCTGGCCTTGGGACAGAGCTTTGGGGTGACTCCACCTGGCACAGCCTGTGTGACACCCCGCTGTCACCTGCCCTGCTGGCCCTGAGCAGTGACTCCTCCCCTGCCCCTCTCCAGCCTGGCTCCCACTCCAGCCCTGACCATTTCAGGATCTGATTCCAGTTAAACTTTACCAAAATCCGCTGCATTTGACTCACATAAACCAGCGATGGAACAACAAAAAGATTTAACAGAGAGAAGTAAATCTTCTTTTCAACCACCAACCCCACTGGCCACATCTTCCCCAGAATTTAAATGGAAACCCTGGGTCCATCCCTGCCTGTGGAACACACACCATTCCTGGTGGCACACAGCTCTGCTCCTTTTTTTTTCTTCAGCAAACAATATAAAACTTCACTTTGTAATTTATTTGTGCACCACTATTGCTCTGATTTCCCAAAATGAATGGGTACCAAAAAAAAAAAGAAAATAAAAAAAATATAATCTTTTCATGGATATTCTTTCAGCAGAAGGCTTAGTGATGCTCTGAAAAAATTGCCTGCAAATTTAAGGCTGGACAAAAGGGGTTTTCTAAGGTTTCAGTGGACTGGGAAAAAAGGTGATTTNATATAAATATAAATATAAATCTATTCCTTATACATATAAAAATCATATATATTATTTTTAAAATATATAAAACAAATGTTATAGATATAAATAGAGGAAATTTTCAGCTGAAAATTGCTCTGAGCAGGACAGGAGGGGTGAGCTGTGTCCTTCCCCCCAGGCAGGATTTCCCCCAGAAGCTGCTGTGGCCCCATCCCTCCCTCCCTCCCTCCCTCCCTCTGGTGATCCCAGTGCCTGGGGTGGGGAAGCTGCTTCCAGGGCAGCACATAAACCTCCCACCAGCACCCGAGAGGAAACTGCTTGGCCACAAGTCATAAAGCAAACAAATAAAAAAAATTATGAATCAAAATTAGGGTTTTGCAAGATTACCAGGACGTGGAGCTAATTAAAAGTGCCTGAGTGCGTCTGACGGGCACAGGCAGAAAAAGGCTGTTTTAATTAATAGAAAAATGAAAAGGAAACCCCAGGACTAGGGGAAAAATTAAGGCTTTCAGTGATAATCAAATAAAACCAAGTGTGCAAATATTAAATCTGAAGAGAAATAACAAACTCATCAGCATTAATGAGTGAAGCCAGTAAACAGCAGATTTGGGTCAAGAAATACAGGAATATCACTTCAAATGCTGTCATGAGTGACATCTATAATATTCTGTAGCTTTAAACCTCACTCAGTTACATCCCAGAAACTAAAATAAAAGCTTTATTTTAAAAGCAGATAAAGTAATTATGGCAATTAAAACACACAACCAGCAGCCCAGAAGTGAGGTAAGTACAGAGTTTGTAACACAGCCAAGCTCAGCAATGCTGTGTTGGGGGGAATTAAATTAAATATCTACTTTTATTTGTCACAACCTCCACTTCTGATCTCCATTTATTACTTGCCTCCTTTGTTTATTTGTTTGTTTCCCTGCAGGAATACCTTTATATATTCTAGGATCTATTTATCTATTCTTTATATTCCCTTTTTTTTTCATTTCCAATCACTCTGGTCTCAGTCAGAACCTCTCAAGAATACTGATGTGATGCTCTTGCCTTTTCCAAGCTGGCCTGGCTGCAGGAGCTCAGTCCTCTGGCAGAGAGGTTTAATTTCGGTGGAGTCACTGACAGCAGCAGCACAACAACAGCACAAACCCCTCCTGGGATGCTCCCGCTCCTCTCCTGTTTTCCAGGCGGTGAGCGCTGCCCTGACGTGACTCTGAGTGCTCACAGCCTGCCCAAAACCAGGAGGAGAGGCCTGGGCTAAGGCTGGGATGTTTTCTGCCAGCTGCTCATCCTTAACTCCTCAGGGTACTGCAGAGCCCATTCCTGTTCTCAGAAGGATCCTGGGCTCCTGAGCTGCCAGCACATGTCTGGAGCCACCCCTCGTGGTCAGTGCTCTGGCCAGTGCCCCAAAGGGCTCCCCACATCCCCCCTGCAGCCCCAGTGCCCCAAAGGGCTCCCCACATCCCCCCTGCAGCACCAGTGCAGCTCTGAGCCACCCCCTCAAGGCCCTTCAGCAGCCTCACACCCCCCTGAGCATCCCTCACCTGCCAGGGCCAGGAGCTGACCCAGATCAGGATGATCTCATGGGCACCTTCCACCGACTGTTTATGTACTTTAAACCTCTGGAGAAAGGGGAATTCCCTTCCTGAGGATTTATCACTGTGCAGACACACACTTGCTATTTTCCCATATTGCCCTGAATCAGCTTTCTAAAGAAATACAGGTGTTATGTTCCCCTTTCTAACACAGGGGCATTTTTGTGCATCTTCTGCAGCTGAGATTAGCACAAAATAACCAGGAGTGATGGAGTCATTCCCACTTTTCACCTGGAAAACACTGCTAGGTATTTCCCAGGCAGCATACACTGGAATGGGTAAGGGATGTGCCACCCTTGCTGGCACTTCCAAGATTATTTTCACCTCTGCAAATGTCCTGTTACTCCAGTGGCACCAGAGAGCAAAGCACCAGCCCTGCCAGAATCCCCCGTGCTCAGAATCACTCACCAGCCCCACGTAAATCAGAGGCTCTATCAGGTTGATTATCTCTGCATGTAATGCTTTGAAAATACATAAATTCAGATTTCACTCTAAGCATAGGTGGCTTACAGTGCTTTCTTTGGGATCAGATAGACCTCACTGTAGCTAAACATTACAGTGGCTGCTGATTTCTTAATCCATTTTCAACATGAACGTTCCTCAGTTGTTAAGCCTGGTGTGAAAGAAGCCTTTCATGGATGAAAAATCCCCCCGGAGCAAAATATACAGCCCACGTTTTCAGGCTGTGCTGTGTGAGCTGGGCACAGCTTACCTGCCACAAAACCTGCTCAGCCACAGGGGTTTGAGGCAGATTACAGAGCTCTGAATTTGTTCTGATATAAAACCTGCTCAGTTTTACGTGTCTGCACTGACAAATGCCTCCCATGCCTCTGACTGTACCTAATAATTTACCACAACAGATAACAGGGCAGGGCAAGCAGCAGGAGTGAGGTTTGTGGGGCTGGACAGAAAGGGCTGGGTGTCAGAGTGAGGCTTTCCCACGTCCCCAGCACAGTAAATAATCTCCAGTCTAATTCCATGGATTGCAGCAAAGGCTTCAACTCCAGTTTATTAATTAAGATGTTTATCTTACTTACTTTAAGCCTCAAATGTGCCTCCACTTCTTATAATCTCCATGGGGCTGCTCATCCCTGATATTAAGCAGTTATTACGGTGCACAGTCAGGGCATGGATGGATAAATGGATTCATTTATTGATGGAATCATGTGGAATTTCAGGTGAGATCCTGGGAGCTGGCTCAGAGGAGCTGCACCCCACTGCAGTGGCTGAGGGTGCCAGGGTGGGTGACCCAGCACAGCTCTGCCTGGGCAGCTGCCCACACACCCAAAAATGCCCCAGCCAAGGCTACTCAATCCTCACTCCACGTGGTTTTGAGGTTTGGAGGAAATCAAAGACAAAAGGAAACGCAGGCAGGCTCGGCTGGCGCACGGGAAGGCAAACAAACCCTGTGGCTTTTCTGACTTGTTTTTCTTAGGGAGCTTTAAGAAAGTGTTTGCAGTCGCTGGGAACAAATTCCTAGAAATGAGAAGCTGTTATTATTCCTAACGTAATGCCTTCGTGGGACAGGCCCTGCAAGAGAGGGTCATTCTCAGCCTGAGCTGATGGAGCCTTCCCCTCTCCTGCTGCAGAGTCCAGCTCTCCTCCATGCACACCACGAGCACCACATCTCCAAAGCAGATGATTAATTAAGAAGCCTAACGAGGCTGAGGATGGGTTCAATCCCATTCAGCCAAGCAGGTTGTCAGTGCCTGAATTGAGCAGCAAAGCAGGCACTTTAAAATCGATTCTTTTAGGTATTTTCCCATTAATGTGAGAGGGAAGGTGCTGGGCTGTGGTGCATGGCCTGACTGAGCAGGGCTCATCTGGAGCCAAGCATGGTGGATGTTAGTCCAGAACTCAAACCAGAGTCCCCACTGTCTCACTAGGAAACCTTGTGGGAAGACAAGCAGGCTGTTCATTGGAAAGGAGGAGGGGGTTAAAATCTCCCCTGTTAAAATGCAGCGCTAAAATCTCAGTTAAAAAATGACAAAGTCAGGAAAAGCAAACGTTTAAAGTTGCAAAACCAACACGGCACATCCTGTTTGTTTTACAGCCACATCGCACATCCTGCGTGTTTTATGGTTTACATTTTACAGCATAAACAGTCATATATTAAGCTGCAGAGTTAACCAAGAGTAAAACACAGAGTGCAAAAATGCCACGTGCAAAGGCAGCGGCTCGGGATGGCTGTGGCACCCAACGGTGGCAGGGTGGCTTTGTGTCACTTTTACTGAGCCAGCCCTGATGCAGTTGTTTCATTTCATTTCCGTGGTGCTTCCCCCCTTCAGGGGAGCAGAGATGGGCTGTGATTAATAACAGCAGCATTAAAGGGTGCCGGGGAGCCTTTGAAGCTCACACATGTCTCAGTGGGGTCAGTAGGGTGGGGAGGGGGTCAGGGCCCAGCGCAGGGCTGGGTTATCACCGAGTCCCTGCCAGGGCTCAACTTCTTGAGGTTCAAAATCCGCAAAAAATCACAAACACGGGCAAAAATTCTGGATTTTTAGCAGCGTTTTAAGCTGGTGGGGTCCTCCTGCCTCTGGAGTCAACCCCCTAAAGCTCCAGCTGATTTAGCTGAGCCAGAATCACTTTCTGGACAGCTCTGGGAGGCGTCGGGACGTTGACTCCAAGTGAAAAGCTGCTCTTTAGAGGCTCAATGCACAATCATTTTAAGCAAGACAGATACATCCCTCCCCACTCTGCACCCTTCTCACAGCCTCCCTTGCCCTCCAAACTGCTGCTGCTTGAAACACCATCAGGTTCAAACTCACATTTGGTGACACAAATTAGATTCTCTTACCTGTGGTACAAGGAGGAGCTGATGGCACTAAGCCTAGAAGGATTTTAAACTCTCTCTTCCCTTCCTCCCACCAAGGATGGTTTATTTTTATGTGACTTTCAGCTCAAATTGTCCAAACCAGACAGGTCTGTGTTTTTATATACAGTATCTGAGCACTCTCCTGACAGGCTGCAAGGGCCATTGGTCCGAGTTATTAAATGCACTGGGGAAGATAACTCAGTGTGGGTGTGCTCCCCACCTCTGCATTCCCAATACACATGAATCAAGATTTTCCAAATAAATTACTTCATTAGGGCTGCCAAAGCCAGCTTGGAAAATCAGGAGTTTATGCAACCTGCTTCCATGAGCTGCATGTACCACATGCCAGGCTGAAAATCCCACAGCACTGCCTGCAAAGTTCCTGGGCACAAAAGAAAAACTCAGTGGCATCCAGCAGGACACAACTGAGCCAGTCATGGCTGCATTTCCAAGAGCAGGAGAGGCACACAGACCCCCTCCCTTTGCTTTAAACACCCCCCCAAGCACAAAATAATGTTGTTCCTTATTATTAAATTAACTATTATTAACTGTGACATCCCACCCAGCATCACCAACTCAGCATCACGGGCCCACCTCCACCCAAACCCCCCTCCAGGATGTCTCTCTTACGTGTCCAAAGGGATCCAGGTGGTTGTTGGTGAGTTTGAGCTTCTGGAAGGACACGAGCTGCCGCATCCAGTGGGCTCCCGTGGCCGGCGAGTCGGGGTGCACGTACAGCCTGCCCGGCATGGCCGGCTCGGCCTTCCCGGCCACCATCCTGCCAACAGAGGGGACAGATGGCATCACCCTGCCACAGCCTGCACATGGAAGAGCTTTTTGTCCTTGGACTCATCCCAGCCACCCTCCCTCCAGCCCTGGGGGGATGCACTGGCACACGGGAACTCGGGGAGGCTCCTGCTGCTCGTGGGGGTTTTGGGATTCTTGTTTCAGCATCACGGGCTGGCACAGTAACCCCATCCTTGCTCCCACGTGGAATTTCCTTGGGGCAGTGTCTCCACATGGGCATTGTGGAGATATTTTTCAAGGAGGAAAACTTGTCTGGGTTTTTGGAAGTCTTCAAAGACCCTTCAGCAAAGGGAGGTGGCCCTGCACAGCAGAAAGTACCTATGGGCAGGAGTAGAACTGGTGTGGCTGCACCCTTTGCAGCCAGGCAGGGCTCCCACAGCCTGTCCCAGTGGTAAGGGGCTGCTTCCCACTCTGGAGCTGCTCCCAGCACCCTTCTGCAGCTCCCCTTGCCCCACAGCAGCACCAGCTCTCATGGACACAAGGCCCAGCCATGAGACATCGTTTAATGGCAACGCCCTCATTACTCCACATTGTTCTCCTCTTATAAAACCCCAATAAAAGCAATATTACCAAAAACAACAGAAACTTTCCAGCAGCAATAAAAGGAAAAGGGGAAACAGCTCAAGGGCTGGCAAAAATGAAATTAAACAGAGTTAAGAACTATCCATCATCTCATGTTTAATGTCTGAAACACACAAAGTGGCCACCGTGGTGCAGAGACCCTCAGTCCACTCCTCTTACCCAACGGCATTTTGGGACAAAAGCACACGGAAAAGGGATTATTTTATTTCTTTTTTTTTAAACTGGAGCAGCCCTAATGTGCAAGTAAATAATTTCTGCTTTCTGGGATGTCACTGGGCTCGTTCCCTGTGAAATTTTCCATTGCTTTTCAGCAGGCAGCAGCCGGTGGAAGGTTTGGGGAAACCACAGCGAATAGTGGCAGTGAGGGAGGCTGCCGGGCATTTTGTGGGGGAAATCAAAAGAGAAAACAACACATTTCCTTTGTCAGAGAGCAAAAATCCCAGCTGCCTCTTGGGTAAGTAACTTTGCTGGGAAAGCCACAGAGAAGGGAAAAATAACAGAAGAGAATCAGGGCTCTGAGTAAACCACCCCATATTTCGCTTTATAGCTGCTCTCCTAAAGGCAAAATATTACTATAGAAGAAAGGAATTTAAAACTTTTCTTGAGTCATGTGGAGACCTAATTTTGAGGGCCAAAATGGACCATTAGATCATCCTGTCCAGCCTCTGGTACAAGGCAGGCTGTGGCTTTACCCTCCTGCACTGCAGATGGCCAGACAACCTGTGTTTGGCCTAAAGAGTCTTCTCCTAGAAAACTCCCCAGCCTAGAGCACTTTGGAATGGACAATTCCTCACCCCCAGCAGCACTTTTTTCCAGCAGTTAACCACCCAGCCTGTTAATAATATTTCATTTCATATTTTTCTGGTTTAAAATTCCAGCCCTGGCTCTTGTGTTCATCATTGCTCCACCAAAGAGAGCTCAGGGATGTTGGTGTCCCTCCCGTGGGAAGGTTTTTCTCTTGGTTTCTAAGTTTGTACAACAAATGGTCGATCCAATTGCAATTTTCTTATGGAAAACCAGGCAAACAGAAGTGTTGTCTTACCATTTGTTGTCACAGAATTTGTACCGGTGGTCGTCGGCCGGGACGATGTCGATCAACAAAATGTACTTGGTCTTGGGGTTCATTCCAGTCACCTTGACCTTGTAACTGGGAAACATCCTCCTGAGGGAAAGCAGAGGTGACCATGTCAGTGAGGGATGGAAGCACTGGAGCTGATAGAAACTTGGAGCAGCAGCCCAAAAAGCAGATCCACCATCAGGGGGATTCATGCGAGGACATTTTTGGTTCTTGTTCATACCTGAATTAAACTCTCTCTTTCCAGAGCGTGTGCCAGTGCAGAAGTGGGCACAAATTTTGATAAGGGTATAGGGAGGGGGCCTATGGGCCAGTGCCAGGAAAAGGAGGGTGCAGAGAGAGATATAGAGGGGTCAACATCTCCCTGTTTGTGGGAGGCTTGGAGCCCTCACTTCTACAGGAGGCTCTACCTGGCTTATGGCAGCATCAAAATTGCAGATTTCTTGCTGCTCTGGAAGTGTTTGCAAAGTCAGGAGACCTGGCTACATTTCAGAGGAAACCAAGAACAGCCTTTGTCATCCACATGATCCCACTATCCACCAGGCCCCACCACTATCCCTGTGTGTCCTCCAACAAACTGAGAACAGAGGATCAGTAAAGCCTGGGGGAGACAAAGGGTTAAACCCTGTGGTGGTGCAGACAGGCTCCTCTGGCCTTCCTGGATTTCCCAAATCCACAGCACAGCCATTAAACCTCGCTGGAGCCTGGAACATAGCAGAGCTCCCCACCAAAACGTGCCTGTCCTTCTGGCTTCAGCAACCAACACCAAACTAGAGCATCCCACAAACCAGTGCATCACTGGAGAACATCTACACATCTTACAGACCTACAGAGTCTTTGTGATATCAAATAACACCTTTTTATAAAGCTATGTGGCTGTGAAAACAGCAGATTCCATCACAGTCCAGCCCTGCAATCCAAAGGAGAGGGCCCTAATGGAGACTGACACTGCCATGGGCTTCCCAATCCCTCGAGGCCATGTCAGCAGCCAGGATTTGCAGGATTAGGCACTTCACATCCTCAGAAGAACTATTTTCTTGGCTCCATCTTCCCCACCTCCTCCTCATCCAGTAAAAACACCCAAGTCAATAGAGCAAACTGGCTCACCACAGCCTCCAGCCAGGACACAAAGTTCTCCTGCCCGTGGCACAAGGGGATGGAGGACGAGAATTGCCACATCCTGGACTCGTTCTAATTACGTGAATTAAGATGGGCCCAAATCCTGGTGTCATTTCTCCATCAGACATCAAGGCCACTTTGTCCCCCACTTTATCCCTCTTTTCCTGAGCTGCTCCAGCTCTGCAGCACCATTTTGTCGCTGCTTGGGGAGAAGGCAACAAAATGGGCCCTGTTCAAAATCGTTTCAATTGACTCCTTTAACCGCCCTGCATAAATTCCAGATGTTTACCATGTAATTAGCCCGGACTAAAAAGGGGTGGTTTACCAATGTCCCTCTTTGATTTTCATTCATAAACTCTGCACTCCTCTTAACCTTGTCCTCCTACAGGTAAGCACCTGGGTAAATACAGTAGGACATTTCAATTTGTGAATACACAGCCCAATTCACACATAGAAAAAAATTGTATAAGGAATCCAATCTGAATGCCAAGATTTTTTTTTAAATTAGGCTTTAAAATGGCATTTAAAAATGAAGGGAAAAAAATGAAAAAAAAAAAAAGAGGATAAAATTATTAAAAACCAGAAATGAGATGGACACAATTTGACAGTTTGTCATACCTGCACTGGGGATTTTTATAACATTGAGCTTCTGAATTTCTTTTTCCCTCAATCATTTCATTTACTGTAGAACATCCAAGCTGCTAAAGTAGCTGAACTGATATATTGTAAATGTTAAGTGCTTTTTTAATGGCATTTAAAATTAAGCTTCAGCATATGGAGTTCATATAGCATGGACATGCCTGAGTTTATAATGTTCTTTAGTATAGCCCTCTAAAATAAATACAAAGAGCCAAAGTACTACTATAATATATACAGCTGAAATTCTTTAAGGATAACAAATGGGGACTCACATCTGATTGAAGGTGTTGCTTAACTTGCAAACCACTCACTATCTCGCAGTGGTAGCATTGTACTCAGCAGTCCACAGACCCAGCTACAACCAAGTTTGCCAACTCTCTGCATTCTTTTCCAGGAAAACATGGGTAGATTTTAGTAATTTGGCTGTGCATGGACATTTCATCATTATTATTAGCTGCTGCATTTTGGCCTTAAAGAAAAAATATGCGACTAATGTGCTGTCCAGGGACCTGTCAGTTTAATTTTCTTAATGAAAACATATTTCTCAACCCCTTGGCAGAGGCTGGTTTAGTAAATATCTCTTTGCAATATGATACAAACATGGGTTGTGCATTTCTGGTGGGAAGGCATGACAAACCCGAGAGCTGGGGCCAAGGAAATGCAGTCATAGAGTTTGAATTAACAAGAAAAAAAAAAAAAAGGCAAGAGACAGCACCTAATATCATATCCTGGCCCTTATTAAATGTCCCATTTGAAAGAAGGGAGCAGAAACCCACGGTGGAGCTGCAGCAGCCCTGCCCGGGAGCGAGGCTGTGCCTACAGTGACTCTATAGAGCTCCTGTCAGGCCTGGGAAGGGGCCAAAAACCTGCCTGCTACTCCAGATTTACTACAGGCCAATGGAGCTACTCAGAGGCACGAGGAGCTGCAGCTCGGCCCAGGCTTTGCACAAGCAGCCCCTCGGCAGCAGGGCAGAGCTCCGGGCGGATGGGCGGCTCCGCAGAGGATGCTCCGCTCCGGCCAGCTCCTGACAATGGGTTGTTTCATCACCCATTGCTCGGGGACCGGCAGAGGCACAGGAATCGCCCAGCGCTGCAATAAAACTTGCCAACGTCTTGCCAAGCTCTGGGAAAGCTCAGCCTGGCTTTGGTGGGAGGTCTGAAGCAAGAGCCGGGCAGATCCTTGTTTTATCCACCCTCCTTCTCGCACGGCTCCAAAGCGGGAGAGCATTGCTGAGCAGAAAGTGGGGACAAAAACTGGGGATTTGGGGCTTCCTGGGGAGCGTGGCAAGCAGGTGACATCTGATGCTCAGGGCACCCCCTGTGCCAAAGGCAGCTGCAGACCTGCCTGGGCAAACGGGGCAGCTCGGGGAGGTTCAGGGCTGGGCACAAGTGCAGCACAGCAACACCCAACTCTCGGGTGAAGTTTGAGCCACCGGTACTCAGGACATGAATTGCAGCAATTCCTGGCCTCATCATCTTTTGTTCAGACTCAAAACCTGTTTGGACACAGTGTCCTTGGGCTGCAGCAAATGTCCTGAATGTGCCAATGACAACACCATCCCTGGGGTGGGGATGTCCAGCCATTTCCTTCCCATTTATACTCCTTTTTTTGAGAGCCGCACCAGGTGTGTGTCCAACCCAGCAGCACACCTTAGGTGGAGGCAGCAGGGCCACTCAGGGAGCCACCAGCCACCAGCAGCCCCACAGCTCCCCTGCCCACCCAGGGACCAGCCACGAGCTCTAGGAGCATCCAAGTGATGCACAAGGGACTCAGCACAAGCAGCCAAGCACCAAGCCCAACAGCCTCTTCTGCAAAACACCAAAATTGACAGAAATCCAGTTTTAGGCATGTTCAAACCCATTTCTCCCTCCCTCCAGCTCCAGCTGTAGCTGAAGGGACCATCCAGGCTCCTCAGCCCTATCCTGAGGGTCTCATGTGCCCCTCAAAGCTCCATGCTGGGTTTAGTGGCTCTGACAGGCATGTTCCTGTCCCACCCCTGCACTGACAGGGACAAAACGCTGCTGGGCCATGGCAGCAGCTCTCACTGCTCCTCACAGGGCAAAACTTAAATCAGTTTTTATGTTCACAAAAGAAAGGCACCCTCAAAGAAAGCGATCATGGGGAAAAGGTTACGGTGCCTGCAGTGTGAGCAGGACACCCCATATGGCATTAAAATCCCACAGTCACTGCTGATGCCCTGGGGAGGGCAGAGGGGCTGAGCCTGGCTCTGGGCACCGTGGGCAGGGGGAGCAGGGTCGGCATCACCAGAGCTTGGCACCACACTGCCACAGCCCCAGCTAAACCCTTCCCTGCAGATGAAATGTAGCAAAAACAGTAAAAGCCAGGAAAATAAACAAGCAGCACAATTCCACAGGCCTCCCAAGCTTCAAAGATGATGTGCTAGTGAATTATTTGTTCTGATAATGAAGCAGTCACTGCTTAGCTAAGTTTATGCTAGGCACATTTTATCTCTACATGATATTCACAAATTGTTTTAAAATGAACTGTTAGAATAAGCATCTCTTGTTTATTTATTTATACTATTACTATCCAATCCCCTTAACCATGGTGCAGTTGCTGACATGGAGCCAAAGCTTCTATTATGTTCAAACAAAGTTTAATTGATGTGTAATTGGCTGGTTGGATTTGGAAGTGAGCGATAAGAGGAAAGCTTTGCTTTTCTTTGGGGCAGCAGTTCCCAGCCTTTCAGGCTCTCCAGGCTTGGCCTCTTTGTGGGCATCTCATGTGTGTTTTAATCCCCAGATGAGCAGGTCTGGTTGGTCCTGGAGAGAGGGCTGCAAAGCACCCATGTCCAGCAAAACCTTATTTTTTGGGCAGGGAATGGCACCACCAGAACACTGGAGAGAATCAGAGCTGATTGAGGAGCTCAAACACTCATCTGAACAGTGACTGGGCTGTGCCACACTGACTGCACATCAACAACAAACCCTCACTGCCCTCCTGCTCACCAGGATTTCATCTGACCTTCCCTTAGATGCCAACACCATTCCTGACATCCCTGTGGATGCATTCGCTGGGAGGGGATGTCTCTGACCAGCACAGGGCAAGCAGGGAATTCAAACAATGTTTCCATAGAGAAAACTGCATGGAACCAGGACACCTGAGCAACTCATGCCCTCACCAAAGGCTGCCAGTGCTCTCTGAAGCCCATGGATTTCTGTGGATTGGTGCTCACTGCACATCCCTGAGATGTGGATGGTCCTTCAGATACTATTGAGTGCTTCCTTCTGTCCTTTCAAAGGGGTTAAAACAAGCACTTCAGCAGCTCAGCAGCTGAAATTCTATTTTTTAAGACAATAGGACAAAGATTTCCAAAGACAGACAGAGATCCTTGCTTTTGGGATGGTCAAGTAAAGCAGTGACTGGATTTTTGGAAGCTCCCGTGCTGTGCTGCCTGGGGCAGATCAGGTTGTGAAAGGATCAGAAAACAACTGCTCACTCAACATCTTGGCTAAGAAGCCATGTCATGGCTGAGAAAGCACCTCCCCAGAACCTGCTGGGCATGCTGAGGTGCCTCCAGTGATGCTTTGAGAACACCAAAGCAGGTGACACACCTGCATCCCTGATAACCACTAACGTGGCCCCAAATTGTTCTTGAGACTTGGCCATGGCTGCTTGAGGATGCTTCTCCTTGTCTTCATTGTTAGAAGGGAAAGGAATGGTGTGCAGAGGCTTCAAGAACTATGTCTCTATTCTGATGACCTTTCTTCATTTTTTTCTGATTTCCCTTCTTTTGACAAGTATTTCTTCCACTGACTTAACGCATCTTTAAAAATAATATTTCTCCAGGGCAGATTAAAACAAATTTGGGGTTGTCAGCTGTTTCTTTTAGCCTTTTAAATGGCATTTCCTTTTTGATAGATTCTTGCTTTCAGAAAATACTTTAAAGAGATCAAAGAGTTTTTCAACAGGGTCCCATTTTCCCAGTGTATCCTAACTCTCAGTCCCTTATTTCTCTTATCACCCACGCCACTCCGTTATGACGCTCTGTATACAAAGTAAGAGCAGTTAACTTTGAAGTGCTGGATTAGCCCATGCCAGATCCTTGCCTCAGAATAACAAACAATACAGGTTCAACAGGAGTTCTCATCAGTAGTTCATTTTTCAGCCCCAAATTCACTGTCACTAACACAAGCAACATTGAACTCTCAGTCTATGGGCAGATAGCAGAGATTTATCTGGTGGCAGGACCATGACCTAGTGATGAGAAGGTCAGACAGTTAAGAGATTTTTATATTTTGGAATGGTGAGGTTGTATTTTTTCCTTCTGGCTAGCACATCTAATTTTTAAATAAAACATTGTTTCTCACATACTTGGTTAGCTGGATGGCTGCTTTCATGGTCTAGAAACGTTTCCTTTCTTTGCCCCATGGTGGCTTGAGGCATGGGCAGGATCCTGGCCATGGGCTGCTTCTCTGGGCTTTCATTTTGCTGCAGCTGAAGTTGCACAGAGAAGGTCCCAACATGCAGAAGGATGGGAGAGGTGGTGCCAGCAACACCAGCAGCACAGCTCAAAGCTGCCTTAGAGAGAACCTGGACAAGTGTGTGGCCACCAACAGCATTTCAGGGCAGGTTTGCTCCCTCTCCAGCCCAGCTCCCTCTCCAGTGGGCTGAGGGAGGAGCTGAGGCAGCCTTGGCACTGGTGGAGCCACAGCCCCGGTGTCCAGGAGCCTCTGAGGCAGCAGCAGAGCCCCAGCAATGGTTGGGACCTTCCCCAGCTGATCTGGGCTTGACCAAAGCCTCCCCTCACCGTGCCACAGCTCCAGCACAAGGACAAGCAGGGAAAGCTTTGGGAACGTCCTTAACTGTGAGCATCCCATGTCTCTAAAAAGCAGAGAGGGCTGCTCAAAGAGAGAAGTGTGTTAGGAACCAAACTCCATCCCTGCCCTCCTCAGAGTGCACAAGCCCTGTCTCCCTTGCCAAAGCTGTTGACAACTTGAGCAGCACAGCCAAGAGCCATTGGAGCTCACTCCTGCTTTTTCTCTAAAAGAGGAAGTTTGCCTGAACAGGATAGTTCCAGGACCCCAAGTTTAGGAGCAAGCAGATCAAACATTCCTCAAATATCTATTTTATTTCTATGTTTTAAATTGACAGCTCACATTCCTTCGTTGATCTCGGATATTAAGGTTTGCTTTTGGATCAAAAACCATCAGCAGAAATTCTTGTAACTGCCTCAAAAGATTCTGGACAAATATTTCCCTTTAATTGTAATGAGAACTGGGCATCCATATGCCCTGCAGAGCCATGGAAAATTTAACTTTTAAAGGATTATTCACACAGGAAAGCTGCACCAGCTTAGCCAAAGCATTTATACTTCTTCAGACCTTGATGTCCTAAAAAACTAGTTTTATTTTGGTTTACTAAAGTTGATTAGGAACAGATTTTTTTAAAAACTGAAATAAGCCACTTTTAAAATGAAACTTGAACATCTAAAGGGGATTTGCGTCTTTTCCACACATGCAAGATGCTTTATCGATTCTATTTTTTTTCCTCTGCAGCATTTTCCTACATGTGCTTCTTAAAACCTGCTACCATAGAGACCAAAGCTGGCTTTGTACCTGTGCACATCCTGCACTCCAGCCAAAAGTCAAACTCAGAATCTCGAGCCTCCTGTTACGCCTCAGGAACAGCTCTGCTACCACAGAGAAATGACATATTATTTTCTCTTCAGGAACTGTTCACAAAAATGTGACCAGACATACTGTGAACTGGCATTTTTTACTGATGAAACAAAAGCTTTATCAAATTCGTTGGACAGAAATTGCACTGCTGCAAAGATGGCACCTTGGAAAAAAAACAACCTAGGGAACAGCTAAATAAATAATCTAACAGAAAGAAGAAATCCTGAGCCAGGAAAGCTGTGGAAGCAAACATTAACTTCCAGGAGAAATAAAGTCTGAAAGATGTGATTTCACAAAGAATGGTTTGCCACGAGCTAAAAAAAAAATTAAAAAAATCTACAATTGTTCAGTTAAATAATAGCACATAAAAGCGAGAGGATGAAATCGGAAAGCCAGATTTATAATGAAGTCCCTCGTTTGCTTTCTGCTTTCCCCACCCCTCGTACAATTTCACAAGTGTGGAATTCCTAAAATCCCCCAGGAAAGGTGTGCACCCTGCTAGGACAGAGCGATGCCCCCACAGCTGGGCGGCCAGGGGGGAGGAATCCAGATGTGCAGCTGCATCTGCATCCTCTAATACACCCTGTGCCCTTTATTAGCACTTAGATTGATTTGATTAATTTGATTTAATAGGATCTCACCGACTGGAACTTCTCAGTGGTGGAGGTTTTTAGGGTATTTTTTGGTTCAGTATTTTTTTGGAGGTGAGGGATTTTTTGGTTGGTTGGTTTGGTTTTGGAGGAGTTTTTGTTTGTTTTAACACACACGCACACATATATATATAAATACACACACACACGGGAGGGTTTGTGAACAATTCTTTCCAAAACCAGGCACTCAGAGCTCACTGTGGGCGCTGGATTCATCCCCCCCATCCCTGCAAAGCGCCTCAGCCGCGCTGTGAGCCGGGATGAGAACCGGGATGCTGGAGCGGGGCTGCTCCAACAACGGGATCCCCTCTGCCCCCCGAAAACCTGCCCTGCAAAACGCCCCCCGAGACGGGCACTGCCCGAAGGGATCGCCCGAGCCGCTTCTCCTCTCGTTCCCCTCCTCCGTGGGTACGGGCAGCGCCGGGCACGGGGCAATCCCTGCACCGCAGACATTCAGCCTTTGGAAGCCATCAGCAGATAATTCTCCGCAGGAGAAATCCGTGATTAGAGCAAAGCTCAAAGAGGAGGAAGGAGAGGAAGGCTCTGAGTGATGGAGCCGGAGCCCATCCTGCGGGCGCTGCCACGGGCGCTCTGAGGGATCCGAGCGCTTTTCTCCAAAGTTCAGGGAACTTTGCTAACATAAACTTTTTATCTTTTGATGATCCTTTTAATATAAAATAATCTCTTTTTTTCCCCTCCCACAATGAAGCAGTCGGACATTAAAAAGATAGCGAGTGCATTTTAAAGATGTTTCCACTTTATAAATCAAACTTTCTTGGCAACAACATGATTTCTATTTCAATGCTGAGCTTGCTGTGTTCTCCTAATATCTCCTACAGATCAGTCCTAAGAGGGAGTAATAATCCCCTAAAGTAATTCTCAGCCCTAAATTCTCGATAATTTATAGTTGGCTCGTTCTGTGGAGCTCTACAAAGAACGAAACAAATGACTCCCCCTTTCCCCCCAACCAAGTTATCAATATTTGCCTTGTTTATACAAAAAAACTATTTTACACCATTGCCATGGAATTAACGCTTCCGCTGAGCTTTACATTTCCTCTCCATTGAGTGAACTTGTCATTAAAGTCACTCTTTTTTTGGTTGTTGTTGTTTGAAATTTAAAAATCAGGCTTCCATTTCTTTTCGTTTGTGCCCCTTGAGGTCAGAGAGACCTACATTTAAGTGATTTCAACTAACGGCATTCAGGGGCATCTCTGTGCCTGCTGGGAGGGGGATTAGAGTCCTGATTAGTGCCTGCAATTAGCTGCTTTCCCTCTTTCCACACCCCCCTAATGCCAAATGCAAGTGCACACAAATCTCCATTAACCATCGTTTTTTTAATTGGCTCAAGAGGAGGTTTATTATTGCGACTCTCTATTTAAATAGCTCGGGTAAAATAAAATCTGCATGAAGTAATAATTTTCATTTTGTCCTTTGCACGGGGATTAGCAGCAGACTGCAGCTCGTGGGCTGCCCTGCCCTCAGCACGGCCACGCGTGGCACCGCTAAGAACCGAGACTCCGGGCACCACGGGATTTAAGTTGTTCGATTTTTCGGCCGTTCTCATGCTAAT
>VWZP01016762.1:642463-661351 GCA_013396995.1 Dicaeum eximium | reverse complement strand
TTTTTTTTATTTTAATGAAAAGAGCCCTAAAGCTACAACATGCTGGAGGATGGGAGCAGGCAAATGGAGCTGGAATGGGAATAATGGTTTAAAAAATAAAAGGAGAACAAAGCCCAGAGCTCAGAGCACGGTGATTTCTCTGCAGCTTTGCTTCCAGTGCCACAACAGCCTCAGCTCTGCTTCCTGCACCCACCAAACTCTGCTGTGGGATGGGGTCTGGGCAGAACTTGCTGTTGCCACGGGATGGGGCCAAGCTGCTGTGCCACCTACAGCAGGTCAGTGCCTCTGGGCACACCATCCCCCGTGGTGACACCATCCCTCGTGTCACCGGCACCCCTGGGCACAGCATCCCCCTTGGTCACACCATCTCTCTGTGGTCACACCAGCCCTCTGTGGTCACCAGCACCCCGAGGCCTGGGGCACAGCCTGGGGCAGAAGGGACTCAGGCAGCGGTGTGGGTCATGGTGGCAGCCTGAGAGAGGGGACAGCAGCCCCAGGGCACCTCAGGAACCTTGGTGGAGTGGGAGGAGGACACGTGGAACTGGGTGAGGCTGCTCTGGAGCACCTGGGCTGCGGGCAAAAATGACAGGCACATCAATGCACCAAGGGACAGCACGGCAAGGCACTTGTCACAGGCAGGAAGAAAAGAGGAGAGCCTTGTTTTAAGCTTTGCATCAGAGCTAGAAACTGCCTAAGGTATTGCAAAGCCAGCCCAGCAGCCCGGCAGAGCAATGTGCTGTGGCTCCGCACGGCGTCCTTGGCATCATCCATCCGTCACCGTGCAGGGATGAGGGACTGGCAGAGTCCCGCCCAAAGTGATTATCCAATTTGTGCTGGGCACGAGCAGGAGGTAATTGCTATGGGAAATCACTGTCCTCCAGGGTAAACAGAGGAAAATGCTGCTCTGGGTGAGAAATTCCCAGCGCGAGGAATGAAGGCAGCCAGCTGCCAGCTCTGGCTGTGCCCTGGAGCTGGGCACAGACGCTGTCCAAGCCCCCGTTGTGGCACAGTGTGATGCTCTGACAGAGCACCCAGGGCCACTGGGGCCAAACAACCTTGTTCAAACATCAGAGCCCCCTCAGGGGCCAGAAGCCCTGACCCACAGCCTGAGCGAGGCAGCACAGCGAGCCCTCACACCCCGCCAGAGCCTGCCGCTCTCTTTGGCCCATCCCTTTCCCCCACAAAGAGGGAATCTTTCCTCTTTCTCCCTCATCCAAGGCCGGACCCACAGTGTCAGGGAGTCAAAACAGGGCTCAGCACTGCAGCTATGGGAAGAGAACAAAAATCAGGAGCAAAGCTAGGAGCAAACAGGGGCCTTGGGGAATTAAACCCTTGCCAGATGCCTACAGGAGCTGTGCGTCACCCTCCCAGGGATCAGTCCTGTCCCGAGTCCTGGCTGAATCACCCAGGGCAGGTTTAGGGGTGTGAGGCTTTCAGAGCACGGGAAGGCAGCTGGGATTTCAAAGGGAGAAGCAGGAGCAGTCGGCCGGGGTGTAGAGGCTGGAGCAGAAGCACAAACATTCATCCGGATGTGGAGCTGCTGGAGAGGAGGAGGCATGACGGGATGGAGGAAGGCAAGGTGAGAGGCAGATGAGAGCAGAGAGGAAGGGAGCTGTGAGGGTCTGGGGAGCAGCAGGCTGGGGAAAGGGGCCACTCTGGGGAAGGGTTTTGCTTCCAAGGGCAGCACACATCACCAGCCAGCCCCTGGGATGTGGCAGCTTGCTCCCTGCTCAGTCACATCCCTCCCACAGCTCCATCCCACGCTCGGGGGACTGGCATGAAACACATTCCTTGGGCTGCAGTGGGGCAGAGCCAGGCCTGGGACAAATGCTCTTCTCTGTTTTGGAGATTTTCCTCCCTGCCCAGGGAGTGGGTTTGCTCTGAAAGCAGGGCTCAACCTTAGAGGTGTCCTTGGCCCCCCAGTAAAGGGACAAGAACTGCAAAAAGGCCCCACATTCCCGTTCCTGGGGAAGGTTCTCAACAGAAGCAAGCAGGAAGGGAAATGGTAGCCAACTGGGACAGGGTCCAGAAGCTGGGAATTTCCTCCTCCCGGGACATGACTTGCTGTAGGACCCCAAATTTGCTGCAGGTAAAACGAGGGAAACTGGAGAGAGGGGAGGGATGAAATGCTGGAGCAGCATCTGCCCCTGGCTCCAGCAAGGAGAGAAAGGATGGCTGAGATTCATTAAATAAAGAGACAGGAAAACCTTGCTTAAGGAGCTGTCTGGGAAAGGGGCCATTTCAGGCCTGCTGTGTACAAGTGCCAGTGATTTGGGGCCAGAACAGACAATTGCTGAAGTTTCCTCCAGGCTCTGCTGTGCAAGGAGCTGCTCTCAAGCAAAGCAGTTACAGAAAGTCGTGCAGAGCTTACTGGTGCTTTTCTGCTTGTGTTGAGGGACCAAGCTGGCTCCATCAGGAGAAGAGAAGGAAAAAGATCCCTCAAATTAGGAATTTTTTCCCACACAACAGCTCAGAGGGCTGACCTGGTGGTGCAGAGAGGACAAGGCAGCTCCTGCTGGAGGAAGGGCACAAGCGTCTCACCACGCAGTGGGAACAGAGATGGAAAAGGGATTTCATGATCCTCAGGATCAGTCTGCACCTGTCATTAACCAGCAGGGTGAAACTTGGGAAGAAGCAGGAGCAGTGGGGACAGCAGGAAACACTCCCATGGAGATTTGCACCACTGATCTTCAGCACTGCCACAGCTACAGAGGGAGTCCAGGTGCTTCTGCCCCTGCCATTCCCTGCTCTTACCTGGAGCCAGGCAGGGAAGAGGGCAAAATGGGCTCTGCCCCAAACCCCAACCTCTGCTCCACCACCAGAGAAGAGAGATCACGCTGGGATCTCTCACCTTGCCCCAGGAGATGAGGTGCTGCAGGTCTGCCAGCTGCTCAAGGGGCTGACCTGGCTGCTTTGGGACATCCTCAAGATCATTCCCCACCTCTGCCACATTATGTTCATCCACTTCCATGCTGGGAAATGCTTGCCTGGGTTGGGAACATTGACCTGAGGAAGAACCTTGGCCAGTGGGGTCCAGCAGTGGCCATGGAGCCTCAGGGACTGTGGAGACAGCAGGCACAGAGCCAGCAGCAGGATGGTCCTCTCTGATCCTGACACAGAAATCTGGAGCTAGGGGGGAGTCCATCCCCTCTCTCTTGTTTTGCCGTGTTCCTGCTCTGAGTTGAACCTAGAAAGTGTAAAAAATATGGATAAGAAATGCTGGTCAGTGCTTTCCATGGCAGCATCCTTCATCCACAGCACATTCTCAGCACTTCCAGCCAAGGAGAGCGCTGCGGTTTTGCCTCCGTGCTGGTGCCACCGACAAAGTGCAGAAAAGCCTCAGAGCTCGAGATAAATGCCCTGAACCAGATGAAATCGGCCAAGAACACCTGATCCTCATTCCCACAAGGTTATAGTTAAGGTTGAGAAACGAAGGAAGTGCTGCACTGGCATGCTGGCAGCAAATCAAAGCAAATGACATTAATTAAAGCAGATGTTAGGAATAGGAAATTAAGCTAAGGCAACATTTCATCTGCAGCGTCTTCTCTGGGCACTTTAGAAAGGGTATAAGTTTACTGTAGAGAAAGAGAAATGAGGAGGCTGGTGCAGAGGATAGATGTGCGGGAAGTTAAAAGAATTAGAGGAGAGTTTTAAAAGCTTTAGACTATACACTCAAGGTCATGTTCACTCTCTGTATTTATTTTTAATTGTGAGTGAGGGGGAAGGCTGAGAGTGCTGGCTGGCACTGTGGGAAGACTCAGGCTAACATGGCCTGAGCATCCCTGACAAGGGAGCTCAGCCCCAAAATTGGGACCCTGCACACTCCTCCCTGCATGGCTGCACCAGGCGCTGGTGACCTCGGCACTGGTTTTGCAAAAATAATTTCCCAATTTTGCTTTTCTCAGCTCACTCAGCCCCAGAATTTACTGAAGCTCAGCACATTTCTCTGGGCAGCTGGGGACAAGGGCACCTCTGTCCCCTGCACAGAGGGGAAACTGAGGCACGGCGTGATTATAGTTTTGGAGCACGCAGCAAGCACAGGGCTGGCAGCAGTGACCAGAGCTGCACTCCAACCCCGTGAGGAGCCACGAGAAGCCCCTCAGACCCTCTCCCACGGTCTCTCTCAACCCCGGGCCCTTCCTCCTGCTCCCACCCTCGGGGCTGGCACCGATACTGCAGTCCTGAGCCCTCGGGGGCGTTCCTGGGGCAGCACTGCCGCACCCGTGTCATCCCGGGTCACCCAGATTTTTCCAATCAGTCCCACATGCCTGGCTGTGCTGGGGCTGTGAGCGGGGCCAGCCCGTGGCCACTTCCACGTGGCCTCTGCGCCAGCTCGCACGGTGCGCACAGGACCAGGACCCCGTGTCCCCATGGCAAGGGGGTGACATCCCCAGTGCCGAGGCTGTGCCAGGAGCTGTGCCAGGAGCCCGGCAGGTTTTCCATTCGTGTTCCTCGCCCTCCTTTTGCCTCGCCCTGCCCTGGGGCGAGCGCGGCGCGCAGGGAGCGGAGTCAAGGCGGGAGCGAAAGGAGCCGGGCAGCGCCTGACCCCGGGCTCCTCCTGCGCTGTTTCTCTCTCGGCCCGGCTGCCGTGCTTCCCCCGGAGCCCTGCTTCCCCCGGAGCCGTGCTTCCCCCGAGCCCTGCTTCCCCCGGAGCCATAAATCGCTGCCGGGCCCGGCACGGGCTCCCCACCGCCGTGTCTCCGCCGTGAGTTACGAGGAGCGAGCGGCGCGGCCAGGGCTCCGCTCCAGAGCGCCAGCGCCGGCGATCCCTCCTCCCTCACACCCCAGAGCCCCTTTTTTCCCTCTCCCAGCCTGCCCACGCCGCTATCCCGGAGGGGTTCACCCCACGGCACCCCCGTGCTTCCCGGTTTTCCGAGGAGGGCTGGCTGGAGCGCGGTGTTTACCCAGGGCGAGCGGGCAGATGATGGCTTGCTGACAGCTTCAGGAACACCTTGTAGCAGTTGCGGTGATTCCCGAGATCCGTTGCTTCCCATTTCAATTCACACATCATGATTTCTAAACCTCAGCTTGTACCTTCCCGGCAGAGCTCCCCACCTCCATCCTGGCTGCACTCAGTCGCTACCGGCTCGGGAATGACGGGGAAGGGGATCCCGGGCAGCAGCAGCCACCCCGACACTGCCTCCTTCAGTGGCCCTTGACCTGCCAAAGAAAGGGGCACGAGCAGCACAGAGCCTGGAAATTACTCTGAGGATGTAAGTACTTCTTAGGGATGAAGAATTCTTTTTCCATCCCCTTCTCCAGCAGAGTAATGGCTGTAAATAAATGTAGGGACAGAAAGCAGGGTAGTGGGGTCTGAGGTGGGCGTGTGTGAGTCTCTCCTACTTCTGGTGTGGAGCATCTCCACTCGGGATGAGTCCCTGCCACCAGCTGCTGGGGACCAGCGATGTCCCCATGGGCTGGGGCAGCCTGGGCAGCCCCTGGTGCTGTTTGGGAGCAGCTCACAAAGGCAAAACTGCAGCTGGGACCGAGCTTGGCCATGGTGGCTCCAATAAACTCCATGAGTTTGGTCAGCAGGAGGCTCAGACCCGGCTTCCCCACCTGGAATGGCTGCTGGCCCCACCTTCCCTCGAGGAATTGCTTTCTGGGCCTGGTGGGACCCCAGAGCTGGTTGTGGGGACCTTTGTGCTCCCACAGAATTCCCCAGGCAAGTGTGGAGCAGAGCATCTCGCACTTGTGTGCATTCCCCTGCCCTCCCTGTGCTGCTGTGGCAGAGCCTTGGCCTCAGGGTGACAAAAGGAGTATGTTTTTCCAATTAAAAGAGCCAAATGTGTTTTCCTGCCAGTATTTAGTCCAGCCTAACATGCAATGTCTACATTTTAACCTTGAGGAAGCCTCTGGAGACACTGCAAAATAAATCAATACTAGTCCACGTGCTGGAAAACAGAACCAATAAATAACTTCAGAGCAGCTTTTCTCTTTACCCTGTGAAATTCCCACTCTTGGCCGTGTGCTTCAAAACAGCATCTCAAAATAAAATAAAAAAGAAAAACAACCCCCTGAACCCTTCATTAGTGGCGCAGCGTGAGGCTCTCCAGCCAGGCAGAGCTGGTTTCAGGTTGCAGGTGCAAGGCCAATTCTCCACTGACCTCTGGACTGGGATTTGGGATTGAGGTTGCCTGTGCAATGGTTTAAAAATATTAAATAAAAACATTAAAAAAGAAATTAAAAAAAACACAACATATATACCCTGCATGGTTTGTTATGGCGTGGAAGGTGCTGGAGGAACACAAGCACCTGGGTTTTTGGGATATGAGTATCCCCAGCCTGGTTCCTGAGCCTGAGCCAAGCTCCAGGTGCTGCAGCCAGGATTCCTTGAGCCCATCCCCAGCATGGGGATCTGCACCCCATCAGCAGCCCCAGGTTTGTACCTGGTGTCCTTGCTGTGTCCCCAAATGATGAGGGATAACTGTGGACCTCAACCTTCTCCCTCTGCTCTTCCCAGGTCACCTGGTTTGGGGCCAGTCAGGGATTCACCAGTTCTTCCTCCTGGCTGACAATAATAAACGTGTCTTTAGCTTTAGCGTAAAATTAGATTTACAGGAGCTATTAAAAGGCAACTTAAAGGCATTTTTCAGCATCCTGCTGAGAAAAGGTCTCATGTGGGAGGCAGGTGGGGCTGCAGGACAGTGCAGGGACACACAGGGCAGCTGGGGACACACCTGTGCATGCAGGGGTTTCCTCACAGCCACCAACAGCCCGTGCTGGTGGCACCAGCAGAGACATGAACCCACAGCAGGGTCAGGATCACAGAATCACAGAATCACAGAATCACAGAGGATCACACAGAATCACAGAATCACACAGGATCACACAGAATCACACAGAATCACACAGAATCACACAGAATCACACAGAATCACACAGAATCACACAGAATCACACAGAATCACACAGAATCACAGGGTTGGAATGAGATCTTCCAGATCATCGAGTCCACCCCAGCCCCAACACTTCAACTAAACCCTGGCACCCAGTGCCACATCCAGGCTTTGTTCAACACACCCAGGGATGGTGACTGCAGCACCTCCCCGGGCAGAACATTCCAGAACTTGATCACTCTCTGTGAAAAACTTCTTCCTAACGTCCAGCCTGTATTTCCCTGGGTGCAGCTGGAGGCTGTGAGCTCTGGTTCTGTCAGAGCTGCTGCAGACAGAGCCCCAGCCCAGCTGGGCACAGGCACCTTTCAGGGGCTGCAGAGAGTGCTGAGGGCACCCCTGAGCCTCCTTTCCTCCAGGCTGAAATGCACTGGGGCATCCCCTGCACAGGGCAGACCCCACACAGAGTGACCCGTGCTGCTCCGACTGCCCTGGCATGGACAGATGGCCACTCAGAGCTCCAGGAGGGGTGGCAGGAGGCAAACCCAGCTCCTCAGCCTCCCACCAAGCGCGGCAGGGATGCTCCACAGGGAAAACCCATCCGCTGGCCACGGGACAAATGGAAGCGATTTGCCTGCCATCCCTCTCTTTGTGCTCGCCTCCCCGAGGGCTCGCTGTTGTCAGCGTGCATTATGCGGGCAGGACAGCTCTATTAGTCAGCCCCTGAAGGACTGGAAAAACGCCCGGAGCAGTCGCGACCAGCGGGGCTGAGCCTCACCCGCATCATCCGACCGGGTGACCGGCTGGAAAAACATCCGGGGGAATCAACCCCAGAACGGAGCACAAGGGTTTTTACGTGCTGATTCAAGAGCAAAACCTCTGCTGTCCCATCCCCACTCGGAGCTGCTCCTCCTGCTGTGGGACTTGTGTTTTCTCGGGGTCAGAAGCAGCTGCCACCCCTCTGGGCTGGGCTGGTCTCTAAAGCACTGACCACACCCCAGAACTGGGCAGATTCAGAGATTGTAGGGCCTTCTGTTCTTCCTTACATCTCTGGACCATTTCCCCACCCCTTAAATGCTTCACATTATTTATTACATTTCATTTAACCCCAGCCACGTCCTCCAAATAAAATTTATTTTGCAGCTGTCATTCAGGTTTACTCCGGCCTTAACCTCGTAATCCTATTGATTCCCTCATTATTCTCAGAGCACGGGATTGATTTCATGCCTTCTGTGTTATGGAGAAGCCTTTGCTCATTAATCTCACACACATTTACAAACAGTCCATCCTGCTCATTCATTATTTTCTCATTCCCTGACTCACGAGGTTCTCAACTCGTCTGCTTTGCCTCCTGATTTTGGGGTGTGGGTGGAGAGGGAATATAATCCCCCTCCTAAAGGGCATCCCCCCTGCATCCTCACAGCCTGGATCTCCATGCCCAGAGAGTGATGAGTTCCTATGCAGGGAATCTCCAGAAAATCCCCCAGACTCGTGCTCTGCATCACCTTTGGGATGTGCCCAGGATTGCATCCCGCTCAGGAAACCACTGAAACCAACTGGGCTGGGAAAAACAGAGAACCAGAACAAATCCAGCTCAGGAGGATCTCCAGATGGACAGATGGGGATCCTGCACACACCGAGGAGCACCCCACAGCCAGGCCCTGCTGCTCAGGACCCTGCAGGGGTGTTGGACAGGTACAGGCAGTACCTGTTGCTGGAGTTTGCTGATGCACACGTGTGTGCACGCCTCCCAACACACCAGAAGTGTGTTTACAGGCTGTGATTAATCATCCTGAGCATTTAATAGAGCCCCATCGCCGTGCACAGCACTGTACAGTGTATGGAGGAAGACATGACCCCTGTCATAGAGGCTTACAATAAAAAATAGGCAGACACTCGAGTTCAGACACGTAATAAATCCCCCAGAAGGGCCNCCCCCCCCCCCCCCCCCCATAATATATAATTGTCTTTGTTGGATCAATACAGAGGGGCTTTGTGGAAGGAGCAGGTTTTAGGGGAAGATTAATGTAGTGAATTATACATGCAGCTAGGAAGAATTCTAATATTCAACCTCCAGGAGGAGAAGGAAGGTCTGTGGGATCAAACCCTCCTTCCAGGATGGGAGCACAGTGCCTAGTGGTGCAGGCAGCCAAGGAGCTGCTCCTGTGGGATGGTGGCAGGAGCCTTCCTGGAGGGATGGATGGATCTGCCCAGGAGGGGTGGATTCAGTGTGATTTCAGCATGGCATCAACCAGCGTGCCTGGGCTGCATCCCCCAGCCCCACCTGGGCTTTGGGGCAGGTTCTGTCCCACCACAGCTGCCCACGAGGCCGTGCCCCACCTCAGCCTCCAGACACAGCCAGCAGTGAGCTGACAGCGCCCTGGGGTATTTGTCACGGGATATTTGCCACTAAACACCTATTATTTATCCACAGCAAAGCCTTGTGATGATTTCTCTGGGTGCACAGACACCTCCCCACCTGCTGCTCAGAGCATCCTACAAATGAAAACCCCTAATCTCATGAATGTGTGGTGACACAGGGCTGAGCCCTGGCTCTGGTGAGCAGCACAGGGCTGGCTGAGCCTCACCACCAAGGTGTGCATCCTGGGCTATCATATGGAATAAATTTAACTGAATCAAGTTTTGATTAAATGCCATAAACATGATTGATTTGGTTACATACCCTCTGTATGACGGTCTGTTTAATTTATTTTTTCATTCTGAGAAGGGATGTTGCATTGATCCCAAACATTAGCTTTGACTACCACCATAAATTCCCATTTTAGGGCGACCTGCAGCAGCCTTATTAATATTTTTACACTTACCCAGCGGTTGCCAGGGTTAACCCTTCCACAACGTGCCCAAATTGTGCAGTGCTGTGGGGACAGAGGGGTGACTTCACCCAGAACCAGAGACTGCAGCCAGCAGGGGAAATTCACCTGTTTTAATGCCACCACTCCAAAAAGCCACCAACCCTCCTAACCCTGCTCCCTGGACCCCTCAGAACCAGGGGGATCAGCAAAAACCCCAAGGCAGCGTCTCCACGAGCCCTTTGGCAGTGAAATTGTGCCCCACAGCGTGCCCAGAGTGGGCTGTTTGCCATCTGAAATCCCCCAAAACTCAGCACACCTCTCACCCTCCTCACCACACCAGCCTCTGGACCAACACTACCACAGATTTCCTCACAACAGCTTCTAAATCTTTCTTTTTATCAAGGGTTGGGGAAAAATCCTGCCCAAATATTTTTTTTTTTAATATTACTAGTAAATTGGAAGAGTGCTTTATGTTTTCAATATATTTTCAATTTACTGCCATGGTCAGTGTCTTGGTTGCTATGTGTATTTTATAAGGAACATCAATGATAACCAGATTTAGCTGTTGGTTTCTCCATAAATACTATGATATCCACCAAAAGTGATCTCTGGGAGCACAGTGTCATTAAAAATAATGCTGAAAATCATCAGGGAAACACCAAAAGCAAAAAGAATAAATCACTTCCAAGCACATCTTGGACATACTGGAATTTCTGAGGGTTTATTTGGAAGATAAGCTGATTTTTAACACATATTTTGGACAGATCCTGCAATCCCAGTATCCACAAAACCCTCGAGTAACACATGAGCTCATTGCAGGCTCTCCCTGCCCAAAGCAGAAAGGGTTTCTGTGCACTCAAGGCAGTGACAAAAGACACTTGGAGCCTGCCCAGATCTCATCCCTGGCAGGTGGGGACTCACAGCACACGAGTCCATCAGCTGGAACCTGCTTGGTATCATTCCTGTCTCCTTTTGTATCATTCCTTTGATAAAATCCCAGAATGGTTTGGGTTGGAAGGGACCTCAAAGATCATCTCATTCCACCTCCCTCTATCCCAGGCTGCTCCAAGGAGCTGAAGAGCTGACAGGACATGGATGTGGGGTATCTCTAAATACTGAATTATTAACCCAATTAAGCTATATTTAATTGCAAAGCACATTCCCCCTATTTTCATAGAACATCTGGGAGCTGAGCTGGTGACTCCTACTGAGAAATCAGATGCAGCAAGGACTTTATTTAGGATTAAGACTTTTTCCTACAAAAGTCCAGCCCAAGAAGGAGTTGAGCCAATGGAGTGACCTGACCTCCAGGAGCAAAGTTGGAAAAGTGATGTTTTGTCCAGGCTGGGGCTCTGTGCAGGAACAGATCCAATTCACTGCCACCTTCCTTCTTTCTGCAACACAAATTCACCCAAACTCACCCAAACCCACACAAATCCCCATCAGGCCAGTTTTAGCCTCCTTGCAGGCAGATCTCTCACTCACCTCAGCTCTCTTTTATGAGCTGGACAGTTTGTTCTCACTGAAGTCAAATCCATCTTTCCAGGGTGCTCTGCAATCAGGGAGGTGAAGGGAAAACATCCAAATCACTCAGCAAATGACCCAGCACAGCCTGAACCACCACAGCTCCATGGCACTTCAAATCCCAGCAGTCCTCAGCTCCCCCCAGATTCTCTCAGAATCACAGCACCTGCTGTGGGGTGGTGGACCTTTAATTAATGAATTAATTAATGTGCTGTGGTAAATTCACAAATTATGAGTGCCAAGCTTCCCAGGACCCTGCAGGTATCACACAGGAGATAAATCATCACATCACAGGGGGAGTGTGGATGGGTGCTGGCACCCTGTAAGTCCAGTGAACCTCATGCTACAGCCTTGGAAACACAAAAACCAACACAAAGCCATGGCAGGACGAGGGGTTTGTCTCCCTTCACCCTTGGCAGAAGCCAGAAAAACCTCAGCTCAACAGCAGCAGAGTATTTTCCCATGGTATTCTGGATTTCTTGCTTTGAAACAAAAAAGGGGGAAAAAAAAAAGGAATTATTTAAAGGTTTCATAGCCTCTTTTCATCTAATATTTAACGTGCAAGAGTTTCTGCATGCCCAGGTTAGGTAAACATTAGAAAAGATTGTTTATAGAAATTATATACAGAGCGGTGCTGGTTTAATTTATCAAAAAAGGTTTTGTTGAAATAAATTCATTTTACAGTGGAACCCACTTAAACCTGTTAAAGGAGTGACCCTGCTGCAGTGAACCTGTTTGTGCTTCACCCCAGGGGACAGCTCGAGCTGCACCACGATAGCATCTTCAGTGTAAATATTCCCTGCTCTCCCAGAGTGTGGGACAGGGCTGGCAGAAACCCTGCCAAGGAGAGGGGTGGATGGAGGGAGGGATGGTGGCCTTGGACCTCACAGGGAAATTTGGCCACTGCTGCAGAGGTTTAATGCAGCACCCACCCCTCTCCTGGGAGAGCTGGGAGCAGGGGGTGCCGTGGGGTTCTGGGGCTGCAGGAGAAATGCAGGAGAAATGCAAGAGAAATGCAGGAGAAATGCAGGAGAAATGCAGGAGAAATGCAGGAGAAATGCAGGAGAAATGCAGGAATAGGGGATGGGGAAAACCCTCCAGCCTCTGCCTGCCCCTCAGCTCCGTCAGCCATGGCACGAATTGTTATTATTGACACCGCTGGGGATATCGCTCTTATTTTGGGAAATTACAAGGAATAACCCAGTAGCCATTTTTGCCTTCCCCCGCAATGTCTTGCGAGGTGGGGAAAAGGCAGAATCTCTGCTCTCGCCTCCCCTCTGCTGGCTCCAGCAGCGCTTGGCTCACGGCTGGTTTTGCTCCTCTCTTTTAAAAGTTAAACTCGGTGAGGACAAACCAGGACTGCACAGAACAGAGGGGGAAAAAGCCCAGCCCAGGGTTCCTCCCTCATGGCACGGGTCAGATTAACAGGGGGAAATTAATGCTAGCAGGTCTAATGGAGATGAAATGCTTTAGGAATGAGCAGATGCATTCATTTGTAGCATGTGGCTTTAAGAGTTAATCTCAGTCCGGAGCAATACCGGGAAGCAAATTCATTTATTCATTCATCCATTGAGCAGGCATCAGCCAGGTACAGGGCTTTGTGCAGTTCCCACAGTCTGGCCTAAAGGTATTTATAGTCTAGAGCTGGGGGAAAGAAAACACAGAAAAAAGGGTTGGGATAAGGGAAACTGTGCTTTGGAAGCAGTCTGTGCAAAATCCACCAAGGCAGAATTGTCTCGTTAACAGAGGGAGCAATTTGAAATTATATAGGAAAGGTGGATAAAACCTGGAAAGCATAAGAGCCAGCTCTGATTTCAAAGTCTATAGGAGCATTCCAAGGCAGAGCTTTAAAATTAGAAACAGCATGCAAAGTTACTTTTCCATTGAAATGTCGTGTTTTCCTTGAAAAGAGCTCTTTCCGTCTTGAGAACGCGTTTTGTCACCGAGCAGTGAGTGCACTTCTCCCAGCAGATCTGCTGAGGCAAAAACTCTGGGAGAAAATGGAGAATCACATCCAGGGGCTTGGCAAACAAACAAAAGCCAGGGAGAGAGGAGGCAGCACATTCCCACATCACGGAGGCTTGCAGCTCACCCTGGGTTTCTGACACCACTTGGCCCCTCTGCTCTCTGTCCTGGAGCCAAACTCAGGTGTTGCCTCCAGCTTGACCAGGTGAGGTGAAATCACCTGTGCACGATCCAGGAAGGAGCAGATCCCATTCCCAGCCATCACCTGGATGCAGGAGAAGCCCAGTGCTCCAGGCAATGTCCCTCTGAGATGGGGGTGATCCACCAGCCCCCTCCGAGCTGTGCCAGCCACAGCCACACCCTGGTGGCCAACACAGTCACAGCTCTGCTGGACACCGCAGTTTCCCTCTTGTTCCCGGGTGGTGCAAACGCCAAACCCCACAAACATCCTCTGTGGGACCCCCTTGTGTCCCCCCAACACCGGCTACGTGACAGTGGTGTCACCAACCACACCTGGTTGTGTCGTCCCCAGCCACACCACGGAGAGCTGCAGGGCAGAAGAGGAAATTTAGGAAAGTAGGAACGTAAAAAGAGAATACAAAACCCCAAGAGGTCGCTGGTCCCTGGTTTAGCAGTGATCCCACTGCAGGCTGAGCTCACCAGCGGGACAAGAAGGTGTAGCAGTGTGTCTCCTGTTGACAGGGTGACCAAATTACAATAGAATTTCCAGGTACTCTTTGTCTCTTAAAAAAGGCAAAAACTCCAGAAACTTCTCTCTGAATTCGGTACTAGGGACACCTCATAGGACACTTTGCCCTTCACCTCAAACTTGGGGCTGTTGGATTGGACCAGAGCCAAAAAGTCTCGCTTGAGCCATTGGCTAGAAAAGGGACAGAATAAAAGATTTGATCGCTTTTGTGGGGTGCTTAGCAGGAGCAAGCATCTCTTGCCCTGGCACGGCTTTTCTCTGTAAAGAGTTTGTTATTTTGTTTCTTATTAAACCCTTTTCTGTTTCAAACACCGCCACAAGAGCCATCCTGCTCATTTTGAAGCCATCCGCGTAGCTGGGCTATTCCGAGTATAAAGAAATCGCTGAAAGCTCATAAAATCTAGCTCGAAGCAACATTCTTTAAGAAGGGTCTGGACAAAGACCCCCCTGCCGTGTCCCCCCAAAACACCCCTGTCCCTCCAGGCTTTGCAGAGCAGCCACAAACACACGGAGAAAGAGGGCAGAAGAGGAAATTTAGGAAAGTGGGAACGTAAAAAAGAGAATACAAAACGCCAAGAGGTCGCTGGTCCGTGGCTTAGCAGTGATCCCACCGCAGGCTGAGCTCACCAGCGGGACAAGAAGGGTCTGGACAAAGACCCCCCTGCCATGTCCCCCCAAAACGCACCAGGCTTTGCAGAGCAGCCCCAAACACACGGAGGGGTCACCCCGCGGTGCAGGGGGTGCAGAGGGCAGACCCCACCCGTGTCCGTGTCCGTGTCCCGGTCCCGGCAGGTGCCGCGGGGACACCTCGGGGCCGCTCCCTCGGGGCTGCCGCAGACAGCCCCGCTTTGAAGCCCTGCCCAGGCTGGCGGCAGCGGCAGGGCTGGAATAAAATGGCTTTTAAACTCGGAGTGAGATGAAAAGCAGCCGGAAACGCATCTGAAGGGTGACTGGAGGGCTAAGCCTGCTTTTCTCATGCTCGCTTATCCCGGGCTGCTCCGCCAGAGCCCGAGTCCCGGGGGAGCTGCTTTCTCAAGCTCTGCTGCCTGTCCCGGTCCTTTGCTGCTCACATCTCTCCTCTGCCGAGAGGTGAAGCAGCAACAGACTTTCAGCAGAGACGTAAAAAACATTTTTTAAAACGTCTTTAAAGGTCCTGTGTTGTTTCCTGCCACGACTCCCAGGAGCACAAGCCTGGTCCCGAAGCAGTGCTTCACCCCAGGAGCAGCTGTGGTTTTGGAACAAGGGAAGCTCCTGTGCTGCTTCTTGGAGTGATTTGGAAGGAGAAATGGGATACTGGAGGGTGGCACTGCCCAGGAGTGGGCAGCACTCAGCAGGCATGCACAGCACCAACAGGAGAAAAATAATTCCCTTGCCCAAAGCATTCCAGGCTAAATCTACTATTCCTATGTTTTCTGAGCACTCACCACCCCTTCCACTACACCCCTAATGGAACCTGCCATAAAACCGTGTCCAGACAGCCCCATTCCCCACGGTACCAGGCCACCAGGCAGCCAAGAGCAAGAGCCAAGGGAAAGCAGAGCTGTCTGGGGCACACCAGAGCAGAGAAATCACCCTGTGCCTGTTGCTCAACAGGGGAGACACCCCTGGGCATCATCAGCTGAATCATTGCTCTAACAGAGCAGCCAAAACTTCCAACCAGGTTTAAAATACCCAAGGACCTCAAATGGCTTTTTACCTCTTAGATTTCTGCTCTCCTGTGCTTTAAGCGTGATGGAAACGGTTCTGAGAAAAGCAAACCCAGAATGCCACGGCTCTTTCTTCACAGAACCCCTGTGAGGGGCATTAGGAACACAGGAGGCCAGGAGAAGCACGGATCTAATGAGATTTGTGCTAATTCATGTGATTGTTTATAAGAACTGTGCTGCTCTAAGCCTGTTAAGCCACTCAGGCTGGCCAGGACTATCCCAGCTCGGGGCTGTGCACCCTCCAAAGCCTGAGGTTTGTTCAGAGCAGCTGGGCACACGTTTTGCCTGGGAGAATACAGAGAAATATTTGCCATTTCTCCTAAGCAGAGCCCTCAGAGCACTCTGAGGAAAAACCTCGCTCTGTTTTGCTGAGGATGCCCTCCCTGCACAGCGCCAGGCCCTGGGATCCGTGTGCTGCACCGTGGGAGCTCCGCACGTGCAGCCAGGACAGCAAAGCAGGAGCAGCCCCGGGGCTTTCCTGCATCCTGCAGCTGCCAATCCACCACCTCTGAGCTTCTCACTGGGGTCTCCAGCAAGAATTTCCAGTTCCAAATGGTTCTTGAAGAAGAGCACAGGGACAAATCCTCCCAGTAACTCTCTCCCTGCCCCATATCGCGCAGACTGGGAGCAAATCAGAGCTGTGCCTGAATTTCCTCCCACCACCCTGCTGGAATAAACTGTTGTTGTTGTTGTTGTGTTCCCTTGTCTTTTTCTTTTTTCCTTTCCTTGATTGAAAATTGTCTGAGCCTTCCTCGCTTCTCCCAGCCAAGCAAAAGCTTCTCCCAGCAATCAGCCCCGTGGTGCCAAAGAGTCTGCACCGAACTCAGACATAAAGAGGGGTCTTTAATCTCAGCTGTGCTCGCTGATAATCTGCTCTGCAATTTGCAGATAGGGTAGTCTGGGCTCTCCCAGGCTCCAGGACACGCAGGGAGGGCAGGGGGAGGCAGCACCACGTCCCCTTCCAGGCTGGTTTGTGCATCTTCCCCCCAAACCACCCACAGCTGCTGTGGCCACCAAGGCACCCGGACATGATCCTGTGCCCCCACAAGTGGGAGTTCTGGCCTTGGATTTGTAGCAGTCACTTGGGAAATTGTAAACAGCCCGTTCCCATTCTAGAAGGATCACAAGCATTGGTGGAATCTCAGAGTGACTTGCAGAAGGGAGCAGTGAGATGGGGGTGGGATCCCCCTCCCGGTCCTGAAATGGGGTTCCAGCAAACCACCCCAGGCTACAGGCTGGGTGTGTGAGCTGCCAAAGACATTTTTTGGCACAAGGAGCCCCACTGGGGTATCCCAGGGCCAGGGTCCCTCCAGCCATCCCTGCCTGGGGGACCTGGTCAAGCACAATCCAGGGCTCCCCATGGCTGGGGCTGGCTTGGCTGCTCATGCCCTACCCCACACTTGACCAAGACCAGGACAACTCTCCCCAGACACCCCAGTAAGAGGAACTTCTCCTTTTTGATAATCCCAGAAGGAGGAAAACATCCTCCTGCTCGCATGGGACAGGACCTTGCCACCCAGCCAGGGAGAGAGCAGTTTCCCCTCGTGTCACCCCAGTACAGCACATGGCACTGTGACAACATGACAACTCTTCTAGGGAAGCTGAGATTTCTGTCCAGTTCCCCCCCCACGTGCCAGGAAAACGGGTTTTTCATGCAGGCAAAGGGCTCAGACAGCCAGAGGGGTGGCCCGTGCTTTAAAACAACAGGGTAAAAACCAAAACAATCCGGCTGGAATGAAAATCCCTGCAAAAGCTCCCTCTCGTGGAGGCCGGGAGAGCTCTCGTCTCAAAACTTCCCCAAGGATGAGGGGCTCTGTAGGAGCAAAGGGCGCTGGTGACACCCTCCCCTCGCAGCATCCTCACGGTGCCAGCCCTCAGTGCCCACTGGGAGCTCTGGAGTTAGTGGGACACATCTGGTACGGGATGGGGTGAGCTTGGAGCTGGGGGCACGTCTGAGTCCATCACCCGGGATCCTGGATGCCTTTGAGGCTGTAACAGCCAAATTTCTTCCCCTTCTCCCTGATGTGGGCAGACTACAGGGAGAGTAGAGGGAAATCCCAGGAATACCTGTTGGCATTGGCTTTGGCTGAACCCCACGTGGAATTGGCCACTTTTAAAGCCGTTTTGAGGGTGTCCCCAAGGCCTGGAAGGGGAGGACAGCTAGAGCTGGCCCAGAGACAGCAGCACTGCAGTGTCTCCACCAGCTCATTATTTCCCAGCCTGGGGAATTATTTCCCAGAAGTCTTTAACTGATTCCCCCCCAGCCACACAGGATTTTTGCACTGACAACACCTTTCTGCTGGGAACCAAGCCAGGATCTCCACAAGGTCATTTTGCAAAGACAATTAGGTAGTCCCTCGACAGCGCTGTCTCAGACAGCCAGAATCTTATTTCCAAAGAATTACCAAGCGTGCCAGGCCCCGGGCTGGAAGCAAGGGCCATTTACAGGAATCAATGGGAAGCAAAGGACAGATGTACCTGTGCTCAGGCCGCCAGCTCCAGCAATGCCAAAGGAAGAGGAGCAGCCTTTCCTGCATGATTTCATCCATTAATTCCTCGGGCAATGTAAGACTTTCCGTGCAGAACACAGAGCACCACTGCTCCAAGCTGCTTGTTGGGGCTCAGGTGCCTTGGAGAGAGCATTCCCTGCATTCTGAGGGGCTCTGGAGGTGTGGTAGGTGCGTTTTTGGCAGAACCCACAAAGCTGGGGAATGGTCCAGCCAGGTCCTCGACAATCCACTGGATGGCTGCTTGCATGGACACATGAACAGAAAAAGTGAACAGACCCCCACAAAAATGCCCTCAGAAAGGTGCAGCATGGCCTTGCAGGTGTCAGGACACGGGGGACGGAGGGCGGGCACAACGCGCGGTACCTGCCACAGATTCCCCGCTCCTGCGGCCTGTGGAAAACCAAACCCTTGGGATCGCTGATAGTGCCACCCATGGGGGCTGCTGCCTCCGGGGAACCCCCGGCAGTGGCTGCACCACCAGGGAACCCTCTGGGGACCGCCGGGACCCTCTGGGGACCCTCGGGACCCTCCGGGACCCTCCTGGGACCCTCTGGGGACCCCTCGGCGCGGCGCCGCTGCGCCACCTGGCGGCCGAGCCCGGGACAGCGCCGGGATTCTCCGGGTCTGGGCCGCATCGCGGGCCGGGAAAACCCCGGGTTTGGGTTTGGGTTTGGGTTTGGGTCTGGGTCTGGGTCTGGGTTGGGTTTGGGTCTGGGTTGGGTTTGGGTCTGGGTTTGGGTTTGGGTCTGGGTCTGGGTTGGGTTTGGCTTTGGGTCTGGGTTGGGTTTGGCTTTGGGTTTGGGTCTGGGTTTGGCTTTGGGTCTG
>VWZP01016762.1:489488-625829 GCA_013396995.1 Dicaeum eximium | reverse complement strand
GATCCCGCCTGGGGATCCGTCCCCGTCCAGCCCGGCCCGTCCCGTCGGGCCGCCCCCGCCCCCCACCGCCCCGCATCGCGGCCCCGCTCGCTCTTCCCCTTTCATCTCTGCCCATCTCCACTCATCATCCCTTTTCTATTTTTAGCCGGTAGACTTAGGCCTTGGCGCCAGGCCGTTTAAGACCTGTCAAAGTCCTTCATATTTCCCTCATGTCACATGGACCTTTCGCTCTCTTCCCCGCGCCATGCGAGGGCCGTAATTTGGATCTGTGAGCTGGTGAGCAAATGCAATTTGCTCTTCTCCATCGCTGTGTTGTCTCTGTGACCCCAGCCAGCAGGACGGCTGGTGTCCTGTCCGGGGCACTTACACAAATTGCGGGTGATTGATGAAAAATAACAATTCTCACAAGCAGCCGGGCCTCCGCCTTCCCCTCCTCCCGGCTCCACCGGGCTGCGGCGGCCCCGCGCCCCGGGGAGGGCTCCCCCGACGGGGTGCGCCAGGCGAAAGGGGTTTTCTTGTGCCCAGGGCGAGCCGTCGGGCCCCCCATTCCCGGCACCGATGCCACGGCAAGAGGAGACCCCCGGGCCCTCGGGGAGGGCGGCCCGGCTGCTCGCACCTTCCCAAACTGGGCGAGTCGAGCCGTGGTGGAAACAGGCCGGGGCGCGGGGGGTAGGACACGGTGACACAGGGCTGGGCTCCGTGTCCTTCCCCGAGAGCAGCCGGACAGACAGACCTGGGCACGTCGGGGGCTCCCCGAGCGAAGCCGCAGGTGCGGGTGGGGGAGCTCCCTCCGTCCCGGACGGAACCGGCTCCTCGCGGGACTCGCGGTCCCTCCAGCCCCGGGGCTCGTCCTCCGGTCCGACCCGGCCCTGCAGCCTCAGCTGGGCCGTGGGGCAGGCGGGGAGGGGGCGAGGGGCGGCCCCGCTGCCCCAGCAGCTTCGTCGGGCCCTTTTCTCCGCTCCACCTCGAGAGGAAAAGAGCCCCACGTGTGACGGGACTGTCCTCGTTTGATCTCACCCACCCGCGCCCAGGACACCCCTCCTCCGCCGCGCCGCGGCTCCCCTCGCACCCTTCGGCGGGGTGGGAATCCCGGGAGATCCCGGGACAACGACTCCGCTGCCCCGCCGGGCTCCGGTGCCCGCTGGAGGGGACGGGGAGGGGCCGCCGGGCCCGGCTGATGCCCTTTTATCGAGAGAGATGCTCGATCTGACACCAGCCTCATCCCGCTGCGCGCCTGCGGAGCTGCGCGCCCCTTCCGTGCGCGGGAACCCCGCGGAGCCCCCCCCGAGATCCCCCTGCCCTCAGACTGTTTAGATTTCTCTCCAGCTTTAAAGAAAATATTTCCAGTAATCCAGATTTCTGTAAAATAACAACATGCGGGGAGACGCAGACACAAACGCCGCTGAAGTTTATCCAGAGTTTGAACAATTTATAAACACATTTCCCAGCCTGTTTGGCAGGGCGGGTGGCGAGTGACCCCGGCCCGGCCGGGAGGAGACACACGCATCCTGCGTCCTCCCGTTACTCCGCGCCCCTTTGAGCTGTGAACCCGCATTTAATTGAATTTTAAATTATTTTATTGGGGTTTTTTGAGTTACGGAGCGCTCTCCTTGCGCGGGGGCGGAGTGACCCCCTCCAGCCCCGCGCCCCCGGGGCTCTCCACGTCGGGGCGCGGCGCCGAGCCCGCACCGAGCCCGCTGCCTTAAAAGGAGACGGGAGCCCCGGTCCGGGCCGTGCCAGAGCGAGGGGACCCGCCTGGAACCCGGGCTGGCACCGAGGATGGGCATGGGAACGGCTGCGGGTGCGGGGATGGAGGGGCGCGGTGGGGGATCCTGCAAATCCCTCTGTTTAAAAAACTTCCATCTGAGAAAGTGTGTCACATCCCGGCGCGGGCGCGTAATCCCGGGCTAATGGCATTATCGCCGCCTCATCGCCGTCATGGGATGGGGCCAGGGGCGAGCATCCCCCCCCCGCCCGCAGCCACGCGTGACCGCGGCTCGGTTCTGCGGGGAAACGGAGCCGCAGATCCGCCCCGCTCCGTCGGGGCGCTCCTGGTCGGGAGCTCGGTGTCGCTGCCCCTCCCGGGTCCCTCGGTCCCCTCGGTCGCTCTGTCGGCGCCTGTCGATAGTCGGGGTCCCGCCTGCCCCAAGCCAAGCCGGGCTCGGGAGGGGCGAGCCGGGCTCCTCTCTTAAATCAAACTGCTCCGGCAAACGGCGTTATTTGATAAAATGGTGCTGTTGGGGTCCCCTCGCTTCTTCCTCTCTGGATTAACAGCGAGGATTTGGGGTCGTTCTGCCGTGCAGCGCCAGTGATGAGGCTGCCCGACTCCCACAGCCTGAGACGTCCCGGCAGAACAGGGGAAAAGCGACAGAATCGGCGGCTCTGGGAGCAGACAGAAAAATCTCTGGGGGCTCCACACCCGGTGCAACCTCCCCCGTCAGCACCCCCACAAAATCCCCTTCTGGGAGGGGACCCTGCTGTACCTGGGCAACCAAATCCTCGAGGACAGGGCACATCCCAGTTTCTCTCCCTTCTTTGTTTTATTTTCAAACTGCTCCTGGGGGGTGCAGTCCCCTCCTGTTGCCTCTGGAAGGAGGAAGGTGCAGGCCAGCCACCAGCCCCACGAGGGTCACTCAGCCCCTCTGCTCCCCAGTCCCCTTTGCATCCCCAGAATCCATTTTCTCCCTGTTTGGGGCCAGGAGTTTGGCAGAAGTTGCAGGATCAAAGGAAGGATGAGTGAGCCGGCCCTGTGTGGGCAGAGCCGTCAGGGTCTCACATCTTGGCCTCTTTGCTTCAGACGGGATCTGGGAACTTGTCTGGAATCACATCTGAAGCGGGATCTGACGCCGCTGGTCCCACGTCACGTGAGTTGTGGTTTTGGTCTAGGTTTGACTTTTAGAATTGCAGAAAATCACCGTCTCGTGTTTGCAGGAGAGAGCATTTCACTGGCGAGAGAATAAAACCAGCCAGAATAAATCATGAGCTGCTCCTGGGCAGGAGTAACACTTTTCATTGCATCTGTCCCTTTCCTGGGTGTTTCACCAGGGACAAATCCGATGTGCACCAGCACTGCAAGGAAGGGCCGACTCTCATAATCTTGCTTTACATTTCCTCCAAAACCCAGCGCTCCTCCAAGCTCCTCTTTGCCAGAGGCAGAGAGGTGGAACACGGCCCTGCAGGCAGGACAGGCTCTTCCCATCTTTCAGTTCTTGAAACCAGTCTGAAAACTCAAACTGCTCTGGGGCAGGGTCTCATCTCACCCCATTCCCGGGCACCTCTACATTGTGCTTCATTTTCTCATTGCCCAGATTTTCCCTCACTTCTCTGTAGGTGCTGGGCTCTGGCGCTGACCATCCTGGGGAATTTGGGGGTTTTGGCATGGGCAGACACGCTGAAACCCTCAATCCCCTCTTTTCCAGCCCCCCGGCTCCTCGCCCACACGAGCTCTGCCCTGGCAGGTTGCTCTGCAGGGCGTTTTCCACGGACACCCCCACGGAGGCAGCACCGAATAACGAGTAAATAACAGCCCGACGCCGGGCTGCCGGCACAAAGCAAGCAATTGCCCTTCCCGCAGGTCACTAATCTCTTGACACATGGTCTTTGAGACCTGGGACACGGCGAGGGAAGCTGAAAGGGAAGAAAAGATAGTGGGGACAATGGCAGGGCCGCCGGCTGGCTAATAACCCTTCTCCCAGCTTTGTCTGGGGACACTCAAAGTGATGCTGGGACCAATTCATCTCCATAGAAAAAACCACGCTCCTGCCTCTGCCCGGGAGGGTCCCGACTCACCGGGCTGAGCGCAGAGCTGGAGTTGCTGCAGGTATTAATAGCCCCCATTTTGTAGCCAGCAGTAATTCCCCGCCGTGTTTTCCCCTCCACGCTGAAAACAAACCCTTCACTTGATCCGTTTGTCCTCTCCAGTTGCCATCTGTCTTCCATCCTTCAAATCTCACCTTAAAAACAGTGCCTCTTGAGCAAATCCTCCCCGCCAGCCCCGCGTGCCGTCTCGCCCGGCGCGGGCCCGACACTCCAAGCGCTCATTGAAGTGCAGGGGATTTGAGGGCGCGCAGGACACGCCGGGATTAAGGCCACAGATTGTGCTCCCCGGGCCGCAGCTCTGCCTGCCTGGGGCTCTGCTCCCTGCCCTTGGCATCAGCGAGGTGGCAGCGCCGTCCCCGTGCCCGTCAGGTGCTGGTGGGTGCAGGGCAGCACCTAAGCACCTCCAGGTCCCTTCCTCTGCAGGTGGAAGCAGGAGAGGTCACACCCTGTGCCCTGGCGGGGAGGCACGGGGGGTTTCGCACTCGGGGCTGCTGTTTGCACAGATGTGCAGGTGCTGTCTCACCTCACGGCATCTCATTCCATCCCATCCTGTCCTGTCCGTTCCCATCTCGTCCCGCACCACCCAGGGGCAGCATCTGCGGGGCGGCCCCGGCCAAGCCGTGAATCACCCGCACATCAAAGCACCGGCAGCGCAGCGGCCCCGGCAGCCGCTCCGAGAGGACAGTGCCTGTGCAGATGTTCAGCAGCAGCTTTTCTCAATTACAGACAGCAGCAGAATTTACCAGAAAACCCAGGGAAAGAGTCCTGGCCGGTGGAGGGCTGGAGCTTCAGACCAGCACATCTCCACGTGCCTCCATTTTAGCCCCAGTGTTACACTGAATTACCTCACATTCCACTCCAGCCCTTGCTGCGGTGGGGATCAGCTGCTCCCATCAAAATCTTCGTCTTCTTTAGGAAACCCCTCCTTGCTGGGCTTCACGGGCATAGAGGGGAGACAGCAAAGCTGCTCATGTGAGCCACAGCAGGGTGACACATGGTGGCTTTTGGTTGAGCCTGGCAAGGGCAGCCCTGATCCTGCCCAGCTCCCACGGACACCGTGGACAACCAGGAGCAGGAGTCTCATAGTCCGGTCAGTCACCCGGGCAGGACAATGGCATCACTCCCACATGACAGCTGGACTTTTCCCTTTCGACAGCAAAAAGAGCAGAATTCAGTGTACCTTGGGAGGTGGCAGCAGCAGAAAGAGCAGAATTCAGCGTACCTTGGCAGTGTGGGCACCCTGGCGTGGGAGCAGAGGCAGTGGGACGTGCCCGGTCTTCCCACCGGGACTCATGGAATGGGTGCAAGGTGGGATGGGGAGCAGGGTGCAGAGCCAGCCCTTCACCCCGGGCTGCAGGTGTTCTCTCTGGTTTTCTGCTCGAATGAAGCTGCTGCTCTGAACGTGGCTCACAGCCTCCGGCCCACAGCAGCCCTTTGCCAAAGGGCTCGCCCCAGGTTGCTCGGGGAGGAATCTCTCCAGTCCTTCCCACCTCATCCCAGGAGAGTCTCCTCCCCCGTGGGGGATGCAGAGATGCTGTGCTCCCTCCAGAACACATCAGGGTGTCCCTGCTCCCACAACCCCGCTTTTAAGTGAAAATACAATCGGTTCTCTCCCCATCCCTCTTCCCATGGCCCCACGAGCTGACAGTTCCCACCTCTCCAGAGAAGGGTCCGGAGGGAGAGGGGCTGGATGGGGGTGGGATTAATGCCCAGCTGCCACCAGGCTGCCACACGGGCAGTGGCATTACCTTCTATTAGTGTCCTGTAATAATATTGTAAATACTCACTGAGAAATAACTATATCCTATAAAAGAAGCAGCAGCCTGTGGTTTGAGCCAGGGCTGGTTTGCAATACTTGTTTTTATTAAAGAGACGTTTCATGTCTCGTTTATAGATTAGATTTTAACCTGACAACCTTTTAACATTGTATTAAATTAGAAATTAACTTTGTATGGCTGCTCACCGTATAATTGACCCACTGATAGGCTGAGTGCTAGGGAATATTTCAGATACCTTTCAGACAGCAAAGTTCCCAAGAAAATTCAGAGCTTTCTCCTTGATCTAGACCAGGGCTTTGCTATTAATTAGTATTTATGATCAGGTGGCAGGAATGCTTTCCATGGAGGGGGAGCTGCCAGGGAGCAGCATCCCTGCACTGTGCCCATCCCCAGGGATGTGATGGAGGTAACAGGGAATGCTGCGAGCCCCTGACCCTGCTGTCAGTATTTTAGTATAATTTCCTGCAGCAGAAATTCCCAAGAAAGGCAAAAATTCAGCCTGGGAACTCGCTGACAGATGCACAGCTTCAAATTCCATCCGAGCCCAGGGAGGGATGGGTGGCAATTGATGGGACAGTGTCAATGCCCAGGCACAGCCAGGAATGTCCCGAAGGCTGGGGGGACATGTGGCACATCCAGGAATGTCCCGAAGGCCGGGGGGACATGTGGCACGTCCAGCAGTGCCCTGACAGAGCTGAAGGACCTGGGTGCAGCCGGGGGACAGCGAGGCAGTGGCCCTGGTGACTCGTCCCCCTGCCCTTTGCTCCCACCGGGCTAAAGGCACTTGGTGCGATAATTGAAACCTGTCCCCAGCACGTGCTGGAGCCGGGGCCGAGCGGGGACAAACCCGGGGACATCAGCCACAGCAGGGCTCACCCTGTCGGGCTGGGGGGACTCTGGAACCCAAATTTACACCGGTGCTGGTGTCACGGGACAGAGCGAGGTCGCACAGCCCCCGTGGCACGGTTTTCCACGGCGGGGACAGCGGGGATGCTCTGCCCGACAGGTGAGGGACACACCTGAACCTCCTGTCCCTTCCCAGTTCTGTCCCAGCAGCTTTGCCCCTGCGCTCGGGGAGCCGAGAGCTCGGAGGGGGACTCCTGCAGTCCCGGGACAGGCGCTGCCGCAGACAAATCCCTGTCCCGGTGCCTTTTCCATCTGTGAAACAGGCCGAGCAGTGGATTCAATTATTTTTTTTTCCTAGCACACAAGCCACTAATCATTTATTGCATTAAAAAAAACCAACAAAAAACAAACCCCTCGTCTCCACTTTTGTTCCCGTTTTATCCAATTAAAACTCAGGGCGAAAAAAACCCAAGTTTCGTTTTCTCCTTTTTTGCAATCACAAAGACCCGATCTCAGCCCCATTGACTCGCTAATTGTAAGCACTCAAATGGTTGGGTTTAAAGTTACACTTAGCAGCTGTGAAACATTAGGGTGAAGTGATTACAACCTACTGGAGGATACCGAACATTTTTACAATATCTCAGGAGCACAAGGGAAAGACAACAGGAAATGGCGCAAACTTTCCTACCCTGCACAGCAACAAGCCAGAGCAAGGGAGTGAGAAAATAAATGTAGAGACGTGGCGCAGACGTGGTTTGGATGCTCAAAAAATTACTGAGGAAGCCCTGGTGAGAGCAGCATGGATTTACCCCCTCGCTTGGGCAGCCAGGGAGGACGGGGAGCAGCGTTCAGGGATTTCACAGCTGCACTTCGCAGCCAGACTCTGCTCTGGGGTCTCTGCTGGGGAAGGAGGATGGAGATCTTGGCAGTATTTGCCCTTGGTCAGTCCTTTATCTTGTCCTAGCAAATGTTCTGGGCCTGGGGATCACTGCTCAGGGCAGGACAAACCAGAGTTTGTCCCCTCAGAGGGACAGGGACAGGGGCTCAGCATCCCCGGCAAAGCCACCAAATCCTGAGCTCTGCAGAGCACCAGGAAACCCTGATGGTTACACCCAGGCCCTGGACTGGTCCTGAGATCTGATTTCATTTGAACTCCAAGCTGTCACATTTGGAGAACCTTTGACTTCCCAGTCCTTTTCAAGCAGCCCAACATCCCCCTCCCATGATTTAAGCCCGCTACACGCGTGTGTTTATTACAGAAACCAGGGTAGGATAAGAAAGCAATATTTCATGTTAATTCATGAAATCTGAACTCAACTTTTAATAGAAGAGCCCCACTTTATGCCCAGAGTGATATACAGTCCGCCCTGCTTTAAATGAGACGTTTTGCCTTTTGAACTCAGCAGGAGCCCTCTGCTTACAACTACTGGAAACAGTTTAAAAACCTGCAAGTCCCGGTGTCTCTTGGGCTCTTTGGTTTATATCATGGCACAACATTCTTGCTGGGCTGCCAGCTGCTGTGCTTGAGAACCTGGCGTGTCAGAAACTCACCTGGAGAATTTCCACAGCGGCAGGAGCCGCTCGCCCCAAATCCTGCAAAGAGCATGAGCCCCTGGTTATTTTTAAGTGGGGTTTGGATCAAGTTCCTACACTGAAAACCTGGTTGTGTTAAAGTGAGGGGCGAACCTCCCTTAAGAGCAGCTTCTAGACTTATCAAAGAACAGAAATATTCTCTCCTGGTGCCTGAAAACGAGTTCTGATGTGGCTGCTGAGGTTGAGGAGGAGGAGGGGTGGTGTGGAATGAGTGAAGAACACAGTGCAGGGATGTGTTGCATCAAATAGAGTTACTAATGAATCAGATCCTATAGAGTTATCATCGAACCAAATCCTATAAAATGTTCATTAAATCAGACTCTACAGACCGTATAGTTAGTGATAATTCAGACCCCATGGAGTTATCAATGAATCAGATCCTATACAGTCATCACTGCAACACACTCAGTTTTCTCTGGCTCACAGAAGAGCTGCAACTCAGTGGTTTTTCTGCTGGGTCATCTGTGAAAGTATCAAATTAAAGTTAAATTAGCCACCTCATGGCAATGCTTATTTTTTTTTTAGGCTCTAGGCTTTCTTAACAGTTTGGCTGCGGGGCTATCAACAGCAGGGAATTTAGGACATTCTTTTCAATGAACCAGACTGAAAATATTTTGGTACAGCCCCAGTTTGTAGGGTTTTTTTGAATCTCTTCCCCCCCACTTTAAACAAAACATCCTGATTCAAAGGAGCTTCTTGCAGACTGGGAATTTCCACATGGCCATATTGCAGCACTTATAAAAAGTGATTTAATGCCTGCCAACAACAAATACATTTGCAATGACACCACTCTGTGTTATGTGCTATCCTGCTTTGTGTGCTCAGCCAGAAGCAGCCAGGCTGTCCAGGCAGGAGGGAGAAGAGCCTCCTTCCTTCCTCTGCAAGAACTTTGTCCCTTACCCCGCTCCTTGGAAAGCCTGAAAGGAAACAAGCATCACGGTGACAACACAATCCCTTCTGCATGTGTTAATCTGGATTTTGTTTGAACTTTTGGAGCTGACCTTGGCTTGAACTGTGTTAAAAACCCTGACTGGTGTGGACTGACTTGACCCTGCCATTTGTCCCCGGTGCCAGTCCTGCCCTCAACCCTGTACTTCAAGCCTTTATTTTACAGACAAAAAGGAACATAACATTACAGCAGATATAGCCAGCGGGCCGGAGCTGCAAATACTTACTTAGAGGCAAAACTCTCCTCTGATTTCATCCCAAGGAAGTTATTTTTTTTGCTTGAGAAGAGACTGACTGAAAACCAAGCAAGAAACTGAAATTATTGCTGTAAACTCTCGCTTTTTATTAGCGGTTTCCAAGCCCGAAGAAAACAAAACCTTCTGAGTGGCTGTGTTAAAAGCAAGAAAAAAAAAATCAACCCAAACCAAGCCCAAGACTGAACTGGGTGTTTGGGGATGGAGTAGGAAGAGGGTGGTTGGTTCTGCATCCCTTGGTGTGGCTGGCTGGAGCTGTAAGATTTGTGGGTTTAGATAGTTTCCTCTCCCTGCCATGACTCAAACGGCTTCTATTAAAAACAAGTAGTGGGAAGGAAATTTCATAAGCTGACAGCCCCATCTCACTCTGCTTCTAGACACAAGTTGGCTGAGATGTAGGAATTTGTGTGGTTATGATGTGTGAGCCCAGAACTGTTTTATCAGCAGGGTTATGCAGTGCTAGCTCTGACTGTGCACGTTCAGAAGGGTGCAGAGGTTCAGGCTGTTCTGCACAACCTCTGATCCATGACCCTACAGCAGGATGGATGGAAATGGTGCCTCTGCCTCCAGCACCTGGTCCTTGTCCCACTGAAATCAGTGGGATGAAGAAGCAGGGCCCCAAGCAAAGCAGGGAGATGGGTGTTGGTTTTCAGAGGAGGCAAGTGGGTGCAAGGCACACCATCTGAATACCTTGTTTTTAAAAATTCTGTCTGTGCACATGAGGACAAGGAAATGGGGAGGCAAAACTATGCTAGACTGGCTGCAGCCACTGATGGCTTTAATTAAAGCCCTCAAGTCAGTAAATACACACAGAGTCTGGTCCAGGGAGATACAGGAAGCCCACAGTCAGCCCAGTAACACTCCATGAACATTGCCATTTAAGCCGTTTCTTGTTTAACTTAGATTTATTCAATGACACATGCATTTCTGGACAGATATCTGAGTTCCAATGAACAACTTTTATACCCAAATATGAGAAATCTGTGACTGCAATTAGTCAATTAAGTACGTTTCTAAAATACATGACAAGAAGAAAACAGGAGCAAGAGAGAGAATTCTTCCGAAGAACAAAAAGAAACATTTCCATTTGTAATACTCCTGGCATCGATGAGTATCAGAGGGGAAGAAGGGCAGCAAGGAGATGTGATGAGGAAGGAAGAACAGCATCAACCCTGTCCACAGAAGTCCTCCAGTTTCCAGTCTCTCCAGTTCATCCACTAATGCTCGGCACTTTCACGAACGGCGAGAGCTCCTCTGAGTTACAGAGATTTTTCATCTCTCAGCACGAAAAAAGCAGAGAACGGCTGTGAAACCATGTGCTTGACCCAAGATGGCTTAGGAGGATTTCTCCTCACCCAACCTCTTCCTGAAGACAGCGAGAAAAGGAGCCGAAGATGGAGCCTCTTCAGGAACAGAGAGTCAAGGTTTCATGAGAATGCTTCAGGGAGGTTTGAAAGTCGTCAATATTCACCAGGGTAACGAGAACCATCCCGCGCCGGGGAGCTGGCAGGTGACAGACACAGCGGGATTGCTGGGGGACAGGCGGCTCGTTACCCTGCCTGGATGTGTCCCTGATGGGCACGGGCTCCTTCAGGGGAATCCCGTGGGGAACAGGCTCAGGGGCTGGTTCTCGTTGGTCGGCAGCGGCGAGCGGTAGCCGTCGAAGTTGCGGGGGATGCTGCCGCTGGTGGAGCCCGAGCTGTTACTGAGCGTCTCTATGCTTCCCTCTCGCTGAAGCTCTGCAAGGGACAGAGAGCAGCTCCTGGTTAGTATTTGGGATAAACCCCAGTGTCCTTAGACAGATGCTTCGCTGACAAATCCCTGTGCTGGTGCATTGCTCTAACGTTTGCTCATTGTCCTTTTCTGGGCTGATTTGGGAATCGCTCCCGAGGAATGCCAGCTCCCGGTTCTGCTTCTCTGCAGCTGGGCTCACAGCTCAGCTGAGCCAAAGATGGAGACATTACCTGCTGCCCTTCCCTGGGGCTGCTGACTCAGGACACGACAGGATTCCACAGTGGGGATCTCATGGCTGAACTGAGCAGGGGATGAAGGGCATGGCTGCAGATGATGGAAAATCTTCCCTCCCAACCATGCTGGCAATGGGGATTGGCAGAGTGTGCACCAGCAGTGCAAAACCACTGCCATTCCTCACCTTGGGAACACCAGGGACTTGCCACAGCCCTTTATCCTGCCTGAATGGACCTAACTCAGCTTTTTCAAGTCAAAGAGAAAATATCCTCTTTCCTCAGCCGTGCCTCAATGCAAAAGGGAAAGCAGCCTGGCTGTGGCTCTCCCTCCCCTGGTCACATCCACCCAGACATCTCCCCTCTCTGACCTCCTGAAGCCTTTAGTGCTCCCTAATCTCCCAACAGGAGGATTTCTGTGTGTGCAGGGCATCCTTTCCAGCCGTGGCCTCTCTGTGAGCCACTTGAACTCCACAGTTGACTCGGTGGCCACGTGCAGCATCCCCCTGGCAGCACTCAGCAGTGGCACGCAGCAGGGACATGAGGCAGAGACCCAGGGATGGCACAGGAATCCTCCCCCAGAGTGACAGGGGACAAAAAATACTCTGGGGAGTTGTGATGTGCGACCCCACGCATGACTTTGTGTGGCCAGCCTGGGCTGGAGGGGACAGGATGGAGACAGGAGTTTTGGGCAAATTCCTCTGCTGCCAAGGGGAAAAAAGGACCTGGAGGGGCTACAGGAGAGCTGGAGAGGGACTTTTTATAAGGGCATAGAGTAACAGGACAAGGAGGAATGGCTTTAAATTGGAAGAGAGGTTTAGATGGGATAACGGAAAAAATGTTCCCTGTGAGAGTGGTCAGACACTGGAACAGAGAAGCTGTGGCTGCCCCATCCCTGGAAATTCTCAAGGCCAGGTTGGATGGGGCTTGAAGCAGCCTGGAATAGTGGGGTGGAATGAGATGAGCTTTAAGGTCCCTTCCTACCCAAACATTTCTCTGGTTCTGTGTAAGACCTGTCTGGGATGGAGAGGAGCCCAGGAGCTGGAGGAGCGGTGCTTGCTCCACTCTCTGCTAAATATTCCTGCACTTCCACTACCTTACCTGGGATATTTAACCTCCTGTAAACACCACAGCAGTCCTTTGGCTGCAGTGGGACTCTGTGATAAGGGCAGATCTATATGCTAAGTATAGGGAACAGCAAAAAGTCAGCTTTTCCCTAAAACAAAAAGCATCCCTCCCCAGCATCCTCTGGCACTGCCCTGCTGCCCTCAGCAGCCCTGCACACACCTAGCAGTGAGGGCTGTGGGATTTAATCCCTCATCCTGGAGCTAACCTGCAACGAGATAATCTGCCCAGGATACAAGGAAAACAAATCAGCAGGAAGCTGATCACCCTGAAAGCAGCTCTGGTAATGACCTCAGCTATATTCATCACCATTTCTTGCCAGTATTTGGTGAAGGAATGTCCATGTCTAAACCTCTTCATTTTCCTCACATCCTTACTCTCCCATGAGTCCAGGAAGTAAAAACAGTAATTTAAATCAGAAATGAGTGGCGTATCCCACACTAATACTGTGCTTATCCTGTCTGATTTGGGGCTTTCATCTCCCTCAGCACACAGCTGGCTTTGCTTAAAGGTCCCACGTCAGAGCTGGGGGCACTGGGAGCATCACTGTGCTCCCCCAAACCTGGGCACGGCTCCTCCCAGGGTGATTCCGCTCTCTTTTCCACCTAGAATTCATTTCCAGGCAAAGTATTTCCAGCAAGACAAGGGAGAGGGACACAGAGAGAGGAGTTTTGTTTTCCCGTGGCTCCTGCGGGGCCGAGCTCCTGCCCATCCCTCGGTGCCTGGTGTGGGACCCTGCGCCCTGCCCGGGTGGATTTGGGGGATTTGGGCTTTTCTGGGGTGTGCAGGATTGCTGCAGCTGGCAGCACTGTCACCTCTGCGGGGCCTGCCAGGCGGTGGCACTGCAGAGGCTGATGCCAGCCCGGGAAGGAGCAGAACCCAGCAGAACCCAGGGCTGCGGAGCGGCGGGCACAGGGCCGGGGTGAGGGACTCCTGTCCCGGCTCATCCCACAGCCCCGAGCGCGGCCGTCCCGAGCTCCCCTCGCTGCTGCCAGGCAGGAAAACCTGACAATTCCTGACGGGGAGGGACAAAAAAACAGGGTGCAGGAGGCACAGAGGCTCTGGAGGGGATTTTCCAGCCCACTCCAGCTTAGGGGGTGTCAGGATAAAACCCGGGGAGCTCCCACACGCGAGCTGCCATCCCCGGGCACACATTCCCCGTGGAACGCGAGTCCGGGTGCCCTCACACAGCCCAGCTCGCTCTGGAATTAATTACCCCGCCAGGCACACGAGCAGTGTACTCTGACAGCCGAGGGAGCCCTGTGAAAGTGCTGGGCTGCCACTGAGAGCTCTGCTGTGCTCAGGAAATTGGGCCCTTGGCCTCACCCCCGGCCCGGCTGGGTCACACGAGGGGGGCAATTAGCCATGACATGGTCACCAGGGGCTACCTGCCCACACAGCTGACCCCCAGCACCACAGGCAGCACATCTGCCTGCGCTTCTCCAAATTGCTCTGTTTCATTAATAAAAATAAATTAAAATAAAAAACCCAGTGTGTATTGTTATTTATCCTCCCAGCCCTTAGAGCAGAGCGGGGCACAGCAGAGGAACATCGGTGAGATTCCCATGGGAAGCACAGACAAGACTGGGAATGGCTCCATGACACGGGGACACCCTTCCTGCTACAGAGTGAAAACTGGAGGACAATTTCTCATAGATCTGCACAGACCAAGCAAGTACAGCAGGAGCTGCATGGGGGGGCTGCTGGGTGTCAGGAGAGACAGGTCCCTAAAGCCACCCTGGGATGGGACAGCCGAGCCTTCAGCTGAAGGACCTGAAACATCTCCCACCCTAAAAAGACCCATCACACAACAGTTACACCACTGATATCCTCTGTGCTGGGAAAACAAAATAGGAGCAAATCCCCATGGAAAGATGGGGGTGGGTGGCAGGAGAGGCCAGAGCAGCAGGATCAGGGAGCAGCAGCACTCCAGGGCTGCCCAGGCAGTGATTCCCTTCACTCCGGTGGAGTTACGCCAGGAATGGACTTGGCCCCAGCAAGTCTGAGGGTTATTGTATCTGCATTCCCCCATGCATACACTGTCGAGATGTATTAACTTCCTTAAATGTACCAGTAAAACAACCTCTTATGATACACTTTAATGAACTTGTACAGTAGCCAACAAATTGTGCATCATATAAAACCCATTCGGCCTTATAGACTCTCTGGCTATTTTGTAATAACTGCAATTTGCTTCTGCTGAAGCAAGATAACCAGGGTTGAGAAGTCAGGCTTTGCAGAAACCTAAATATTTGATTTGGGGGGGAGTGGGTGGGAGAAGGAAGAAAGGGGCCTCTGGGAGCTATTTATGGGGTCAAAATAACATGAGACCTGCTCTTCTCGCAGCGTTTCCACCATCAAGGAAATGAAATACTGTGAGAAGACCAGCACTTGCATTATTTTGGCCCCATAAATGGCTCCCTGAGGCTTTCAGAAGCCCGTGAAAAACAAACACAAATACAAATAAATGCTAATACTGGAAACGTAAATACTAAAACCTGCCCATGTCCCCGGAGGAAACGACTCACAAAGTCCTGCCTGCCCTAAAAAAAAAAAAAAAAAGGAAAAAAAAAAAGATGAAGGAGCTGGAACATCTGCTGAAGCCATGAGGAGAAAGTCACTTCAGGGGAGCTGGGAACAGCCCTGCCTGCGCTTTTGACAGTAACAGTAATGGGCACCGCTGGCATCACCCAGGGTCCCAGAGTAACAGGATTTTTAGGGCACACACACTTTCCACCGTGATGGAGGCAGCAGCAGCAGTGAAAATCCTTGTGGCTGCTGGCGTGGGATGGCAAGTGGCCTTGCTGAGTCCCTGGCCCACCCCATCCCCTCTCAGGGCACAGCTCCGGGCCTGTGGGAGCACTGAGACAGCACCGGGGCACCAGAGGAGCTGGGAGCAGATGTTGGCTGCTCCCTGCCTGGCACAGCTGCCAGCCCGCAGCCCTCCTGCAGTGTGGACAGTGTTCCGTGAGGAACTGGAAAGGAAACCTTGCAGGAAACATTTCTTTGTGCCAATATTCCTCACTGCCATGCTGCAGCCAGCCTCTCCTGTCCCTTGCTCCTCTGCCCCAGCCACGCTGCTCTCCCTGAGCTGACAGCCGAGGTGGAGGGAGGAGGAGGAGGAGGAAGAGGAGGAGGAGCTGCTCTGGGGACAGCCCGGGGTCTGCAGGTCTGGGAGAGCAGTGCTGCTCAAGGTCCTGCTGCACCCTCCATTCCAGAAAGCTCCAGGAACTGTCAAAGGACCCCATCAAATCCAAGGTACAAAGCCCTGCCAAGCCTAAATGTGAAACCATTTTATAGGGCACATTAATTCAATGCCTGAAGAAAATCTATATAGCCCTCTTTTGCCCGGAACACTCATAAATTATGCTGCCTTTCTTAGCCGTGCTCTCCTGTAGTGGTCCACTCAAAGCCCTGGTATCTCCTTTATGTCCACTCAAAAATCTCCTCTCCAGTGCATTATTATTCTTCTTCTAATGGTTTTTCCTTTCTCTCTGTTTGCCTTCCCCTCTTTAAGCACAGTTTCAAAATATCCCAAATCATTTGCTGGAAGAGCTGACCCTTTCCTCTTACCTACGGAGGGGCTGCCCGGGATAAGTGATACAATGACAGCAGCCTGATGTGTCAGGGCAGCGGGGAAGCGGCAGCAACTCTGAATACAAGAATTATTCTTCATCATCTCAAACTGTCACAACACATTACCCTCAAAGCTGCAGCTCGCTGAAGGACTGACCCTGGACTGAATGGGAGAGTGCTCGGGGAAAGAACTAATTGTAGCCTCTTTTCACACGTCAGTCACTTTTCACAGCACCAAGCCTTTCAAGCTCAACTAATGTCAAGTTCCCTTTTCCTTTTGCTGGGCTGAGTATTTCTGATTTTTAAGGATGGCATTTTTTAAAGGAACAAGGTCTCTGGTGAGGGATGAGGCCAGGGAGGGGAGGGAAGGAAGCGTCGGAGTGAGCACGCATCAGAAAGTCCATCAGACGCCCGAAGACTCGTTAGGAATTAGACAATTAACAAGTAGGAATGCAGGAAGTGGGGTAATGGCCAGCAGAGCTCGAATCTCCTCGATTTCATTTCTGTCATTCACAGCAATTATTTTGGGGAACTTTTCAGGCTCTGCCGTGCACTGAGGGGCCACAAATGTGGGAATGTGCTCGGCCCCTTCCTGAAATGAGGATGTGGGACAGGAATTTTCCAAGGGTGGGGAGAGACACAAGGTGCTGCTCACTAAACCCACCTCTCCCCATCCAGGGGGACTTCTGAATAAACAGCTAAAAGGCAAAAATTCAAGCCTCTTTTTAAAATCAAAGACAATTCCCTTTCCTTCTGGAGGAGAGTCCCTGCGGAGAGAGCTCTGGGAATGCCAGCCTGGTCCATGATCTGGGGCAGGCACACATAAGGGCCCTTCATAGCTCCTTGTCTTTGACTGAAATTCTGACAGATTCTGTGGCAAGGACTATTTTTTCACCCTTACATTTACACAACGCCTATCATAGGGGACTTGCAGAACTGACTGGGGCTTCCCGAGTGTTATTTATTAACTGCAATGAATAATAATTATGGAGCTTCTGCCATCTGGATTCTCACTCAAAAGGGCCCTATTTAAAGGGAACGCTAAAAGGCAATTTGTATTAACACAATGGAAGTCTTGAGGATCTCTTAAACTGTTTGTAATTTACACAACGCTCCGCTGTGAATGGGTGAGTTAAACATTTTAATTTCACTGATTGCTGCCGAAGGGAGCGGGATGTGCTCCCGCAGGAGCTCTCGTACACGGAACCTCTCCATCTTTCAGGATTCGGACAACATCCCAAACTCTGCTGGGTGCTTTTGGCACTATTTCTGCAGGAAACATTCACTCAGAGCACCACGGCTGGTGCAGGGCAGCGGGAGCTGCTGCCTGGGACACGCAAGGTGCAGAAGAGCTCAAAAGCCGACGTGAGATCGGAAACTGCACCGGGATGAGGAAATATCGGGGTGCTTGGAAATTACATCGCTGCTACTGCACTTGGAGGTTTTCTTGAGTATTTCCCCTTTTGTTTTTTTTTTAAATGAAATGCAATTATGCTAACGAGGGAGCGCTAATTATAATCCATCTCCAGCACCCTTGGCGGCTCTCGGAGCGAGGGGCTCCAGCCCCGGGGATCTGCTGGCAGGGAGGGCACAGGGGGGCACTGCACCCCCAGGGGAACCTGGATTTGAGGATTTGGATGAACAAAAATCGTTAATATTCCATTGCAGTGAAATGAAAGCATCGAGTCCTCTTTAAAAAATCTTAATTTTCCAAGTTGGTTTTGATTTGAGGCTGAAATTTCTGGGCAAATGTGTGTTGCTCCTTTCCAGAGGGAGCACAGGCAAAGAGTCAGTTCCCAGTTTTATACATTGCTATGATTACAATTTCAGCTTATTATGATAATGTTTAAAAGTCAATTAAAGCTGCTCTCTGCCCCAAGCCTTGTGCCTGTTCACCTGCACTGACACTCAGCACAGTGGGACCAACTTCTGCCATGCTCTGGGTGACAGTATGACATACCTGCTCCTCAGAAATGTTTCTTTTTCCTTCTTTCATAAATCAGCAGTTTCACAAAGAGATTTTAAACTCTTTTCAAATGAGGCAATTAAAAAAAAAATTAAAACCGTGGCATCTGAACACTGAAAATCAATTCCTGTGTTAAAACTGTCTCATCCTGTCACAACCTGAAAGATGTTGAGATGCCACAAAAGCACCTCCATTAAATTTGCAAGTAAAGAAGACTGGGGAACACAGCCTGAGCAACTTCTGTGAAATCAGGATTCAGTGGCCTATGTAAAATATTAGTTACTGTCAAACTCCCTTACAATAACTCCAGTGCTGAATCCACACAGAGTTGGCTCGTGCCATGCACTTGGAGATGAAAGCTGGCATCCTGGAACAAAGGTGGCACGATCCAGCAAGGAGATGGGGAGGTGCAGGAGGAGGGAGAGAACCAGGGGAATGAAGACAGAGCCTGCTGAACATCAGAGTCCCTCTGAGACCCCAAATCTCATTTCTGGTGCCTGATTTCACTGCGGGGATGCCAAACAACTTAACACTTGCAAAACAGGGAGGACACCTGAGCTTGCAGAAATGTCTGGGTCTGCTTCAGGCACAAAGAGATCGGTGAGAAAAGAACAAAACATCTTCCTGCACAAACTTCTAAACAGGTTGTTTACTCCTTTAAAAAGAGCACCCAGACAGCTCCACATGACTCGAGCCCATGGAGTAGGTGACCCAAGACTCTGGCATCTCGCCAGACTTGACTCTGAGCATTTTATGGAAGGTTAAAAGTGCACCAGATAAAGGACTGGCATTTAGAGGGAGAATATTCTTCAAGATAGGCACTTTCACAATGACTTCCAGTGCTTTAAAAAAATAATCTCAAGTTTCCTACAGCTGTATATTTTTGTAAAGAGGTTTAGGATGTTTTCCTACATAAATGGCTCTTCAGAAGGATGAGTTGCCTATTTTAGCCAGCATGTGAAATCTCAAAAGCTACGACAGTCAAATAGAAAATCATTTCTGCAGCCCATCACAGCCTGCAAGCCTATAACTCCTTGTGCAAGATTTACAGATGAGGTTTTTGAATGAATATGAAGTGATGGTTGCTTGGGTTTAAAGCAATTCTCTCTTACCCCATCCTGAAAGTTTCACTATGCTGCTACTCCAAATTCCTGTAAGATATCCTGTGTGGAATACATGATTTCCTGTGCCAGCTAGCATGTGTAGGAAAGTTTTTTAATGCATTTAGGCAGAACTATCTTGCATCTTTGGTTACGCAAGCAGCACATCTGTGTATATCAGACCAAAAGCATTTGCAGAGAAAACACTGTATTAAAATTCCTGGGTTTGGTCTCTCATTCCCAGGGTTATGGGAGTGCCTTGGATTGCTCAACACTGACTCCTCTGTCAGCCTCTACTCCACGAAGGGAATTACAAATTCAAAGTAAAATGCATGTTTCTGACACCTACCACGTCCTGCACCCACTGAACTCTGGGGATATTGCTCAGAAATGCTGGAGGCAATGCTCCTATTCCTGGAACATCTTCTATCCAGAGCAGGTGTGCATCTGAGCATCCCCCCTCCCTCCAGAGCTGGAGCCACTCAAGCCTCAGGACACAAGTCCTGTCCCTGAGGTGGCTGCAGCAAAGACAGGGATGGCCAGGAGCCCTCAGGGCGTGCTGGGGTCCCTCCTCCTCCTCCTCGGGCTCAGCCAAACAGTTCCAGCAAAAAGGCTGGGTAAGGAAAAGCTGCCTGAAGGTCAAACCCACAAACCTGGTGATGACCTCAGGGTCTGGGCACTGACTGCTGACACTCTGCATGAGAATTTCACACCCGACCCTCCAAATCTCAGTTCCTTTCACATCTAAGACCTAATTCTATCTTCCCTGTGATGCCACCTCAACGTTTGGCCTCCTAAAAGCCCCTCAGGTAGGAAGAGAGCCCTGGGTGGACTGCAGGGCTCAGTGTGCCTCTGTGCATCTCCCACATGTGCTCTCTGTGCTCCTGACACGCTGCCGAGCTCGTTTGAAAAGTATAAGATTACAAAGCAAAGTCATTCTGGCACAACTTCTAGTACTTCTGACACAAAGTGGCCTTTTGGGCCAGTGAGAGGCTCTGGGCTGTTCCCCTGGTGCAGATTGATGCTGAGGAGGAAGCTAGACCAGACTGGAATTTGGGTTAGATTCAAAGGAAAAGTTAAAAAGTTTGGGGGGGAGCAGATGCTCAGCTGGTCCAAATCAGGGGAGTTTTGCTGAAGCTCACGAAATGATGTCACCACAGCCTCAGCCCTGTCTGCTCATCTAAACAGTTCAAGGCTCGAGTTGGGAGAGCTCAGGTGGAGACCAGGACCATTCTCCTCCTCCTTCCACTTCCCTGGCAGTAGTTCAGTGTCACTGAGCAGCTCCAAACCCATCCAAATCATCCCAGTTCCCAATGCAATTTATTTAGTCTATTCACTCCATTTTTTTAAAGATTATGTTGACATGGCTGCTTTAAGCAGACCAGCTTTGTAAACACAGACCTAATTTTACAAAGCACTCAGGGCTCACAGATCATTCCCTTAAAATCACAGCTCTACCTTGAGTCTTAACCCAACCTGGAAAAACAACAGCCCAGTCTCGTGGGCTCTCTCTCTTTTGCAGGGCTGCTTGGGGCTTTTAACACACTCTCTTATTTATACAGCTCCAAATTCTGATGTTAGACATAAATATGAAAGAACCTTGATAAAAATGACATTCAAAGCTTAATTTGTCCCTTTGTTAACGGAGCTGTTGAACACAGCAATTCACATTTGTGCTCCTGAAACCAGGAGGCAGCTGGAAATAGTAAATTCAATGTTTCTGCCTTTTGAAAGTCATATTTTAAAAATTGTTCCAAGCATTGTATCTATTACACTTTGTAGCTGCACTCTTAGAAACGTGTGGATGAGCTGCAGCTGGTGGAGGAGCTGGTGGAAGGTAACTCTGTGTGAAATCTGAAAGACCTAATGGCAAACCAAGGCATTCCTCTGGTCACATCCCCCAGAAAAGGCAATTTAAATCATGATTCTGTCTTGTATTTAGGCACCTGGCAGGGAAGTTCACATAACTACCTGCTCCTCGTGCAGACTTCTTGCTCACATTTTGGTGGGTGACCAGCCACATTTCCAAAAGATAAACCAAAGAGACAACACAGTCCTGGCATGATATAATCAAAAGATTTTTTTCCAGAGGGTGTGGATAAAAGCAGCCCCAAGTGGAGGGCAAAAAGAAACCCCAACTTCTACATCAGGGATCTGTCCCTGCACAATTCACCTCCCACTGCTGCCTCCATGGCTGCAGATGAGGGAAGAAGGCTGCAAGGTTAATCTGTCTCTTGATTTATGCTTCCAAATGTCATTTCCACCTGAGAAGGTGGGAGCACCCAGCAGGAATAGCTGTGGCATGTGGGAATAGATGGGAGATGCCACCCATGGGAATGCTGTGCTCTGCCTGAGGAGAATTCCAGCACAGCAACACATCCAAGCATCCTCCACAACACAGGGCATCGGAATATTTTTAGGAAAATGCCACAATTTCCATGCCACTCACCCCAAGCAGGGCTCTCCATCCCCAGCCCCTCTGGCTCCTGGATCCCCTGTTGTGCCACTGAGCTGGAGCAGAGGCAGCAGGGCAGGTCCTGCCTGCAGCCTTCCCAGAAAAACATCTTTGGAAAGAGTCAGAGAAGTGGTACTGACCCTTTGTCTTTCACAACAGCATCAACTTTTGGTGTAAACACAGAGTTCATGTGTTGGGTAGTTACTGAGAAAGTCACTGACCAAGGGAACAACAAATAAATACCCAAAAATAAATAAATAAACAAAAGAAGATGGTGTTTTAGCCGTGGGGGTCTTTTTGGAAATGGCTCACATAGAAAAAGGCAGAAGGCAGTTCATGTCCTGAGGGGGAATCAGGGAGGTGACACCACCAGCCAGCATCAGGAGCTCCCAAATTCAGGATCTTTCCACAGCAGCAGATAGTTGCTCCTAAAATCCACCCCTTGCCTGCTTGGAAAACGGATCCATCCCTCCCCAGGGTGCAGGACAGATGGAAGGGAAGCTGCTCTTGCCTCTGGTGGGAAATGCCTTGGAGGGGTCTGAGGAACACAGAGCAAAGCCAGAGAGCACCAAAGAGCTGCCCCCTCAGTGAAAGGACAACACTGAAAAGCAGAACAGAAGCAACAGGAGTGGAGAAAAAGCTATTTACTATTTTAGCAGCTTTTACTCTTTTTGTAAGCTGCTTCACGTGTTCCCAAGCATAAAACCACCAGTGATGTCATTTCAGAGGGCACCAGCAGAAACACAGGAAAAAGCAGCTGCTTTATGATCTTTCTGTCTTTGTGTTTTGCCTCAACATCTTTTTCACTCTCTGTGAATGCACAACTTTTACACAGCCCCATTTTTCCTGACAGTATCCCCCTTTTGGAGGCTCAGCTACCTGCATGAACATCTGCAGGGGGCTGAACACATTCCCCTTTTATGGGGAAGCTTCAAACAGAGTTTCTTCATTTTCAAAATGCTTCCAACCAATTTGTCATTTTCCTTCCTCTTCGTTTTCTATTTTTTTTTTTTTTGGTCAGTGAATGGTGCACACAATATTGAGCAATAATAACCAGAGGAGGATGAAAACTGCAGCTTGAGAAGCGAGGTCAGGATATGATTCCTCCTCACCGGATGCCTGGAAGATGTCACTGAAATTCTCTCTCCCTTAGTGCAACCCGTGTGGAGCCAATATGAGCTCCCAGCAAAGTGCTTAAAACCCCATTATTTATAATAACTGTTAAATGATGAGACATTGTTTACCCAGATCGCAAGATAAATTCTCACTTACAGAATGCTTGCCTGACCGTCCTGAACGTCATCTGGTTTTTATTTAAATGCAAAATGAAATTAGGCTCCCAATAACACAGCAGAAGAATTCAATAAGATGGGGCTTTTCACTTACAGTTTAATATTAACATTTTCCCATAAATGTTAATGAATAAAAGTCTACTGTTTTATGTATTATCCATGGTGGGGAGACAGCAGGCTAGGAATGGAAGGAAAGCTAATCTTTTCATACCACAAATTAGGATATATACTTCAAGGAGGACTAAGTGTTCCCAGCATTGCCAGGGACCTGGCCACAACCCTCCTTCCTCTGGGGGCAGCCACCAGAGCTGATCCCATGGGGATGCTCCAGGGAGCCTCTCCTGATCACTGAGATCCTCCCCCAGCCAAAATCGCTTTGGGTTTGTTTCTCCTTTTCCCTGGCCCTTTCTTTCTGCCTGCCCATATCCCCCAAGGCACACTGTGAACATCAAACATCCAACACCATCACTGCCCACCAAGTCCTGATGCTCTCAGACTCCACCACAGACAGCAAGGCAGGATTTTTGGGAAAATCAGGTGACTCCTTGTGTGATCTGTTAGAGAAAGGTGCAGGGGTGATGGGAGGTGAGGGCACATCTGCAGGCCACAGCACCATGCCAGGGAATGATCCAGCATCCGAAGGGAGAAGCACCTGGAGCTGGCAGAGGTGGCACTTTGGAGCTCCCCAAGGGACCTGTACCTGCTGTGCCAAAGCACCAGGAGCTGATCCTGTGCTGGGAGAGGGGCTGGGAGGACTGGAAGCTGCAGGGCCAGAGGGTTGGCTCACACTGGAGCATTTGCATTGCCTTGGCTCTTGACTTTCCATTTGCTGCAGAGGGTTTGCTGTGTTAATGTGTATTTTGCTGTTTGGTGACTCATACTTCATTCCTACCTCTCTAATAAGTGTTCATTTAACAGTTCAACTGCTTAACAATTTATTGCACAAATGGGTTTCCATTGCACAGCCTCCTCTGCCATCTCCCCTGGAGAGGGCAATGCATAGTTTATGAGAGCTTTGTGATGGCCTGTGCTGCACATCCCAAAAATCAGCAAATACTCAACAGCTCTCTGGGGCTGCTGGGCTTGGGAGGAGGGACAGGAACTGTCTTGTCTTTATTCTGCCACCACCTCAGCAGCTGCAAGAGGTTTTGGCTCACAAAACAGCTGTAAAAATACCAGTCCTGGTTCAAATGCTGGGACCCGAGGGCTCTTATACTTACTGAGAGAGATATGCTTGCCATAAGTCATATCCTACACAAAAACACCATAGAAAGACTCCTAAAAGGAATGACAAGGTAATTATAGGAATTATAGATGGAAAAATCCTGTTGTCTCCTGCCCCCTTCCCAGTGTGGGACCACTCGGTGTGGGGCAGGCTTCAGGCCTCAGACTTTTAAAAGGAAGATTTAATAAACACTGAGAAATATTTCTAAATATTTAGAAAACCCAAAATAACAGATTTCCAAGCCAAGCTGCGCAAACAGAAAATGAATTTAGAAAACTTGTTAAAAACCCAACAGCTTTTGCGTGCACCAAAATACATTTGGGTAGCAGGAATCACCTCCTGGGCAGGAGGCTGCAAGCAGAGCTGGGAGGATGCTCAGCCCTGGCTGGAATACCTACCATGGCTCTCCTCTTGTTCCCCCTGGAATCACCAGCAGAAACCTCAGGGATGCAAAAAGAGCTTCATGCTTTAGGAGGGACTCAGCAGACAATCAAATGTGAGCAAAGCCAAGCTAGACAGGACAGAGCTTTGAATTTTCCTGTGAAATTCTGGAGTGCTGCAGTTAATTTGCTTAATCGTTAGGAGGGAAAATCACAACCCCAAGCAAACCCAAAAAAACCCAACACAGCAGCAAATCTCCAAGGAAAAAGGGAACTGTGTCTCTGTTCACTGCTTTTGAGACAAAGCACTAGAAGAAAAATGTCCAGTTCCAATAATGTCATAACCTGATTACAGCCTGACCAGAAGAGCTAAAACACTTGCAGAACAATGAGTAAGAAATTAAGTTTTAAATTGAGTGCTGGCCCTATCTCGTGTCACTTCTTTATGTTCCAGTGGAAAGGACACTGCTGAGATCATTTCATATTGAGCAGAGTGAGATGCCTGGATGCAGACACCATTTAGTCATCTCCTATATGTTCCTCCCCATTTCTTTCTCCAGGAGGAATGACAAATCCAGGAATGTGACTGCACTTTGTTTTATTATGATATTGATTTTTCCTGCAGAGGGGAAAGTGCATTTATCCCCCAGGTCTGTGCACTGGCAGGGAAGGGTTAACAAAATGTTTATCACAAAGCTGGCTTCAGAGTTGAAAGTAATGTGATCAGTAATGAATTTTGTGTTACATTAGGTTGTATAAATGGACAGACAAGCGCAGACAACAAGTGGCCAGGAGTCGGGGCTAATCTAATGATGTAAAAATAGAGACAGCACCAATTATACTTGGGGCCAGCTCAGAGCTCCTGCAGGGACTGCAAATGAATAGGTACAAATCAAATTACTGACTAATAGACGCACTACAAGAGAGGGCAGTCAATGCTAAATACATTAGGGCCTTGTGACCTCTCTGCTCTGAGCAGCAGAATCCTAAATTTGACTTAAAAAAAAAAAAGAAAATCAAAGAAACTCTTGTTCATTTAAGGAGAGCAACAGAACAATGTTATTTGTGAAATGACTTGAGACACTTTGATATTTTTTTGGTTTGTCCCCCTATGGCCACATGAGGTATGTGGCCCTTGGAAAGCTGAGAGAGGGTTTGCTTTTAGAACAAGGGAAAATACTCTTTGTGCAAAAGTTAGGACCTGATAACAATACAGTTGTGTTACATACCAAAACATTTCAAAGTCATGTGCCTCTTTGTGGTGATGTTTTTTACTGCTACTTCACCGGCTGTGTCTGTATCAAAAATAAAATATTTCTTTAAAAAACGCCTTGATTTAATAAGAAGAAAAAGAAAAGGAATGTCCCCACACCACAGTTGATAATTAGCAAATGCAGTTGATCAGGTTTGTTATCAAATGGCAGAAAGTCAGAGTTGTCTTGTGGCACCAGTGCTCCCTTTAGAATTTTTCTACAAACAGCAATGAACCTGAATTCACATAAAAATATTCAGGGTATCAGCACTCACACCCCCTCCCCCTTAAATAGTGTATGACCTGGAAGAAATTCCACTAAAACCTCCCAGGGCTGGTGGCAAGATTGGATTTGGAGACATGGGAAATGACTGGGAAATTAAAAATGTCCTTGTTGGGCCTGCCCAGGGCTGTGGGATGGGGCTGCTCAGGGACACCCTTGGACAGGAGAGAGCAAAAAACCCACGCAGAAGTGTTTGATATCCCAAAATTTGTGCAAGGCCAATGCTCCTCTTATCCAGCACTTCCAAAATGGTGGCTCCTAAAGAGCCTGAATTTTCCTTTTTTTTCAACCAGGCCCATCCAAATAAACCTTTTGTAGGAAGAACTGCACTGAGCTCCCAGACTTACTGGAGGGGGTAATTTAATCTCTGACCCTGGGATGAATATTCTGAAAGTTCAAAGGCTGCTTTTAGCATCGATGTTATTTGATCCACCAGTGGGTTTGCTGCCCAAGCTGGTTTTGCACTGAACCTCTGCAGAAATCTCCTGGCAGAAATGCTCTTTAGGGGGAAAATAATTTGCTCTGTGTATCTATAGCCCATGTCTGAGTTAGGATAAAAAACAGCTGAGGAAAGAGAAGGGGAAAATTGTCTTAGAAAAATTAAAGAGGTAGGAAGGAAGAAAGGAAGGGAGGGAGGGAAGGAGAGAGGGAGGGGAAGGTACCACTGAAAGCTCTAACTCTATAAAGGGCTAATCCTATTCCTGAAACTAAATGTACAGGTACCTCTACGTCCAGGTGGCTGCTGATCTTTGAGCAAAGCTTGTGAGCATGGATATTTTCTCCTCTGGAAAAAGGATGCTCCTTGAACAGGAGTCACCGGCTTGCTCTCCTCCCTTTGCTTCCACCTCAGCCAGGCATGCCAGGAAACGTGTGACTTCCCTTCTCCAACCCCAGATTTCACAGGAAGTTTTCCAAAACCATCCCTCTGCAGAGCTCAAAGGTGTCCAGACCCAAGCTAGGCTCGGGCTTTGGCTGGGGACCAGGACCCAAAGTGCCTGGAGCGCCAATCCCGGGTTTCCTCCAGGCCATTCCTAACAGCACATCCAATTAGCTCCACTTACTTACATCCCATTAATCAGGTTAGAGAATTTGCTTCAACATATGAGCTTCCTTCAGTGCATTATGAGTTTGTTCATGAAATTTGGAAGGAATCCAGGCAGTTTCCTCAGAAGGCCAGAGGTGCACCTCGCTGTGCCACCGCCTTCCCGTGGGTGAGAGCTGACTTGGAGGTTTGCAGGAGTTTTGGAAGAAAGATGCGTTTCAAAAAACATCCTGTTGCTCCCCTACTATAGGCTGATTTCAAATATTAAGCTTAGAAGTGATCAAAATACACTGGAAAGCTTAAAAAATGTACTTGCTGAAGGAATAGGTGAAGCAGAGGGTTTACTAATTACAGTATTTTTGGAGGGAAAGATTTCTATCCTGAGCTGGCAATTTCTTGCTGTCCAGTTTGAGAGGAATCCTGTCAGAAATATTTGTCTTCTGGAAGCAGGGTTTCATAAATCAGTCCTAAGGTTGTTTTGTTTTTTTTTTTGGGTGGGGAGGGAGGGAATGCAATATGAAGCTCCAGCACATATTTAAGAAGTGCAAATGTAAATATTGTAGCTGCTTGAAAACAAAGCTTTGCAAGCAAAAGAGGGCACTGACTACTAACATTTGTGTCTAGACTTGCATAATTTTTTATTTTCAGTGAGAGTTTGACAGAAACTGAAACAGCAAAAACATCTTTTTGCATCTTTGCCAATTTACGCCTTCCTTGGAATTAAATGTGTATCTGGGCTGACAGCTTATGTACAGCAGACTCCACTCCAGATAGACATGGGTCGTCTGAATAATTGGATAACAAGGGGAAAAGCTGGTTTCCCAATCAAGCCAACTAGCTGGACAACTGGAGTTATCATTTAGGTCACAAGGAAAGGAGATTTTTGGGGGTTCGTTTTCCAGACCTGGATCTTCTCCCACCCACTGTCCGACAGCCCTTGGCACCGAGTCAGAGGTGGAAACCCCCATCTAATTCCCCTTTCCTGCAAATACCAGATTATTCCTGATGTTCTCAGCATCTCCCAGTTTGGTGTTTGGGCTATGACCAGCCTTTGGGTGTTTCTGCAAATGCCAGAAACCAGAGCCAGGGTTAGAGCTGCTGCCCCTGCCTTGCAATGCAACAGGGCAGGTACAAAAGAAAGATTCTGGGAATATCAGCTCCCCAAAGAGGTCTGTGCACCAGGAGCACACACTTCCTGCACACCACTGCAGCCTATCAGCCCTGATTTCTATATAAACCTACGTGTCAGCTATGCCCTAACAGTTAAGGCATTAAAAGAATCTATTTATCTCTTGCCATTGAGTGCATGTCAGGACCAGTGGAGCACTTGACAAAGTCTCCCTGTCCACCCTACTGCCCAGTTTTTGTCCACATGTTAGACCCCAGCACTACACATGCACAAATCTTCACATTCCCAGCTAGAAATGTTCATTAATTTGTGCTGAAGTTTAAGTAAGACTTTGCAAGTTTTGTTAAATCTCTGCAAAATCTATTTAAGGACTGAAGAGAGTCCACGCAGCACAAACGGGGGTTAAAACATGCATAACATAAAGGCATGAATAAATTAAAATAAGTTTTTTTAGGATTATTAAAAGGATTATAAATTCCACATTTTTGAGTCCAATGCAGAAATATAAACACTGGTTTTGGAAGCAGCAGCAAGACAGAAATCAACTACCAACAAACAAACCTCCTTTTCTGCTGAACTCTTTGCTGTCATTTCACTGTGGTGAGTGGGCAGCAGAGAACCCAAGGAGGAAAACTGAGTTTTTTTCAAAGATAATTCACTTCAGCCAAGCTTTGTTACGATCTAACTGGTTTGGGGGAAGTGAAAACTCTCCTACTTGTTATGAGCCAACAAAGACACCTCTTTTTTGAAGTGAGGGTAATGCAGCTCCACACTTATCTCTGCCCATTTATTAAGCAGCAGACAGATGTGAGTCCTTCCCTGTGCTCTGAGGAATGGTGCTGGCAGCCAGCTCCAGCCCACTCCCTTGATGAGTGCAGCTCTCCAGGTACATCTGAGCAGGAGAGAACTTTTTCTGTCTGTCTGCTAAAGAGGAACAGCTCAAGAGCTGTTAGGGGATGGAAGTGGAAAGGGCACGGGAGTTCACCCTCTTATCACCAGGTTTTCTCTGCTGCTCTGAGTCACCACATGCCCAAATCCTGAGAATAAAGTGTGTTAGTGGTGGAGAGAATCCCAGGACACACAGAGTGTTAATGACAGGGAGAGGAGGGCGGTGGGATGGGGTGAGTTGGGTCAGTGCTCATGTTACTCATTACTGCTGCGTAAAATCGCTGCTCTGAGATGGATCTATCTTACACTCATTAGGGAGATTTATGGGGCTGGAGCAAGGGCTGGGAGAAATCTCTTTGGATGAATATTAACTCAGTGATGGCATCTCTATAAACAGCTCCTTTCTGTCTTTACACCTGCAGGACTGCCAGCCTCATCTTATGCCAAAGAAGATGGCACTTGATGCCATCAGCTGGATTTGGTGAAAATGGGAGGAAAACACAGAGCCCTGTCTCTGACAAAGTTCTTGGTTTACAATATAATACACTGTCAAGTCTCCAGGGCAGTCAGTCACCCTAACCTGGCACATCTGGAAGGCTTCAGCTTTCAGAAGAGGTATTCCCCTCACCTTTCCCCTTCCATACACAGCCTGAGGGTTGCTGACCCATTATCAGCAGTGGATACCCTCCCAAAGTTCACACTGATCACAGCCTGGGTTAGGAGGTGATGAAATATGTGCCTTTCTCTGTTTTCACAGCCTGCTTTTTCCACCTTCCCAGCCCTTTACAGACATGAGCTGATTGAAGTCCACACCAGCAATGTGAGGCATCTCTATCCTTGCTGCACTGGTGGACTCATGGACTCACAAAGTGTCCTGGCCAAGGCAAAAATCTGGTGAGAATTTGCACCAGAGATGCAGCAGACCTACCCTTTGTGTTCAACCGAGCCTTTCTGTGAATTCCAAATGTAACTCATCCTCTGATTTCATCTCTCTCAAGATGGAAATCAGAGGAAGGACAGTTGGGAAGGTGACCAGCTGGGTTATGAAGGTGTTTCTGCACTGCTCATCCTGGTTACTGCTGCCTGTACCTACAGACAAGGGCTAAAATCCTGCTCCTCTGCATCCTCCTCCTCCAGGCTCTGGGAAGTTGCTGCAGTTTGGTACCTGCTCCACAGAGAGCAAAGTCAGGATGAGCCCTGATGGGAGAGACTTCTCGAGGAGCAGGGAGAGCTCAGAGCAGCACAAGACCCTCAGGGATACATGAGGGCAAGAGCAAAAGGAAGAGACAGCTCCTGCTCTTCCTGAAAGATCCATAGGTTGGCATTCTCACACCTTCCTGCTGGTTTCTCCTCTTTTGCCTTCCCAGGCAAGCTGCCAGGAGAGTGACAAGTGAGTTGGCAGCTGATGTTAGGGGCCACCATCACTCTGAGGTGTTTTTACTGGAGGTGTTTTTTGGAACAAGTCGAAATTAATGGAGACAGTAAACCTGCAGCAACTGCACTTTAATTTCTGAGCATCTCCTACCACAGGGCCCCTTCTGACAGCATAATCTCTGATGTGCCATTCCATTTACTTAAACAGATGATACAATTTATCAATATAATGGACACTGATGAAGATGGATTAATTTGGATTACAGAACCAGTGCTTCACAGTGGCTCTATTCAGGACACAAAATGAGGATATGTGTGATTATGGCATTGTTTGGAGCAGGGGCAGCAATCTGTACAGGAGGGGATGCAGCAGAGTCCTTGTCCCAGCTATTTGATAAGGAAGCTTCATGTGCCAATATCTCAGACTGTGTTTATGTGATCCACCACTAACTTCTTTTTATAAATGACTTCCATCCCACTGAGATCCCCACAAAAGCCAATTAATCAGAGAGAGAGAGAGAGAGAGAGAGAAAGAGAGAAAGGAGCGTAGAGAGAAAAGCAAAAGCGAAACTTTAAAAAAAAAAAAAATTAAATAAAATCACCATTGGGTGAGATGTACGTGATCTCTGATCACACCTCTTCTTTGTACCTGTTCCTGATCCCACCATGTCCCTGCTGGGGGATTCGCACATGGCGTCGGCCAGGCGCTCGCGCAGCCCCTCCTCGCCGTGCTCCATGGAGGACATGTGGCGCAGACCGAAGTTCTCGGGCCAGCTCCCACACACCTCCAGCAAGGTCACGCTCCGGTCGAAGGCACCTTCAACAGACAAATGGGGACACGTGTGGGACACGCTGGCACCGCCTCCTTCCGTGCACCTGAAAAGCTGATTTGAGTTAAAAGGTTGGTGTTACCAGCACAGTGCAGTAGGACCCTGAGTGTGAACCAACTTCGACCGAGCAGCTGTAATCAAAAAGGTGAAATTAAAATACAGACCCAGTTCTGGTCTCACACCGGTGAGAGTCAGGAAAGTAGCACATAACACAAATGGGAATGGCATGCGTGTGTTTTTATGTTAGACAATTAGGAATTATTTTTGAAGTTGATTCGTCTTCCACTGGGATGCTGCTGAGATGCTTTTCCCTCCTCTTCATCCTGGACAATGGAAACAGTAATTTTGTCTTTGCTAATGGGTGGAAATTTTAGCTGAAATCCCTTTCTTGCTCTGAAACAGAGAAGAGGCAGAGCTGCCTTTTGTCTGGCGAAGGAACAAACGGATCCCTTCCCTCAGTCTGGGATATCTGTGGGTTTTCTCTGCTCCTGCACTGGGAAGTTTTAGGTGGAACGTGCTCTAACAGAGGCTCTTTCACCAGCAGCCCCTACTGAAGACTCCGGCTCCTGTGAGGGAGCGCACGTACCTACAAAAGATCCTTCAAATAATTCCTTGACTTGCAGTTATTACCTCATTCACAGCAGGGTATGATGTTCTGCCGCACGCAAAGATTAGATTCTGAATTCAGGATCACTTCAAAGTACAAATTAAAATTATTCTCCTTTATTATACGGCAAGTCTTCTGCGAAGGCTTACTTAAATCATTCCCACTTGGAACAAGATTACAGTTATGCTTTGTTGCTTCAAGCACATACCATTTACTCCACTATTAGGTAACTGAATACGCAGCATTTATTGCGCCTGGTTTCTGCCAGCCTAGCGAGAGGAAAAAATGCAAATGCCAATGTTTCTCAGAGTTAAAAGTACATGAAACACGTCCTTGTTATCAGGCCTTTGGTTTTCCCCTTTGATCAGCCGTCAGAAACTATCTACACTTGTAGTCTGTGACTGTACAGCTTCACAGCACACTCCGTGCCACTGACAGGTGGTAATAGAAAGGGTGAGAGACCAAGCCCCGCGGCAGGCGGCCCTTCCTCTGATAACGCCCCGAGGACCGCGTGATAACGTTGGTAAACACTCGGCCAGCCGGTTAATCCATACATCAGCAAAGAGGGGCAGATAATTCTGAGCTCTAATGGCACGGACAAAAGCGCCAGGGCTGGCATTCAGGGATTTATATGGGCTGCAATGGTGACTCCTGGCTCCTGAATTTCATCGGGGTTGATTTATCTCCTGGCCTGGCCCCGGAGTGGATTCCTGGCACTAGAAAACCATCAGCACTGAAATGGACCTCTGCAAACGGGCCCGTGGCTCTCGTGTGATACACGCACTTGAACTCTGGATGAATCCCAGCTTCAGCCGAGAGGAGGAATGACCAAATATTTCAACTTTTAATGGCTCTCTGGATTTATAAGGTTGCTCCAGTCTACTAATTTGTTTTAAAGCGAGGGCTCTTGAAGCTTGTTTGAGAAAATGCAGGGAGGAGGCGAAGTAATTTCAATGATGTTTAAATCTCTACAGCATTTTCATGATGTCAGCTCTCCTAAAGGCAGGAGGAAAGCAAATTTTGGGGTTTTTTTAAAGCTTTTTTTCCTCAAGTCATCCTTCTACAGTTTCATGCAGCTCTGAGAGCCCATCTCCAAGACCTCACGGATTTCAGTTGTTTTTAACAGAGCTGTTCATGTATCCTGAGAGTGATCAGGGGGATTTTAAACCTGCTTCCCAAACCTCAGGGAAGCAGCAGGGACACGATGAGCTCCCACAGGTTTGCAGGGCTGTGCCAGAGATGAGAAATCTCCTCTTTCCTGGTGTCAGCCCTTATTCCGAAAGTGAGAAATGGGAGCATTTCTGCTCCTATAAGCAGACATATGAATAATAAGGCAAATGGCTTTTGAAGCTCTGCCAAGATGCCTGCTTGTGTGTACAGGGAGAAACTTCATGGAGTGCAGGGCTCTGACTCCTGAGATCCTTGAGTGAGAGCAAAGGAGACAAGTGCAGTGTTACCTCTGCAATCAGGGCCAGGAGCTGCCAAAACTTCTTAGCAGCAACGTGTGAGGCTGGAAGTGTTAATGCAAATACAGGTTCGAGGGATTAACTGCACTGAAAGTTTGCTTGTAAAAAAAATGCAGGGAAGCTGTAGTTTTATCTTTCCTCCCTTTTCACTCTTTCTCCGTGGTAGCAGTGCACATCTGGCAAGAGCACTGATGTCCAGACATCCAGCTGGGGTTCAGCAGCCACCACTGCAGCCTGTGGGTGATCACTGCCTGCATCAGGCAGAGGAGGTCCTTGCACCATCATCTGCTCTGTGCTGCAGTGGAACCCCCGAATTCCCCCTAATTCCAATGCAGACATTGATCAAATGGGTTCCAGGTAAAGCTGAACACACAGAGTAGGAGTGAAGTTATTCAGGATGTGGGGGTAGAAAAGGGGACCTTTTGTGCAGGCAGGTTCTTTCCTCCTGTAAATCCCTGGCTCTGTCCCACTCTGATGGAAAACAAAACTGTTCCAGGAAAATCAAGATTTATTGTCACAGACCTTCCTGTTCCTCTTGCCAGTGCATCAGCAGACAGCACATGTGTCAGAGTAAAATAATTAAACATTTTTTTCATGGCAGAATTAACTTCTGGGTATTTTTACACCTTGAGTGTGTGACATGGCAATGGGCTGGTTCTGGAGCCTTTGGGTGCTTTGCCCTGCCCACATCATTCCCTACATACATCATTCCCAACGGCACATGGGCTAATGGCATTAAACTTCCACTGATAGCAGCTCACCCTATCTCTGCTATTTATTATATTGTAATCTCTCCTTCTGGCTGCCTCACTCTCCCCTTTTCAATCCCAGTATCTCACTTGATAAGGTATCAAATTCCCCATCACCAGCCAGCCAGGAGTTTACAAATAAACCTCGGTGGAGAGTCCTGCTCTCAGAATCACCAAAGCCAGGACGTAACCACAGAACCAACGGGGCTGAGAAAGCTCCTGCTGATCCCTGGGATTACTGAGGGCTGAGGGGAGGCAGGCTGACAGCCTGCTGAAACCCTCCTGACAGCCACCAGCATCAGCCCCTGACTGCTCACTTCCCTCTGTCCCCCCGGCCCGGATATGGCTCTGGCTGGGGAACAGGTTCCACCTAAAAGGAGCAATTCATTTAGGAACAACTCAAGGGTGAGCAAAGTAGGCATTATGGGAGTGTAGCAATTACTTGTGAAATCCTGGTGAAACCTCATTAAATCACCCCAAAAAAAAAATCCTATTGACTTAAAATTGTGTCAATATTTCATCCTATTGCACTTTCAAGTCTGCAGAACGCTCACTTCTCCTTTATTTATTGAAGATGAAACTAGGTGGGAATGAAGATCATCAGTCTCCCCTGTATGATATCCAAGCATCATCCCAGAACCCCAAATTCACCCAAATGGAACAAGCAGGACCCTTGTCTTGACCATATAGGTCAAAAGTGCTTTGTTTTGCAATTCCAGCCCAAATGCTCTGAGCTAATTTTGCTTCATACACCGAATTTTCCTAATAAAACCTTCATTTTTGCCTGAAATCAATCTCCCACCTTGAAAGACATTTGCCTCTCAAGGAGCACCATCCTTTTCTCTTGCCACTGCTGATGGAGCAGAATCAGGTTCCCATCTTTCTGCTTAACATTTCTTGCATTTTTTTTAATGGCAAAGGCTTCTGTCATTACTCACACCAAATTACCTTGCTTAGACACACAGGATTTGTCTCTAGCACTGCAATTGTTTCAAGGCTTTTAATATAAAAGCAAAATAAATTCTACAGAAGAAAGGAAAGGAAAACCCACCCTAAACCTTGGAAATGTCCTTTCATTTCACAGCCTCACCAACCAAGTGTGAGAAAACCAGAGAAACTTCTTTTCTTCTCTGAAAAAAAAAAAAAATCTAGTAGTAAAAAGTATTTTTACAAAATGTTTTAATGCTTCTAGTGTGTTATTTTTCTAAGTCAAAATAGCTAAGCTAAATCTTTCACCATAGCCCTTTAATTCAAAAGCCAGGGGAAATTTTTTTCATTAAACCTCTGGACGGCTTTGTTTCAAATATGAAATCAAGTAGCTCCATTTCCTGTCTTCTAAGGAACAGTAAATCAAAAAGAGAATGTTCTCCAAAAATACAGTAATGGTTCTATTAAAGAGCTTGACAGTTTTGAGCCTCACCTTGCATATTGCAACATAAATGTGAGCAAAACTAACAGAGCGAAGAGGAGGGGAAGGACCTGCCAATTTTAATTGATAAAGGACGCATCCTCATCAATGGGATGCATTGACCCTGCGTGATGTCGGACCCAAGAGGGACAGAAGGGTTGCCCATCACCTCTCCTGCTTCTCCTGGCTTTTCAGAAGCAGGAGTGGACTCTGAAGGACTCTGGCTGGTGACCACAGCAACGCCTCGGCTGGGAGCGAGAACCCCACGGGCGTGCGAGGAACCAGCACAGGGAAACTCCTCCCCCAGAGCAGTGAGTCAAACTGTAACATACCTCCTTTCAACATGAAAGGTTGAACTTTCCTACGGGCTCTGCCAATTCCCTTCCGTGCCATAACTTTGCGATTCCAGCGGGAATGCCACGAAGCGGCCGCTCGGAGCACTTGAAGGGGAATCTGGGCAAATTCTTTATTTGAGGGTGGAGAAGCAACATCCCCCTGACCTGCCCTGGATCTGGTGGGTCTGTGCTCATGGCACGTGCTGCTGATCCCCTCCTGGGCATGGCTCACTTGCTGCCACCCCAATCTCCCATGGCACCCCAGCTAACAGGGACAGAATGCTGGGACACCAAGGTGTGAGTGTTAATTATTGCCTTTGGAAACCAGGGCAGGAGCCACAGCCTTTGGAGTGACTCTGCTCCCTGCCATCTTCCCTCCCACAGAGTTTCTTTTTTTCCAGAACTGCTCACAGTTCTGCTATAAACAGGACATTACTCACCAGCTCTGTATCCTGTGAGAGCATTTAATTAATGGAGCCTTCAGCCGGGGTACCCGGTCCCACAGGCAACCAACACTTCCAAATGCCTTTGAACTCTTGCCTAAGTGAGGCTGAGTCCCTTCTCAGCACCACAGACTTGTAAACAAAATCAGTGTTTATTCCTCTGTCAGGATTTCCAGGTGAGTTTGGGGCAGACCCCCGGGAAGAGCCAAGCGGCCTCGGGAGCTCCAGGCACGGATGCTTGGGGAGGAGGTTGCCCAACCACTGCCCACGTGGCCACAAACTCAGGACAGTGGCCCAGGCAGTGTTGGCAATGTCCAGGATGTGGTGCAGGTCTTTAGGGACCATTCCACCCTCCTGCTCCTCCCCACATCCCAACAAAGTCCGAATGCCCCTCTCCTGCACAAGGGGTTAACCAGGGGCTCAGGAGATTTGGGATGCTCAGGAGCACAGCCAGCCATCACAGCCGTCCTTGAAAGCTTTCAAATGCGAGCAAGGCTGCAATTTTCAGAGCTGGAGCAGCTAGATATTTTTATAAATACATAAATCTTTTCAAGGAAAAACAAATATAGAGGAAAAGAATGTAAACATTATTGTAAAATGCATAATAAAATGTCTGTTGTTTGTTAATTTTGCTCCTTATTATCCAGTCTATCTGTACCACCGATGTTGAAACATTTGCCTTTTAAAAAAATTTTTTTATACTCCCTTATTCATTTAAAAATAGTTTCCTGCATGTTATATGAATAAGCAAAACCTAAGGTCCTAAATCCAGGGGAACTTTGAAGTATGAAACCCACAGTCTATGGGAACTATGTTTTCATTAATCAAAGTAGATGTTTCTAAAGCCATCAGATTTATCATGACTGGATTTCATATGTGAAACCCAATATACACACAGACATACACTGCTTGTCCTTTTGGATTAGTCCTGACCTTTTACTCTCCTTTCTGAAGGATCTGCCTTTCCTCAGAGCGGGGCTGCCCTGCTTTGCCAGAGCAGCCTTGACAAAGTGCGTTTCCAACTCTCCGCGCTCTGTGTCTGACTACGAGTCTGGGCTAAGGTCAAAACATAAATGATTAAGCGTATTTATTAAACTCTGCCTTTGCCTTGAATGCTCCCAGTGCCTGTCAGATGCCATCCAAGTGCAGATTCCTGCTGCCAGCACACCTGGCCATCAAACCAGGGGCCCTGGCGCCGACCCCAAAGCTGAACGGAGCCCCCCAAAGCCCCCCCAGCACTGCCAAGAGCTCCTCCAGCCCTTGCCAAGCTCCTGGCTTCCCCAAGGCACAGAGGTTAGTGCAGGGACAAGGGATGGTTTAAAAACTGGAGGCAGGATGTGACAGCCATCCAAAGCTGGGCTTCAAAAGAGAAAACGCAACAAAACGCGTGCTTGGCGTCCACAGGGAAATTTATGTTGTGGTACCAGAATTTTGCAGTATTTTGCAGTATCAGGAGCACAAAACTCTGTCATCTTGCCTTACAGAACAACACAAGGGGCTGGGGCACAGGTGGGTCTGCCAGAAGTTGCACCCACAGAGAAGGTGCAGCTCATCCACAGCCTGAGGAGCACAGTGCACCGAACAATCAGCTGAGAATATTTTTCTAATACTGGATGATGCTGTTTAGCTGCCTAAAAGCAAAAAGAGATGGAATCTACAGTATAACTGGATGCTATTATGATTTTGAAAACAAAATAGCCTTTTGTAATAAAATTAATTTCCAAGGAAAAACTTTCCTCCTCCCCCTGGAACAGCAAGATTCGTGCATATTTTAACGCTTTGCAGAATCAGAACGCCTGGAAAAAATCAGGAATGCTACAACCAGCCCCAAGCCCCCTTAGAGATTAACATTTCTTTATATTTAATCCTGGCATAAAGCAGAGTGTCCTGAAGAACCCAGGCTTTGCACAAGCCTGTGTTACCAGGTATGAATCTGCAGAGCAAAAAAACTTCACCTGATGTTCTTTCAACCTCCAGGTCTGGAAATTTCATTAAAAAAGGATTCACTAAAGATCTTCAGCACTTTTTAGTTTTTGCAAAGTTGGAAATGTTTTCTTGTGGTATTCACATACTTATAATTCTCAGTCCTGGTTAAAATTAGAAAATCCAGTAACTTTTTTTTTTTTCTCCTAGTAAATTTTCCCACTCTCTGAAGATCTACGACTTAGCTAAGCTTACAATAAGATGATTATTGAGATTTTCAACAATGCCTAGGAAATTTAAACACACAATGAATTCCATTAAATCTCAGTGGAGGCTTTTTTAGACGAGCCTTTATTTTGTTTGACTTCTCCTCTGAATAAAAGCGGCGATTTTAGGATGCTGAAGCCTTTTTGTTGGCTTTGGTGGGGAAAACGCTGTGTGAGGAGCAGGAAGGATACATATGGTATTTCTGTGACACCACATAATGATCCTTATTTCTTTACATGCCAAGAGGTTTGCAGTCATACCCTGTCTTAACGAGGTAGAAATATGCCAATTCCACTGCAGGGGCTGGAATAATATATTACTTCCCTTAAAACAGATTTATCTTGCTTATTATCAATCTCGTGGCATGTGCAAATGCACAGCTATATACACATGTAAAAAGGACACATAATGGATTAGAAAAGGCTCATATTTACCCACAAGTAAGGAAACATCTGACAACTCATCGGGGTTTTTGGGATAACCGAGATCTTATGTTACACTTCGAGACACAAGCGTGGATTTGTCATCTTGCTTGAGCCTTAGTGGTGACTGTGTGAGCCAAGGAATTTAATTCTGATTGTTTCATTTGAATTAAAAAAACCCCTTAGTGTTGAAAAAACATTGGAACTGTGCTATGCACTAATATATCACTCAAATTGTAACAGGAGGCTCCTTGTGTAAAAGCAACAGAGAGCGTGGAAAGGCCAAGTTCATCGTGGGCACAGTTTATCTGCAACTGAATGCTGGGGATACTGGATTTTTGAAACCTGTTGCAAAGGAGGGGTGAAGGCTTCCCCATCCCAATCCCAGCTGGATGGAGCTGCAGAGCAGGGATGGATGTGGCTCTGTGCCCAAACCCTGCCCCAGGATCCTCAGCATCCTCCACACAGCACGCCCAGTCTGCCAGAGACACTGAGCTCTGCTGGGCTTTGGGTCACTCTTCTTTGTAAGTAATTTGCAGCCTGAGAGATGTTCACAAGCAAGGGGAGATAATGGGCAGTTTCTTGTCAGCCAGGAGAGCTCAGAGCAGAGCATCTGTGGGGAAGCAGCTGAGCACCGAGGCTGCGGAAACAAGAAATTTGGTTTATATCACTAACAACCCGTTAGGAGAGAGACTGGAATAGTTTCTGCATTATAAGAGCAAATATTTCTCTGGTCTCATATCACCTTTCCCAGATGAAACATTTCACAACCCAGCTGACTTATAAACAGAAACCAAAATATTTTCCTAAGGTGGATCACTGATCCCACTCAGGGCTTCCAAGTTGTAATTTATTTGTCTTACCTCACTGTGAGATAATGTGCACGCTGGTTCCAAGCTACTGTCTAATCACTGCTTGGACATGGATAAAGAAATCTCACTTGCAAACACCAGGCACTTGCTGGGTGTTGGGAATTGGTCACAGGGTGACTTTTCCTGCTGCTTTGTGACCAGCACGTGGGTGGCAGTGCCCAGCTCCTGCAGCACAAGGTACAGAATTCCAGAATGGTTTGGGTTGGAAGGGACCTTCAAGACCATCCTATTCCATCCTGTCATTGTCAGGGACACCTTCCACTGCCCCAGGTTGCTCCAAGCCCTGTCCAACCTGGCCTTGAGCCTTTCCAGGGATCCAGGGGCAGCCACAGCTGCTCTGGGCAAACTGTGCCAGGGCCTGCCCACCCTCACAGGACAGAGTTTCTTCCTAATGATGAACCTTCTGCCACTTCTGTAGCAAATCTCACTGAGTTACCATTACATTTATTAGGGTTATATCCCACAGGATGAGCAGAGCCTGCTGGAATCACAGCTTCCCCTCAAGTATTTTAACATATTTCACAGCTGGCATGAGATGGGTTCAGATGTTAAACCAGAGTGATGGAAATGTTTGTTTTTGGGGCAGCCCAGCAGCTGCCACCAGGATACAGCACCATTAACTTCAGGAATTGGTTGGGAAACAGCAACTTCTTAACTGAGTGACCAAAATCAGGGAATGGAGAAGAGGTTACAAAAGGCACCTAAAGCACTGAGGCAAAATGAGTTTTCAGGGCTGATAGAGAGAATTTTATTGTTTACACCAGGGAAGAGCTGGAGCATGGAGGTTTAAGTAACTCACCAAGGTGACCACAATGAAATTTTCTTCCTGAGGACAAGCCAGTGCAATGCCACAGCTTCCTACAAGGTGTGAAAACATGGATTGGGACCTCCAGAGCCACTCCTGCCCTGGCCAGGCAGCACATCCCAGGTACTCTTCCATCATCTCTGAGCATTTTGGAAATTGCTCACTCCAAGTCTCTAGATCCCCCCAAGAACACTAGAAAAATGTGTTTCTTTAAGGACTACAGAGAAACATGAAATTTTATGTTTAGAAAGTAATAAAAACTCAACAAAACCTTAAACTTGTTTCCTTGTAATCCTTCCAAGTCAGGGAAGATAAATTTTTTTGGCCTGATTCTGAATTCATTAAAAGCGTGTGCCAAGTTGCACGAGCAAATTATCTGAGCTCCAGCAAGGACTGGACCTACAAAGCACTGAAACCTCTGGTCCTGAGCCAGCTTAAGCATATACTTACTTTTAAGCATGCAAAGAGCCCCAGTGACTTCAATGGGAGTATATATGCTGAAAGTTAAGTGTGTGCTTAAGTGTGCTGCTGGAGCAGGGCCAGAGCGCTCGGGAGCTCACAGCACCAAGGTCTGATCTCCTCCCAAACCCCATCCAAGGCAGGCATTTCACTGCAGCCAGGCAGGACACAGCTGGGCAGGAGCCAGCAGCCCCTGAAGTTGTCCTCTGCATCCATGGAGGAGGTTTTGCCCTTGTCACTTGTGTTATCCATCAGGCATCTGGCGGCTGGATAAGGCAGAGCGACGGGGCAAGGTGAGATGATGGAGTGAAAAAATGATCGCAGCTGGCATGTCCCAGCCTCAGGCTTTTGGTCATTTAACTCATCTCCCTCTCATCCTCAGCACAGACTGAGCTCAAAGGGCAGGGGACTCACCCTTCCCCAAGCTTCACGTTGGCTGCAGCAACTCCAAGAGCAAAGAGGAGCCAGGCAGCCGTGGCTCCCCACTCCTGGCTGACAGCAAAGCTTGCAGGAGCAAGCAAGAACTCCTTAAAAAAAAGTCACACAAGGTCTTTGACTGCCTTGAGTGACAGCAGCATTTTTGCACTTGACAGTGGCACTGACCTCCTGCTACAGAAGTCACTAAAGGGGACTAGAAGGCTGTGCCTGTAGGGCATCACCCTAATGGGGACAAATTAAAAGGCAAATTTTCCCCACTCTTTCTTACTTTTCTTCCCACAAAGCCAGAAAAAGAGATGAAAGTGGGTACATCAACCCAAAATATTGCAGAATAAATCACAGTTAGGAGGAAAGTCTGATAATTCACATTGTTGAATCACAGTGTGCCCTAAAGTTGGAAGGACAAGAACTGGATTCTTATAGTCAAATTTTTTTTGCTTCCTTCACTAAGCCCCATTTTGGAGCACTGATGGCAAGGATGTGCTTTGCTCTGATTTATGATGCAATAAAGCCTCTAATGTCATTTGGGATGGACCATTTCACCAGGAGTCACCTGGTACAGACAGAGGGAAGAAGGAGACATTTTTGTGGAAGTCCAAACCATGCAATCCCAAATCCCTGCCTGACCCAACAGATTTCCCTGGGTCTAGGGAGAACCATTTGGGTTTTCACTGCACTGTGGACGTGTCCTAGGATGGTCCCACCCTAAGTGGGTGTTTCTCAGCACCTTCAAAATACACTTTATAGCAACTGACTTAAGGATGCCAGGAAATGTGGGATCATCCACACCTGGAGCTGGAGCTGCCCCAAAACACAGAGGAAAGGAACCCCAGGTCCCTCCTCACGGACCAGAGCATCAGAAACCAGCACTGTGACTGTGACTTCCTGGGTTGCAACACCTAAATCCTGCTGCAAAATCAGCTCCAACCCACGAGAATAGTTTGATAATTATAAAGATGCTGCTTGCAAAGGCAAGATGGATTCTGAGAGCTGCAGCCTACCATTCCTGTGGACAATAAATATTCCACTTAAATCATGGCTTGTACATATTTGAAAGGATAAACCTGCTACTAATAACTACGAATCAGAAGAGAAGATTCCAATTTTTATGCCAGAAAGCTAACAAAAATCTTCAGTGTGTTATAAACAAGTATCCATCATTATAAACTAAGTTCAGCATGTAAAAACCCAAAGATGGAGTTTATTGTCTTTAATGGCTGAAAAATGACAAGAGTGTTTGGTTGAAAAGGAATTTAGCAAGAAGTAGTTCTGTACAAGAACCAAAATCTGTCTTTAAACAAGAAAATCACTGCTGACAGTTTTACAGTAGAATTAAGCTGCGGTGAACTCTCAGAAGTGGGGCTAATCACAAGTTTCTGGGGAATTTAATGTGGAAAACAAAGCTGATTATTAGGGAGACTGATATAATTCAGGTAGAAGCTGATCCTATACCTTTTCCAGACTAAAATGGTGAGTGAAACCACTGATGTTTTGCAGAGGGAATTGCTCTCTGCAGCCGGCAGAACCGCCTCCTTTGGGGAGGATCTGTGAGCCCACTGGATCCAGTGCTGCTCCAGCTCCAACCATCCTCCCAGCAGCTCAAGGCTTCAGCAGGAAAAACCGACTTTAAACCAGAGAGAAGCAAATCCAAGGAGGAGAGGAAGCAAATGAAGATATGAGAGGGATGCAGCACTCGTGATGATGTGGCTGTGTAAATTCAAGGGGAAGTATTTCCTCCAGTGGGCAAGCTCAGAGGTGGAAGCTGTCCAAGGGGAATCTCTCAAAAGCCCTGGACAGCAGCAAAAAACACTACAAAAAAACTTGCCAAATGTTTTAGTGCTGTGCTGAAAGATCAAGGTGAAGGGAGCCTCTGCACTGGAAGCCTCGGAACAAAGACAGAATTTCCTGGAACAGAGCATGAAGCTGTTCAAACCCATCATCCCAGCTGTGAACTGAAGAAATAACAAAAATAACTTTATAGAGAGAGAAGGAAAAGGGAAGGGGGAGAAATGAAGTAAAATCTGTTGCCAGATTTAGGTAACACCGGCGTCCCAATCTGCAGATTAATTTAAATCAAGGAACGAGAAAAAAATCTGTGGGACGTGAGATGAAGGAAAGGAAATACTTCTGAGCACATTAAGTGACCAGATTGGGAATGTATCCTGGGACAAGTCACTTTTCCTAAGCCCAATTATTACCTTTGATACATTAAAAGCTCAACAGAGGCACGAGGAGTTTCCTACATGGAGAATAGATTCCAAAAGTCTGTGAGGGCACGTTCAAAGCACCGGGGGAACAGCGGGGCAGCTCTGGTGTCTATCAAGCCATGTTTATTGATGTTCTTGCTAGCTGAGGCAAGGTTTGGGAACATGGATCATAACACCATTTTTATACCCTATAAAATACACTGTGAAGTGATGAGAAATGGGAATTGCTGAGCTGCACCAGGCAGGTCCTTTAGAAAGGAGCGCGCTGTTTCGTGAGAGTTTTTACAGAGCAGAGAGCAATTCTCTTCTTGCTGTGAAAAAAAATTGGGAAGCCTCCAAGGCATATGTTTCACAAATCTCCAAAAAGTGGAAAACAAGATTCCAAGAGGAGAAGTGTGAGAACAGAAGTTCAGGGCGAGCTTCCTGTGTGTCCCACACTGGGGACAGACAGGGCAGGGACCAGCCCAGAACATTTGCAGCCTCCCAAGCTGTTTGCCTCAGAACTGGTGTTAGGATGAGATTTGGGATTGCACTGGAAGCTGGTTATCCTCCCTGTCATCACAGCAGATTTTATTTAATTACATTCAAAACAGAAGGCAAAAATTGAGATGTTTAAGCCCACCTGCATTTTCTGCTCAATTGAGCAGAGAACTGCCTTCCCACTCTAGGAGAGAATTAGCATCTTGGCACCTTGTTTCTCCAGGACATTTGACCTTTGCAGCTCTACAAACCAAGAGACTGGCTAATTTTCATCTAGTTGGACACTGTTAGGAAACTACTGAGGAAGTGGGAGATGTTGGAGGTGTTTTGGTGAAATATTTAAACTGGAGAGTTGCCACTGACTGAAGGCTCCTTGTCCCCAGAGACCCTGAAGCCCTGCCAGGTCTGGAGATGATCATGACCTCCATGGGCATAAATCCATCTTTTCCAAAAGTCAGAGCCAAATCCATGCCCAAAGCTAAACAAGTCAGTTCATCAGGTGGGACAAGGGAGAGCCTCACCTGAGAAGGTTATACTTTTTTGGGGAGATGCAATAAGGATTTCCTTATTGGAAATGTTTCCAACAGTCTGAATACTGTGGACACCAGAGTAACTTTCCAGCTTTATGTCTGAGTCTTGTTGATACTGCTCTGCCCAGCCCAGGGGAGTCACCTGTCCATCTTATGCCTCAATTTCTCCATCTGTCTAATAGACAGGAGCTACCTGACTGCAGTTTTCCAAAAACAGATATCTGGGAATGCTCTGGGGTCTCAGCAGTAAGTCAGTGCATATTGCTGCTCACAGAAGACCCCCTGTAGTTAACAATATGACTCTGGAACACCTTGAAAATCCAAACCAGATGAGTACTGTGCCCATCTACATCAAAAAGCTGCCTTTTTCCAGCCTGTGCTGTTGTTAGGTCAGAGAGCTGCAAGGCCCTGGCTTCTGAAGGATAAGCATCAAAAGGTTTCAGCAGGTTCAGAGACCCCATCCTAATTCTCACAGCAGCACAGACAAACAGCCTTAAGCTGAGCTGGAAATCTCACTGTTCACACACAATGCTGTTCACCTCTGTGCTGAGAAGGCCAATATAACATTTAAGACTCATTTTCAGGGCTTAGCAAGACTTAAGTGGTGCACAGACCTAAGGCCAGCCTTTGGCACAGGAGGGGATTTTATTCCCAATAAACTACCAAGAGCCCACAGAGCAAATTTCTGCAGGACCCTTGACAGGATGACAGCTACAGAAACATAATAATCCAACAGACTTGTAACCACCAAGTCCACCTACCCTTCTCCTATAAATAACAGGTCCAAGACAAAGGAAGTGGGAATTAGATGTTTGTGGTGAATTGCAGAGAGCCAAAGACCTTAAACGATACCCAGTACTTACATCTACACTTAATTAGGAGTGAAACTGCAGACATGAGACCTCAACATGTGGTATTCACATGTGGGCTCAAAAACTCTGTCAAAGGCAGTTTTCCTGAGGTTGAAACACGGAGGGTATGATGCAGAGGGCAAGTCTGGAGATGCCTGATGGACATCCCTGCCTGCCTGGGTAGCACCCTGTGCCCAGCAGCTCCAGCTCTGCCCTCACACCCCCTGCAAGCCAGACAGCTCCAGAGAGCTCCTGAGGTGTCTTCTGGATCCACTGATTGAGCAGCTCAACCTAAACAAGATGGAATCTGAAATTCAGATGTTAGTGTCAGGACTAATAGAAAACAGGAGGCAGCTACAGCACAACTCCAGTGGTCCAAATTCTGGTCTCAGTTACGACCTGGCGAGTCCAGTAGGAGCCCAGGGAATCTGCATTCTGTTGTGCTTTAATGACTTTGTCTTGTAGACTTAAAAATAAACTTGTAACTTTTTTTTGACCCTTCGTAAAACCCCAGCTTGATTTTCTCCAGGAATAGACACAGATTTGCTTGTTATCCTGGTATTACTTCACTTCAGAGATGCCTGCAACCAAGTCAGGGGTCTACTGGTGAAATCCCAGTTCCACCAAAACCAACAGGAGTTTTGCCAAGGCATTTAGTGAAGGCAGGGTTTCAAAGAGAAAAACACATCAAAACGCAAACAAAAGCTTTTCTACAGATATTTTAAATAGATTTAAAAGAAGGTATTCTGAGAGTGCAACTCAGTGGATGTCACCATCATGTCGTGGATGAACAATTCATCATTTCTACAACACTGTAGTGAGTTGGACAAGCTCTCTGCGAACAAAACCAGAGACATCTGCAAATCGGATTTAAAACTTTTTTTTTTTTTAAACAAAATGATTAAAAGTTGAAGAAACACTTCCATATGGAAGAATCTTACCCCAACAGGTCACCACAAAGACACTTCAAACACAATAAAACAGGAAGTGCTAAAAAAAGCATAGCAGCTCACAAAAACCCCCACAACCTTTTCCACAGAAAAAATATATGTCACCCTGTGTAGAAAAACCATTTGGCAGCATAATGTGTCTTTAATCTGCTCAATTTGCTTATTATAGTAAAGGGTTAGAGGAATTTTCAAGCAGTGGCCAAAAATACTACAATGATATCCTCCCCTTGCAAAGTAAACTTGCTTGAAGTGAATTAACTTCTTCAACTTAAATATTTCAAAGCTGAAAGTGCCCCCACTGAAAAAAACAAAGCTCCTGGCCACAAAGGATGGTTTAACTGCTCAAAGCCAGGACCAGCAGTGTCTGCCCAAGCTGGGCTGTGCCAGGCTTTGCTCCTGGACAGCCCTGCAAAATTTGAGGCAGGGGAACAGCAAACACCCAGCTGAGCTTTTCATGTGCCTCTTATTGGACTTGAGGAAGGCAGATGCACTTTGAGGCAGCAGGAAAATGTAATATCCCAATATTTCTCAACCCTAATCCTGATGGTTGCATGCACAGGGCTGGGAGTGGAGCTCTGCTGGCAGCAGAGCCAAACTCAGGATTACCCCATGTCAGAAACAAATTGATTCTGAGCCTATTGATCTGCCAGACTGCTTATCAGGTTTGAGAGCCTTTAAAAGTCAAGATAATAGTTAGAGGGGATGGAGGTTACCCAGGGAAATCACGTTCCTTTTGTGCCCACCTGGCACAAACGGGGCACGGGGCGATTTTAGTGACCATCGCTCCTGATCTCTGCTCTGCTGACCCAAGGGTTTGGTCATGTTCAAGATGATAATTTATACAAATGCTATGGCAATTTCCCACCTTGTCTACAGTTAGAAACTGTGCATGTGACCAACTTGCAAGTGCCTGTGGCACAGCTGGGCACAGCACTGACCCAGGGCAAAGCAGCATCCCCCATCCTGGCACTACAGAGATGCCTGGAGGAGGCCAACAAGGATAATAAGAGGAAAAATTAAGGAAATCGAGGTTGCCTGCTCTTGATATTTAATATCCATGAGCTAAATACACAAAGGTGCAAAAAGCTTAATAGTATTTGTGGCTGAAATTAAAACTTTAGAAGAAACTTATAGCGAGCAGTAATGTATGCAATGACATCTGGGGCTGTAATCAGCAAACTGCTTTCAAGAGCTGCCAAAGCAAACAGCCAAATAACAAATCCACTTTACAGATCATCAATCTGGTCGGGCACTTGCCAAGGTAAATAGTACAAGGCTGAAGTTTGCTTTGCAAACCAGTGAGCTGGGAGTTTAGCAAGGCCTGCTTCCAGGACAGCCAGGCTGGGGCAGGGTCCTCGAGGGCTGGCGCAGGGAGAAGTTCAACGATCCGATATTCAGCCAGTGATCAGGGGGTGTAAAAAGATGAAATATAACAATGTCAGGGATTAAAAAAATGATAAAAGAGATTCAGGTTATGCTCATAACTCAGTCACAATGGTGATTATTAGTGCTGGTACAACTCAAACCCAAAGCCTTTTCAGCTAAAGCAGAGTTTATTGTAACGCTGCTTTGCAGATTGGGCAACGCTTCATGGGAACTCCAAACCTAAGACTGAAAAAAATTAGTAGGAAATGAACCTTCTTTTATTTTCAAATGAGATAAAATCTGGCTCCAACTACCATATTTTACATTTTAGTGAAGAGGATATAAAACATCAAACAGTGATTTTCTTTTTTCATTATGAATGCAAGAAAGATAATTTATGGTGGCTGCAAAACATTTATTTAAGAAGTAAAGCCTTTATGTTCTGTATACAATTTATAGGGCTGTAAAAGAAAGAAGTGAAACAACTGCAGCCATAACATGTGCATTTATGAATAATAATTGTAAGTCCATTTTGCTAAATACAACTTCTGCTTCAGAGTTCATTCCTCAGTTGATTGGGAAGTCCTCGAGTGAAACGTCAAATTTTTTAAGCTTATATTCTTGGCTAAAAAGGGAGCTCAAGACAAAATTGCTCAGCAGTTTACGTCAAGAACTCGATGGAATAATAGCACAATGAATGTGTAATATTGTTCAAGTGGTGAGAGATGGCATATTCCTGGTGGAAATTGCCTCAGCTCTGTCTTCAAGCACAAATACTTGATTATTGTTGCAGTCAGAGGGTTGCAACACAGACTGAGGAGCCTCCAAGCCAGGACACCCCACGCATGGCTCCTCATCCCTCACCTCGGGGCGAGACAGAGATGGACTCATTCCCTCACTGCAACCAAAACCCCATTGCTCAAGTGCTGTGTTCATAAACATGAGCCAAATGTGATGAAATTGGCCCAATATTTACTGCAGGAAAGGTGACATTAGCACAGCTGGAACACCATGGGGGCTCAAGGGCTGGGGCTATGCCTGCGTGTTTGTGTGGGCAATCAAACGCACAGTTACCCTTTTTTTTGGCATTTATTTGCCATTTCTCCTGGGGAACAACACACAGCATGGTGAAAGCTGCAGGTGGTTTGTCCTTCAGTGCTCAGGAACCTGGAAAGGGGTTACCTCCAACCCCATCCTACCCCAAAGCCCCAGCAACTCCTTCTCCCCACCTAAATCCCAAAGAGTTCCCACTCCCCACTCTATGGTTCGATCACTGTCACCTGCTTTTTTTTTTTTTTGTCATGGTGAGAGCCTCAAACCGTTACTGTAAGATTTTAGCTAATCAAAGCATGATGAAGCATGGGAACAATTTAGAGCCGTAGTTGGAAATAACTAAGTGGATCCCCCACAGGCACAAAAAACAATTCTGATGACGAATCTTTCACAGTAATCAAGAGGTCCTGTACCCATAATGAGTTGAGTCTCACGAACGTCCATGCAGCAGGGCCAAGTTCCCAGTGGGTTTTTATGACACTGCAACAGAGGCATTTTCCTCTCTTTATCCCATAAACTGTTCTGACCCCAAAGAGCTCCCTGCCTTCTGTCCAGTGGTCATCTCCCAGCCATCCACCTCCATCCTTGCCTTAAGCTCCAGCTCTACCAAGCTTAAGCTGACCCTCAGCTTCCCTGGGTTTTACTGACAGGGCTATTTTCTATTTTGGGAATTTTTCCCCCTTCTGTTACGCTGAAGAAAGGCAGCATCTGGTATCACAAGACAAACAGATATGGCTGCCCCAAACCCCGAGCTTTCAGAGGCTTGGCAGGAGCCGCGTTGCGAGGAGCTGCCGGTGGCCAAAAACCCTGATAAAAAGGATGTGTAACTCCTCAACACTATCCATGATGGAAACAACTGCAGCTCTCACTGGAGGTCAGGACGCACACGAAAACAAGGCTACATGTGTAGCAGATTACAACAAACACATGGCCAAGATGGACTCGACAGATCAAATGTTGGAATCGTACGATGACACATGGAAAAGTGGAGTTTAGCAGGGGGAAAAAAGCAAGGGAGAGCCCATATGTTCAATTAGCGAGATACAAAGCTTTTGTTGTATACCAAAAATAGCAAATAAAAGTCTGTTGTCATTTTGGGATAGCCAGATGTGTTTCATTTCCAGCTTCACATCTGAACGTGTGGACCTGCCTGGAGATGAAAGGGAGGAAAGTGTGGCAATGGCTGAAGGGTATAATTACATCAAAACTCTTCCTTCCAAACAATGGGTGATCACGCTCCCCCGCACCTTACGCGGCCCAGCGCCGGCTGCTCGGCATCCAGCAGGATTTTACAGGATCCTACAGGATTTCACCTGCTTCCCAGAGCAGGGCCTGCTCCTTCCAAACCTTTCCTCACCAACAGGACCCCTCCTCATGGCAGCAGCTACACAGGCTGCCCCTCAGGTGCTGCCAGCCCAGCACCTTGGTTCCCATGGTGGTGGAATGACATCCCATAGGAGACGCAGGCTGCAAGTGGGAATGCTCAGTGACCAATTCAGTCTCCTTCTTGATGGTTACTGTGAAAGATCCCACCTTTTCAGAGAACAGGATGAGGATTTGTGCCTCCTGAGCAGACTCTCAAAGGGCAGAAGTGGATGCCAAGTCACGAGCAGAACGAGAGCTACCTGGCCCGTGAGCGTATAACGCAAACACGAGTCTATAACCAATAAACACAAGTCACTTAGGTAGCACTCAAACAAAACCAGATGGGCTCATCTGCTGCAGGTTTCCCCTTCCTTTCCTCGTTATTCCCCCCTCACTGCTTTTGAATTTAAATTATGTTCAAACAAGGAGCGTTTGCCAAGGATGTGACTTCCAAGAGTTCAGGTGTGCTTCCCTGGTTTGACATGCTAATTAAGGCAGGAGTTTATTCATCCAGCTTCTGGAGAAGGAGAGGAGAAACTGAATCCCACTGGCAGTGGAGCAGCATGTGCCCTCAGCAGAGCACCTGGTCAGATTTTCCTGGTGGTCACCAGCACCATCTCCCAGCCCACACCTCCCACGCAGCGCCGCGCTTCCCCTGCCGGCACGGCCCGGAGCAGTGTTATTATCTCCCATTCCCAAATGGAAAAACTGAAATATGCAGGGATTCAGTTACGTGCCCAGGATCACCCAAGAAGCCTGTGGCTGAGCTGGGATTAGACCTTGGAGCTCCCCAGCCCTTGCCCAGCTCTTAACCACAACACCATCCTTCCTGAGTGCTTTCATGTAGTTATATTTATCTTTATGTAGGGTCATCTTGGCTCCCATTATGAAAAGCACATATGGTTTCCAGTCCTCAAATTGCCTGGGTAAGGGTTAAATATTCAAATATAATGTTATTCCTGGCATTTATGGAAAAGTTTCTCAGTGCTGATTCCAAAATCCCATGGCATTTTTGGAGCTGCTGCTCTGTATCACTGATAGTTATAAACAGGCTTGTCACTTCCATGCCTGTGAATTGATAAAAACAAAGTATTTTATCCAAAGAATTAAAATTAGGGTAAATGATGAGAATGTGGCTACACATTTGCATTTGCTAATATTCTAATATGAATTTTATGATCACATAACTGGGATCCACAGAATTACAGGAAGAAGGAAAGCCAGTGAACGCTGCTGCAATAATCTATGCACACCCAGCTTAATCCACCTCAAATTCCTCATGTTAGAGCACTTTACCATAAATTCTCAACTCATAAACCCCCTCTGGATTGTAGTGAACAGCTGTAGTACACAAAAAGTTAATCAAAAAAGAAATCACACAAACACCAAATGCAGACAAACCCCTCTAACCACCCTGATCTCATTGGAGCTGCTGCAAAAAATGATTACTAAAGAAATCCAAATGGCAAAGCCACTGGTCCCAATCTGTACTTAGGGGATATTCAGGGCATTGCCTCCACCTGGGGCTGTGGTTAAGCACTTTATTCCTGATTCAGCTAAATCAGAACTGCTACACTTCACCTCACAGCCCCTTTGGTTTAATCCAGACCATTCCAGTACCCACCCTGGTGTGCACCCAAACAACTTAATTCTTCTTGTGTTCCTACTTGCTGCACTGCTGTGTGTGAAGCCCAGAAAGAAGAAGACAAAAGGAAGATTTACTATCACAGTCTATCTTCTGGGTTAGTAATGATTGATGCACTCTGTGTTTATATCTGATTTTTGTTTCCACTCTGTGTAATGTAGAAAGGAATAAGAGAAGTGAGCAATAGATCTTGCTCCCAGGGAGCAGCAGACAAGCAAAGCCACGCTGGGCATTACTGCCAGCATTGTGCTGGGGGACTCCAAGGGACAGCAGCTCCCCAAAATTGCCAAATTGCCACCCCAGGGAGGTGTCATTACATGTCCTCATGTTTTTCAGCTCTTTTAGAAAGGCTGTGGAATGCTATCAGCAGCAGGATTCGGGGAGCACTGATAACCACACCACAGATGAGGGAAGCTCTGTTCCCACCTCATCTGCACCACGTGCAGCTCTCAGATACCACCACGTTGTGTTGCTGCTGCAACTGTTCCCTTCAGTATTTCTAAACAGATCAGCCACAAGACCCATCCAGTCAAAACAAGGGGAAAACACATTCCACATACCGAAGGCAGTTGGATAAAAACCCTTCCTGCACTCATTAAACACTGTGTCAGACACTCACCAGGCACCACACTTTTCAAAGAGCTGTCTGTTTACTCCATCGTTCTAATATTCACGATAGATTTAAAGTAAATAGGTTAGGAAAGCATTTGATCTCATTGCTGCCTAGAGCAGAGCTGGATTTCCTGGTAGAGTGAAGCACTCCGAGATTCCTTGAAATCTTGACTGTTTCTCCTCTATTCCAGCACTAACACCACTGCTACTCTGGGGAAAGGAAACTGCTGTGGAGAACAGAAAATCAGTGTGATTCACTTAACAACTCATAGCTGTGGCCTCAGCTCAGCAGAGCTCCAGGAACTGACTCTGACTGTGCTCCAGCAGCCAAAGGCTCAGCCAACATCACAGGTTGCCCAAGGAGGTGGAAGGTGTCCCATCCCTGGAAATGTCAGCCTGGATGAGGCTCTGAGCAGCCTGGCCACTGCAGGAGCCTTTCCACTCAAACCCTTGGTGATTCTGGTGGGGTGTGAGCTCCCACCCCTGCCCCAGGCAGCGCCCACTCAGCTGCTCACCTGCCTGGCTCTTCCAAAAGACCCCCAAAGGCCACTTGGGTTTACAGAACACCTGTTCTGGCAGCAGAGTTCATATGAAAAACTGCCTCTGCTGCATCCCTTCTAGCCCTTCCCCTTGCCCCTCATGGCCTTCCCTCTGCTGCATCACACCATGTGCTCCATCTCCTACTTGGTCACTGAAACAATGCAATCAACACAGAAAAAACCCAACCCAAACCCACAAACAGCAAAAAGTTGCAGCAGCAAAGCTGAGGGGAAATGAAGCGTGGGGTTGGAAGGAGAAGGCAGGGTCAGGGAAGGGCTGGGAGCCTCTTAAACTGGCTTTGCTGTGGGATAAGATGCTCATGTAACTACACCCTTATTAGTGTTATTTTTTTAAAGCTGGATCATTTCACAGATCTGCTTTAAAAACATGTCATAAATGAGATCTGCTGCAATGGAGCAGTAATATGTGCCTAGAGCTGGAGCCTGAGCAGAGCTGCACTAATTCAGCCCAGCTGAAGACTTGAGCCTGCACTACCCCAAACTTTGCTTCACCACTCTGAAGAGGGGAGAAGTCCTAATTGCCCATGCACTGCTCTTCCCTCAAATGTAACCCCTGTCTGGAAGATTAATTTTCTTGGTACTAAAGATTAAAAAAAAAAAAAATTAAGCAACCCCTCCAAGCCATCAATTTAATTTAAGGTTTTATTTCGAAACAGTTGGACAATTTCCAGATCTTCAAAGTTTTGACCAAAAATAGAAAGCATATTCTGCAACTGATTTTAAAGATCTGTTCTGTTTATTTTCTTATTCTAATATTACCACAACTGCTCTTTAAAAAAAGAAAAAAAGAATCCCAAGGGATTCCTTGCCATTCAGCCTCTGACAGGGAGGCACCTGTACTCCTCATCCTGGTGCAGGTGGTGATGCTGGCAGGGAAATGCCCCTAACTACATAAAGGGATTACCTGGCACTCTTTAATGGGGTGGATGACAGCCCTTTGGCTTTTTAAGTACTGAAGTGCCTGAGAAGAAGTCCTGGCATCCCTGCAATGCCACTTCCCCCTGGACAGCAGGCAGGGAGGCAGAAGGGGAGCTGGAGCTGCGGTGCTGCAAGGTGTGACCACACAGCCCAGGGCATTGCTGCTCTGGGACCAGACAGGTCCCTTCCAGCACACCGACCCCTGCAGAGGGGGAAGAGAAATAAAACAACCCACCCAGCCAGAGTGTCCTGTCAAAGTCTGTGTCTGCTCTCTGGAAGAGGCACAACCACAGCTCCTGCCTCGCCGCAGCATCGCAAGCGCAGCCTCGGGCAGGTCACTCCATCTCTGAGGCTGCTCTGCAGCTGTCTCAGCTGCACAGACAGTTCAAACCTCCTTGCAGTGCAGAGCAGAACTCACTAATGCCTATAAAACAGTTGGTGCTTTCCACATGCAAGTGTGAGGAGGAGGCGGGGTGGTGCTGCTCTTTCAAGGAAATGTTCTGCGGCAATTACACCGCGAGAGACACCCCGGCCCTGCCAAGTGACAATATTAGGAAAGTATGTAGACAAAAGCCAAAAGACAAAACCTTCTTAATTATAATTTTGGCACTGGAGCAATGGTTCATATTTCCAAGCCTCTATGCAAGCGACTTGTGCTGCTGCTGAGGGATGCACAAGGGGTGTGCACGGGGCTGGGACCCTCAGCTGTGACCCTGCTGGGGTGGGAGATGAACTTCTGCTGCAGGAGGAGGAAAAGGGGATGGGGAGGGCAGAAGAAGTCCTGTCAGTCCTGTTGCATGGCTGGAAAGTGGGTGATGGTGTCAGGAACCAGGGATGCTCAGCAGGAGCTTCCCTTCCCCATCACTGTGAAAACTGCTCCTTGAATATTTATGACCCTTGTTTTTCTCCTGACCTTCTTGTTGGTACCCTGGTAGCTGCTGGTCTAACACTTCACATGCTTTTAAAGCCATTCTAGTATTTACAGGTGTTCTGGTACTTCTGAGGGATTGAGCTTCTCACTGGGAGACTCCCATCAGCTGTGCCATGGGAAGCAGCAGCATTCCCACAGGAAAAGCAGGAATGTGACCAGAGAGGAGAGCCTGAATCCCATTTGGGATCTGTGCCACCCTCCTGGGCAGCACCACGACCTCCCCTGCCTTCACCCACCACGGCAGCAACTCCTCCTGCTCTGCCACATCTGCCTTTTTGACACGTTCTGCACCAATAATTTACTGTGGAGGCAGGGTGAAGTTACAAGGCATTAAATCTTGCACTTCCAGCTTCACACAAGTTTTCAGGACTGCTGGGCCTGGGGCTTGTTTTGAGTAGCCCAGAGGGGGAAAAAATCCACAGCGTTCCCATGATATATGTTAAAGTAAGCTGCTTTTTATTTCAACTTGGAGGAAGTTAAGTAAAGCCAACCCTCAGATCTAAGCTACAGGACTGAAGGAACAGGTCACAAGGAAGCAAGGAAATTCAACCATATCCCTATGAATGACTTAATTTTGGTTTCTAAACCCATCTCTGATTAACCAAAGATCTCCATTTTCATCTAGTGACTACATTAAATATAAACAGACATCCATCACAGAGGAAAAACCAATAATTACTATCTGTTGAAGCCATCACTTCCATGCCATTTGGCAGAGACCTTTTCATGACATCCCCATAATTTGGCATTTTAGGGCAATGAGAGACACTGCTCAGCTCTGCTGCTGTGGCAACTCACTCCACTCACAGAAGTGCCAAAAGGCATCTATTTCTTTAAACCCCTGAGCATCAGCAGAGTGTAGTAAAAGCATAAAACTCTGGCCAGATGCTTTGAAAGGCACCAAGCCACTTCTTTTTTTTTTTTTTTCTCTTTTTTTTCTGAAGCACCCAGCGAGTTCTCTGCACACTCAAGAGCCAGGCAGAGATTTTCAATCTGATTGATGCAAAATATAAGGACTTGTCACCAAAGCCATCCTCTGGGAACTCTTTCAACACTTAGCTTTTGTGCCTATTAAGATCCTCTTCAGACATACCATTATCTGTGAAAAATCAGCATATGGAGCAATGTTTTTAAGAGGTCTTTGAAAAAGCAAAATCCAAGTTGGGAACCTCTAACAGATCAAAATGTCACTAATATAAATGTACTCTAAGGAACAATTATACTGGGGTCACGTAACATTCTTCAGTTTTTCATTCCAAAAGGTTTTTCACAGTTGTCATTATATGGCACTTTTGTTTGTTGGCTGAGCAGAGATACCAAAACCCAAAGAAATTACACAGAAATAGGATTTCAGGCTATTTCTCTCTTAAAATTGGTCCCTGTACACTGGGATGGAGCCCTCACCCAAACAAAGCCATCCTGTGCACAGGGCTACCAACACAGTGCTCTCCTGACCTCTAAATTCACTTATTTTAATAAAACATGCTACTCCAGCCATCTGACATTTATTATGCTTAAGCAACATAAAATAGAAAAGAAACATCTATGACCAGAAACAACCCTTCAAGTCCCTTTTATTGCCAAGATTCTGAAATTCTTTTTTTTCCCCTTTTCTCTCTGCTAATATTGGTGCTGCAATATTGCAGGAAATTCCCCCCAAAAAACCCCTAATGTGGATGGCAGCTGTGCAGTTTAAAGCTGAGCAAGGCTTTAATTTCAGGGGGTTGAGCTGGACTCTTCCTGTGCCCCATTCCAAAGGTGCAGATGCTTTTCCTGCTCCTCACAGAGATTTCTGCATGGACAGGGTGGTCAGGCACTGGAAGGTGCTGGAGTCCCCACCCCTGGAGGTGTCCAAGGAAGGACTGGATGTGGCACTCAGTGCTGGGACAAGGTGATGATCACTCACAGGTTGTACCAAAAATCTTGGAGGGCTTCTCCAGCCTCAATAATTCTGGGATTCAGAGCTGAATGAATGAGCAGAGATCCGCTCTGGAAAACCCTGGAGCACCAAGGGGACGGTGCAGGATGTTAAAATTCACTTTCCAGAGCCATCCTGCTCCAAATTTGGGAGCCAGGCAGGCGAGCAGAGGAGCTGTGACTTTAAGATCCCAACCCTTTTCCCTGTGCCCATATATCACTGCTCCATGCTGCGGTGGCTTTCCTGCCTGCTGCTCAAATTTGTCCAATTAGACACGGCCCCACAGGGTGGAATTCAGTGTGAAATGTGCCTACTGATGTCTGCAAATGAACCAACACAGACGTGCTGCTTTAAGGCCTGGAAGTGACAGGCAGAAAAATGCCTGCCTGGGACAAAAGCAGGAGGACTGGCTGTGCAAAAGCCTGGATCAGCCTGTTAAGGGATTCCCAGACTCAGCAAGGTAAAGTGTGTGAGCTGCTGTGGCACTTCGCACCTCAGGCTGTGCTGTCTCACACCACTGACCCCTCCATGGCGACATAAGTCTCAAGAAGAAGCCAGGATTATCTGTCTAAGAGTCTTACATGTGTCATGTAAGGTCAGGTGCCAACTGCAATGTAAATTAGTAGTTAAGAGTATTGGTAGCTAGACAGATGCTGGGAGCCTCAATTAGAAAGAAAAGTCAGATTATAAGTAATTAAGAGATACAAAAAACGCTTCAGGAGCTAAATACCTGAACTGCCTCCAGTGTTGTTGTTTTTTTTTTTTTAAAAATAAAGCACGCATTCCTGAGCTCTCCCAGATTCTGCTTGGAACATCTCTGTAGGCTCCTAAGATGGTCTCCATGCAGACAAAAATCCCTGGCACGTTGGTGTCAGAAGGAGCAGGAGGGGAATTTTGGGGGCAGGTGTCTTTATTGGGCAGAGCTCACCACCAGGCACAGCTTTTGCTGCCCAGCTGTTGGAAAAGGGGGAGCTGCTCATCCTCTGCCATCAACGGGGCAAACAGCTTTCCAAATACATGTGAAATTTAATAATATAGTAATTTCTGGTTTGAATGTTGTTAAAGAGGAAGAAGGACATCCCTACTTCCCTGGAGAAGAGCTCCTGCTGTCCCTCCCAGATCCAGCTAAACATGGGCACATGCACTTACAAGTTGCTGATGGCCTGGTGACCTGAATCCATTTTATAAACATAAAGACCTACAATATCTGCAGCACAGGAAGAAAATAAAATCATGAGTCTCCTTTTAGAGCCAGGAAAACCAGCGTGGAAAGTCTGAATGGCACATCCAGGTGAGTTTGTGGATGAGCTGGGAAAGGTCCTGTAGCTTCCCTGCTTTAGGTACATAATATTTGTTTTAAAAACTGTGCTTAAATGCTTTCCTCAGCCTGGAAGGAGCTAAGCAGGCACTTAAGGACGTTCTGGATGTGGGGGCAGAGCCATGACCCTGTGGGATGGGGACTGTGGGGAGCACTGGCCCCATGGGGTGTGTGTTACACTGCAGAAAGCGTTAAAACACATGGAAACCACACACTTGGGCTCCTTATCAGGGCGCTCCAGCTTTGAAGAAGCCACTCAGGATTTTAAAGTGTTTTTTCTTTTTTTTTTTTTTTTTTTCCCAAGCCAGAAGACTGTAATGGGCTCCTGAGAGCTCTGTGACACTACAGTAGCACCTGCAAAGGACTAAGGAACACTTATGTCAACAGGGAGTTCAAGGCTAAGGCAAGCACTTCAAAATCCTGAGAAAATTCTTCCAGAACAGTTTTGTGTTTCAGTTTGCTTTGTTTTCAAAATATCCCACTTGGGGGTGGGGGAGATGCTCCTTGTTATTTTACAGATCATTCTGTGTTTTCCCAACCATAAATCATGGAAGGAATTGACAACCTCCTGACGTTGATTAAATGGCAGCTGATCCCTTAAATTGTATTACCATTGTTTGTACAACACCTAAGGTTCCCAAATGCTGTTATGCTCTGGACAGACCTATAAAAATCTTCTGGCCATGGACCTCACTCACATTTTCTAGTACAGCAAATGATTAGGAACAAATAAGTCCAAGCAGAAAAGAGTGGAACTGAAAATGCTGTTGCTGCCATGCAGATATAACATGTGAATGGGGTAAAAGAGAATCATATAAAATATATGGTCCATGTCAAAGGATAACTGGATTTTTTTTCTTCCCAAAAAAAAGTATATTTATGGTAAAAGTATTACAATGCTACTGTGTGACCTTCCCACCAGAGGCAAAGGCCCTGAACTGCCCTGTGATGTCGAAGGATGCCTAAGACAGAAGCATCAATCACTCAGATAAATGAAACTATCTCTGTGTTTTTACTTTTTTCCCTGTTATTTAGAATCAGGGTAGTTTGGACTGGAAGGAACATTTAAAGGTGATTTAACCCAGATCAGAGCAGGGACACCTTGCACTAGACCAGGCTGCTCCAAGCTCCATCCCACCTGGCCTCAAACACTTTCGGGAACGGGACCGATTTTTCACCAATTTCTTGGTGAACAGGGCATTTTCCTCCCTCAATTAAAGCTCTGGAAAAGTTCTCCATCAGCCTGGACAGAGAGCAGGGGAGAGGAGACTGGGAGGAAAATCCCCTTTGGAGGCAGCAGGGAGGAGGAGCCGCTGGCAGGGGCGCCGAGCCCCCTTCCTGCAGGAACAAGGAGCTCTTGGTTATCAGCAGGGGCAGGGCTAATTGCAGACCCCATCCTATTGCTCACAAGTTTTGCCATAGGACACGGAGCACAACAAACTTCTTTGTAATTTAGATCACAAGTTCCAGAGATATTATCCTGTGACGGTAAAACTTCCCTTGTGCGACAAGCCAGGGCTGAATAAAGGCAAGGGGAAGACTGGGAAAGTATTGTTAACATGAACCTTTGGAAGGGTTTCTGCATATTTTTGTCACCCTTTTGTCCTTTCAGAAGCTGTGTGGATAGTTATGGCAGGGCTGGCTATGTTATCTTATGTACTAAATCCGCCTAGATCTGTAGATGATGTCTTAGGGGGTGAAAAAGATTAATAAGGAATCACTCCAATGGCTTTAGGACAGCTAAGAATCTTAACCCATTTAACCTCCCCTAAAACACACAATCAGATCAGAGGAAGTTGTAGGAAACTCATTTCAAAGACTCCAGGCGACACTTTTTAGGTCAGATTTACAAAGCTCATTAGAATGAAGGTCTGTTCTTTAGATTTTAATACTAAGACACACTAAGAAACCCTCTTGCCCCATTTAGGAAACACACAAAGCAAAGAATGCAAATTTTAAAAAGAAACTTAATCTTAATGCATGTGTTCTGCCACCAAATCTGTGTAAAACCCTCCTAGCTTATGTTCTTATGGAAAACGGGAGAAAACACATCAAAAAGGGACAACAAATGCCTATTTATTGACATTTTTATCCTTTCAAGTAGGATGTGCAGAGAATGTGATTCTTTTCAAATTATATTTGTTTGGGAAGAAACTGTATTATTTAAGTACTTATTTTTATGGTCCCTGGCACCTTCCTAAAAAGCTGTTTTAGCTAAAGGGCTGAGTGTGGAGGAGCTGGAAAGATGTTCATGGATTTATGGCCACAAAATTGGACCTTGACTGGGGTTGGGCCCAAACCCAGCTACAAAAAAAAGGGGAGAGAATGGGGGTAGTCAAAGCTCCTGCTCTGTTTTGTGCAGAAAGCACAAGAACTGGAGGTGAGCTTTTCCTGATCTTCTTTGTGATAAGACAGTGCCTCTTAAGTAGAGGAATTAGGACAGAAAAATGGAAAAAAATACAGGAAGAGCCTGTCATTTCATAGCTTAATATAATTTACATATCTGGCCAGATTTTGGTTGAAGGGAAATGGTATCCTGAAGTTGAAATAAAAAGGAAGAGATCACTTTATGCAATATCAGAATGACAAGCCATCAAAATTCTGTGGTTAATTAGGAGGAAAAAGCCCCGTGTAGAATGAGCTAGATGGCTTGGCAAACTTTAATTTTAATCTCGTGGTATCTCCTAATAACAAAAGGCCTCCATGATATATCAGACAAATTTATAAATGTATGATCAATGCGTTTGACATGTTATTTAATTAGGATTCTTCGTGACAGAGACTATGAAAAACTAGTGTCAACATTCTGACAGTGGAATAAATAAATAGATGTAATTATTTCTCATACTGATCCCTGATGAATTGTAATGTATCAGGCCAGACTGCAGACCAGAGTTCTAAGGTTTCCCTAATATGATAGAGTTTGATGTAAGGGGTGTCATGTATCCAATATTTTGCTGTTTTATTAGAATAAAAAGCTCTCTGGGGATTTCAAGTTCAAATGGTCACAAGTCTCCCTCCCTCCATTCCTATTGTGCCTAATGCAAGGATAAGCACTGAAATATGTTTAGAAAAATGCTAGTGCAGCTGGGAAAAGCCAAACATTAGCCTGCATGAATCTGAGAAAAACCCCAAACACCCTGGGCTTGCTCAAAATTTACCCCTAAATGCGATTTTTGGGTGATTTTCCTCTACCCTAAGCCCAGTCTCGGAAGAGAGGTTTGGCCGTATGAGATATGGGATGTGCAAGGACAGTTGTCAGGGTTAGGCTGAGAGTTTTTTGCAGGACAAAGCCACTCCCTGCAGCAGAGCTGGGCCTGGAAATTCCTTGTGGAGAAGAGCGAGGATCCGGAGCCGAAGGCAGCCAGCACAAGTGTGGCCATTATCACACAGACAGGAAAGAATGCACTATCTGTTCCCCTGGCCAAGAGAAATTAGAGTTAACATTTAACATGAGAGAAAGGACTTCAAAGGGAGAGCCAGCTGGATTTGAGTAATGGCAGATGAAAATGCTAACACCAGCACAAACTTGCAGGTGGTCGTGTTTGGCTGGAGAGAACACGTCGGGCGCCGAGGAGCCTGCAGGGAACAACCCTGAGACAGCCCTGGAGCAGAGCAGAGCAGAGCAGAGCAGAGCAGAGCAGAGCAGAACAGAGGGCTCTGGGGTGGGACATGAGGCATGGAACCCCAGAACAGGGAATGGTTTGGGTTGGAAAGACTTTAGAGATCAGCTGGTCCATGGGCAGGGACACCTTCCTCTAGAGCAGGTTGCTCCAAGACTTGTGGATAATCAGTATTTCCACAAAATTCCCCACTAACTCCTGCAGAACCACACCTTCCTCATGGACTGAATCCCAAATGCACCTCCCTGCGTAGCATCAGATTTGGAAGGAAGGCCTGAGCCTTTTTAATTTGGTTGGAAAAAACTTGGGCAGGAGAAGATGGTTCCTCTGGGTGTATTTCTGAAGCTGAACTACTCCAGAGATCCTTTCAAGCCTCTTGGTACAAAACTGTGGATGTGCCACCTCCTTTCCCTGTCAGCTGCTGCTTCATACACAGGAGATCAACAGTGTTTTAGACAAATACCCACATTCCCATAAATTACATCAATTAACTCTACTCATTTTAATATAGGTATTATAATGATACAATTATTACTATGAGAAGGTGCCAGAACCAGTGAGATTATACAGAAATCATCCTCTCAAGTGAGTTTTTCTGGATTTTTTATTACTTTTAAAGGCAGGAGAATGCTCTGACGTCTCTGTTCATACTGACCTTACCAGAGAATTTATATACAAATAACACCTATAAAATTGGGATAAAAGTAACTACTTGCTGTCCATTTGTAGCATAAAAACTCATCAAATTTTTACAATTTTATTTCTCTTCTTCAACTTCACTCTGAATACAAGGGACAAGAGACAAATACAGGGTGGCACCAGCCCCTGAGGGAACATTTCATTCTCAGCCTGTATCAGGGACACCTTAGATGTAAAATATTGGCTTACAGAAGCTCCTGATAGTGGGAGGAATCTGCACATTCAGTACTTGAATTTACCTGTGCATTGTGAGCTAGTCCTGCCCTCGGCTCCCTTCAAAGCAGCTGGGACACAGATAAATAAATCCTTGACCTGCTGCACAGACAGAGCAGGGCCAGAAATATCTGCAAGGTAAGAGAAGGAAAGTGCCACAGCACTGTGTGGCAGGAATTTAAAATGGAATATGAATAAGGAATATGAATAAAAACCAACACAGAATAGGAATATTGCTGCAAAGTTACTTTTAGACAATCCTGCACGAGGCAGCAGGGCAAGATCCACTGCAGTGCCTGTTTTGAAGTGTTCCCAGTGTTCCCTTAGTCCCTAAGCAGATGATGCTAGTTTTAACAAATGAAGCTGGATTAATTTAAAGTATTTAAAGTGATCAGCAGTCCTTAGGTTAACAAACATATGTCATTTTCTTTTAAGTTTTGATGAAAATAACCTGCCAGTCTGGGCTGCTGGGGCGGGGAGCTACCTGAAGCCTTGGCTACCTGCCTTGGTACCTCGAGTGGCTGCAGCAGCAGTTGCTGTGGGATTAATGGACAGCAACGTTCAGGGAGATGGATTGGGGAGGTCAGGGAGATGCCACGGCCGTGACACGTGCCATGGATCACTGCCTGCCCTGCCCACCGCCCGAACCGCACAGCCCGGCCCAGCCTGCACACTTAAAAGGGCTAATGGGTAAATGCATAAAACTATTAAATGCATAAGAATCCTCTTCACCAAATGGCAAAATAGAATGAAAGTTTAAACTGTTAATTGAATAAACCTCTTAAAGACAGAGAGCATCAGCACGTGGTGTTTAACTCTTTACCCAAGAGGTGCTGTCGGATTCCTGAGGATGGGGCCTGCCTGGATCACTCTCCCTTCCCAAAAATCAGGCTCAGCACCATAATTATCGCTATGAACTGCCTCTCTCCACTTGATTTTAAATGCAGAAAGGCCTAAAATCATTATTAATGTTTAGGTGAAGGCAATGAGCTCTAAATTGCTGCTGCTCCGCGTGCAGCGCTGCATCAGCCAGGAAATCCTCCTCCTGCAGCCTGAGTTAAAGACACCAGGAAGGAGATAAGAAACCAGGAATTCTCTGCTTGGTTACAGTTATAGGGGTCGTCCTGGTTGGCTTTGGTGATGCTGGTGCCTGAGGATGCTCTGTGAGCAGAGCTGCATGTGCAGCCCCGAGTAACAGTCCAGGATTTTGGGCTTTGCTAATCAAACAAACCTATTTCAGGAGCCTGGGAACTAAATGTAAAAGGATCCCCCAAATACTGCATTTGGGTTTCATTTTGGACTATTTTGGACACAAAAATCTCATTGCTGCTGTTTCAGAGGGGCGGAACCTGCAATAATTGATGTTTTGTAGAGATTTCCTGGGCAATAACTGGCTTCTCTGGAGATAAGCACTGCCTTTGGCCTCACGCTTTATCCTCACAGCAACAAGATTACTGCCTCATAAAACAATTGCAAAGCTACAGCACCATTATCCTTTAAACAGTAAAAGAAGAAGGGAAAAAAAAAAAGATTTATGAAAAATACCGTGATCCTCCCTAACCGGGGTCCGAGCGACAGCAATTCCAGCGACAGTAACTAATCTAATGGTGCATTAGGAGAGCACAAAGAAGTAGATTTGGCCACTGAACCAAAGTCATTAAAGATTAGAGCAGCTGGTTTCACAGTTAGGAAGTGCTTTTGCCTATCTGAGCACAGGATACAATGGAAGTTGTTTTATGATTTAATGTCTCTGCTGTAAACAAAGCGACTCCTCGGATAAATCAATGGCTGACATCGACGGGACACAAAACTTATGGAGCTGAGAGGGGCTTTGAAATGCAGCTCTCCAAAGCTCAGCTAAGAAAAACAGTCAGATTCCAGCTCAAAAGAAATCTGCATTCATGTATTCTGCAATAAATGTATGCAATGGAAGCTCATAGCATGGTTGTTTTTTTTTTTAATTGATGCAAATGCTGCATTTATTTATATGGAAGGAGAGCGTGCCTCTGGCCACCTTTTATGCCAACAAATTAAAGGGAAAAAAGAGGGGAAAGAAAAAGGAAATTAAGAGGAAAATAGGAAGAGAAGGAAGGGGAAAAAGGAAAATAAGGGGAAAAGGAAAAGAAGAAAAAAGGAAAGGGAAAAGAAAAATAAAGGGAAAAACAGGAAAAGAAGTGAAAATGTAATCTCCATATACCTATTGCTACAAAGAAGAGCTCAACACCATGATTCTTTTTCCCTATGAAAAGTTTCTGCCCTTTGAGAGCCACATAAAGTTCCCAGTAAATTCAAATAGTGCACATATCATAAATCTCTGCCTGGTGGTCAGAGCACCACCAAAATGTGAGCTCCTGGAAGTGTGGAAGAATCACAGGACAGCAGATAAAATCTGTTCTAGGCCTGATAATTATTCTTAGTTTAGATTCACAATAAGAGGAGCTCCCTACTGAGCAAAAAATTGGAAAAAAGGACAGGAAACTATTCCAGTGCCCACAAAATAGAGCCTCTGGGATGGAAGGGCACTAAATAAGGCTGATTAGTTTGTGGCACTTAAGTGACCAAAGGGGAATCCAGGAAAACAGTGCTGGATCTGGATCAAGATGCTCTGGTGCCAGGAGTACACTGGGATATTGTTAATGGGACACAGGGAACTCAAACATAAATAGTGAGCGGGATTTTCCTTGCATTGGCTACAATACATATGTTTGTCCAAGAAAGAAATAGCTGGAGCAAGAAGACATGCACGTCTGGTGTCAAAGAAAAGCCTGTTTGTGTCACATACAGTGGAGAAATTGTTCAAGAATAGCTCATCTTTAAAGGAAGATCCCCCCAATAATGCTGCCAAGGTCCGTGGCACTTGGGCTTTTGGCTGTGGAAGTGCTGCAGCACGAGGAAAATCCGCCCTGGTCCGGGCTTTAAATGTGGATATCTGACATTTCACTGCCTTTTCAAGGCTTGGTTCAAGTCTTTTATGTGTCACCAATGGTGCCATTGAGCCTTGTGCTCCCTCAGATCCCTTGGGCCTGGCTGGCTGCCCAGGAAAAGTGACCACAGTAAAGGCAATGCCAGGTAAGAAACCAGGAGATCAATCCCTGCTAAATAAAGAGTTTGGAAAGAGCAGCATTTGTCAGATGTTCAGAATTGTGCTCTGGGTCATAATCAGTGAATACAATTAGGAATCAGGGAGCTAAAATGTTTCCCATATTCATCCTATGTTGACTATGTATCCACTTATTCCTACAAGTGTGTCTCTCCCACCACCACTGGTGATGTCTCCTGGGGCACTGCAGCCCCTAAACCCCTGAACTCCCTGCCACACTCACACTGCTCCAACACCTTTGGAAATAAAAGGGAAAGACTCCCTTCAAAAGCCCAATTTTTGGTCTTCATGAGACCAGAAGTGCCTGTAATTCGCTGCCAACATTTTTCACTTGTGACCTCTTTATTTGGAGTTCTCGATTTTCTTCATTATGTGTTTCTAATTTATCATAACCTGAAGTGCTTCAAAACCCTTGCACATTCTGACACAACCATGGGCAAGGTATTCCAATGAAATCTCAGAGCTGATTCATTTTCTCTCCCCTCTGACACCAGAGGTTTATGTAATTTAGGAATAACAGAGCTGCTAAAATTAATGGCTGAAGGGCAAGGCATTCTCCTTGTCACATTATACATAATGCTCTGGTTCAGCAAAAGAGTAGCTGGATTATTTTGATTCTTTACTCATAGTTAATTACAATTAAAAGTAAGACTGTAATTACCTTTCTTGTAAACTTTGGCCTGAACTGCTGAGCACAGCAAAACAGGAGGAGGCTTGGTTAACCTCAGTGGAAAAAAAATAAAGGTTTTCTTCTGAAATAGCTGGAGCCTGGGCATTCAGGGGGAACGTTCCTGGGAGGGTGAGACAAAAGGCAAACCAAGAGCCAGCATCAGACAGATCATTTATAAACCAGCAGAGCTTCAGGTGGGAGGGGGCACAGAGGACTCCCTGACCCCTCGTGGGGACACAGCGGCCACTGGAGCTCCCAACAGCTGGATTTTCCACCAGGGGAGTTCAGTACAAAACCTCCTGTTTCTATTTCTCATTTTTATTTGTTTGAACAGTTCACCACTATTGTCTGCCTGGGGGAAGCAGCAGCTCCCTGTGCCTGCTGCACAGGTCTCCAAGGGATTCCCTGGAGGTTCCCCCCTGCTCAGCCTGGATAAACCCCACGCTCCGTCCTGACTTTGCTGCCACAAGAATTCCACCCTCCCCATTTCCCTTATTTGCCCATACAATCCCTTATTTCTCTCCCTAAATACAGAAGGGGCATCTCAAGGTGTTTCTAACACCAGCAAAAGGATTTTCCTGTGCACATGGAGGAACTTTCTAGAAAAACAGAGGTGTCCATGCCGGGTTGTTCTGAGCAGACCCACAGAGAGGCTCTAAGTGCACTGGCTGAACTGGTCTGCCAGGAAAGAACAATCCATAGGGAAGGGAGACTATTTAATTCCATTTTATTCCATTTTATTTATGTCTGTGCCAGGCCCAGCCCAGCCTGGATGCCAGAGCCAAGAGCTGGCACAGGAGGCCAGGCAGGGAACGCTGAGGGGCTGCCATGAACTCCCAGCCACGGTGACAAACGTGCCATTGTGGCCCCATCGCCCTGGGACAGAGGGACAGGCAGCAGGGAGGAAGGGGGGAAGGAAGGAAGGAGCTCTGGAAGACAAAGTTGTTCTTTGGACAGCAATTATGGATATTTAGAGCTTTGAATGGACAGTCAAAAGATGAACTTTTGATTTCGCAGTGTGTAAACACTTCCCCATCTATGATTCAACACTGAGGATTCTGGGGAACACAGTTAAGCCTTGGAATAGCCTCAGTCTTAAGCACCATTATTTTTTATTATTATTGAGAGAATATCTAAAATGTATGCACATTAAAAACTCTATTTCTCCAGAATTAATTAATTTTTCAAGCATTCCATCTTCTCCGGAGTATTTTCTTTGGTGTCTTTTTTAAATCTTTACAAGCATTTGTATATAGATTTAGTAATAAGAAGTGTGGGAGGAAAGAAACATAAAATAACCCAAATCCCTGCCCAACAAATGCTGCTAGTACATAAACTTTATAAATACAATGTTGGCAGATTCCGATATATAAAAAGGTAGCTAAAAAAAAAGTAAGAGCCATAAATAATGCCAAGTAATAAAGGAGGTGAATGTTTTTGTTATTAGATTCTTTCATTGTATAAATCTGTTTAATAAGCTGGCTAGGAATCATTGATAGAAAACAGACTGCTCGTGGTGTTACAGATCAACCTGTTCTAAATGTTCTTTCCTACACTCCATGCCAAGCAATACTTTTTACAAATACAATTTAAAAATTGAATGTTCTTTCATCATGCAAAGGGAGCAAACAGCACTAAAAGTCAGAATGCACCTTTTGAAGAAGGCATGACACGTGTCTGTACCAGCAAAGCAGAAAATCTTTGTTTTCTAAGTGTTTAAGTCTGCTTTGCTGTGATTCAGAGTAATTAATTCCATACATCTGATTCGTCAAATGTGATCAGTGGATGTGTAAAACTCTTGATTTAAAAGTCTTATTTCCCAACATGTGTGTATTTTTGGAAAGCCCTATCATATATTTTTCTTCAGAAGTTCATGTAAAAAAGGCTGCAGTAACATTGCACTGTAATGAAAACTAAATGTGAAATGTTATTGAGGTCAGTGATGGGTTTGTGACGTTAATCTTTGTACACTATTGGTTCTCATTACTGTGGGGTATTTTTGGTTTTCATTACTCCTAGAGGAAAGGACAGAAAAAACCAAGATGCTCTAACTCAAAAAAGGAATAAACACTCAAATGCAAAAGTGAAGATGATAATAATAGTAAAAAAAGAAGAACATTTTAGGATGTTATTGGTTAATAAATTGCCGAACTTAAAGAAATAGTCCAATTAAAATGTTAAAATCCAAGACAGGCTTTTGTGTATTATTATCCCACATATATTCTTATTTCTGCTTTGCATTTTTTTATTGCTGCCTCAATTTCTAGAACAGGTGGTTCAAGTGTGCAGCTCTCAATATCCTCATAATCATTTCAGGTTCTGACCCCAGCCCTGATCTGAGGGAACACAGCCCAAGGAGTCCCAGTTCTCATGGCTCCTCAATTTTGGGAACTTCATTCAGTGATTCACCAAGTGCTGCTCAGGAAGACACTGCAAAGAAGCCATTCTTGGAGTACATCAGAGAAATTACAGAGAAAATGAAATTAAAAGAGAAATCATACCATCAGAAACAGAAACATCAGAAACAGAAATTGTATCGTCAGAAATAGAAATTCAGACAGGACGTGATCATTACTTGAATTTATGGGGAGTAGATTTGCTCCCAGTGGTAAAAACTCAGCTGAACTGAGGGCAGGAGAGCCTCTGCCTGTGCAGCCACTCCCTGAAATCCCTGACCAGCCCAGGATTCCCTGAGCATCAGAGGCAGGCAGGGAGCTCCCAGCACCTCCCAGATCCATCCTCACACCCGTGGGGACACACATCCCACTGGGGCCCAGCATGGAACAGGCTCTAAGAACTGCAGTGAGCCCTTTGCCAATGCACCTGAGCTCTCATCAGATGGAGATGGATCAGAGGGAGCTCCTGGAGGAAACAAACTGGATAAAAAGGGCAGAAATCAGCAAACACTGGGGACCAAACCCATCTCTGCCCATCAAACCCATGAGGTGTGCCCGAGCACAAACTGGGGTGCTCAGGGGCCAGGACCCAGAGATTTGAGCTGTAAATCACTGATTTAAAGCAGCCCAGTTTGCTGTGACTGGGAGCAGCCACCACCTGTGACCACTGTGCCACAAGGTCCCCTTGCCCGTGCCTGGCATCCTCACCCCGAGGCTGGGCTGGCACAGATGGAAGTGGTGGATCAGGGGCTGATCCCAAAACTCCAGGAAGGGAGGACAACTCCTTTTAGCCTCCCTCAGTGCCCCGTGGAGGCACAGAGACCTCAGGGTGCCCCAGCTGCCACTGTCACAGCTGCCACTGGACTGCTGTCCCCGTGTCAATGAGCACTGTTTGTAATGCTCCCAGGAATGCAGAGATTTCCTCAAGTGTTGTGCACAAACATCATAATATAATCCTCAGGGCTTCAAAGCCAATCCCAACCACTAATCCCACAGATAAACAAAGCTAAATCTCCATTTGCCTGCAAAAATAATGAGCAAACATTAGGGCTATCAGTGCATTGGAGGTCCTCAATCTTCTGAGGGAAGATCTCAACTTTCACCCAGTTTGTACAGTGACACTCTACTGGAAGGTGCAAAATCTAATTAAAATCAGGGAAATTGAGGTAGGTAAACCTTTCAGAGCAACTCTGCTAAGATTCATAGCTGTGCTCATCTTTGTTTCAGAGAGCTGTTTGCAAACCTTGTACCCCAACATGGCACTTCATCCCTCTGCCTGGTCTAAGTGTTTCTTCATGCTGTATAAAATAGATTTATAGCTTGAATCCCTACTTAGGGTAGAACATTATTGGTCAGGTTGCCTATGACATGCTCAAAGCTCTCTCTAAAATAACAACATTAAACTTCCTTCAGTCCCAAGAGACACTGAGATGGGTTTAAGCTCTGTTGCAAAGAACTCCTTCACACAGACACCAACCTATGGATTTACTATGAGTTTAGGGCATTAACAGGAAACAAGAGCCACACTTGTGTGACACCAAAGCCATAAAAAATGGATATTTCTAAGGAAAAAGGAACTAATCTGCATAGGTGTCACCCCAACAACTGATGATCCCAGCTGCTACAGCAGCAAGGCAAAGAGAAGATAAACCAGGTGGTTACCAGAGGTCTGCTGAATAATTAAAGGAAGTAACACACTGCAAAATAAACAAAGTTTTAATTTCTTTTCAGATCCTTGCAGTGCAAGATAGTTCAAATCCTAAACCGAAGCACTCGAGCAACTTCGTGCATCCCCTTAGGACTCCTCGTGTGGATAATGCTCCTCAGCAGAGACACCACCACTGAATCTGCTGTATTTGTTTCAAGATTTTGCAGCTGATAAGTCTAAGAGCCTGTCAGAAATCCAACCAGGACAGAACTCACCAAAGCATTTCTGCACGACTCCCTGGCTGTGAGCTCAATCCTTCACCTGCATTACTCCCTGCTCGTACCAGGATCATTCCATCCTCAGGTTTTATTTTTAAATTCACATCAAATTCCAATGGCAACAATAAATACCAATCCAGCTACAGCATCAGGGCCAGAAAACCAGGAGACACACCAGTACCAGGGCCAGAAAACCAGGACAGCAAAGTTCACCCACACCTGGGTAACAGCACAGGCGCTCCTCCATTCCCACCATAAACTTCGGGTGGGTTTCTGAAAGCATCCTTCAAAACCTCCCATCTTTTGAGGAACATTCCTTGAAAACAGCAGTTCCCACTGTCCTTCTCAACCAAATCTCTGCCTCAAGGCAGCTCTTGGAGGATCCATGCAAAGCCAGCCCTGAGTTCCTCCTTGCAGCCACAAATCCTCGGGGCGTGAGCAACCCCTGGCAGCTGATGACGTGTCAGATATATGAGGGTTTTCTTTATCAGGAAATGTTTGCTGACTGGGACTCCCCTGAGTTGGGGTTTCCTCTTTTTTCTCCTTCAGATTTATTGATCTGAGCTGATAATGGCAACTCAGCCATTTTTCCATCACCAGTGACCAGAATAAAGGGGAAAATTCAGTGAACAAGGAAAAAAAATTGGTGCTGGTGGAGCAAGGTTTGCCTTAAGAATGTGAGGCAGAGTGGGAAGTGCCAGTGTGTTCAGGAAACTACACGTCAAAACCAGTAAAAACATGTTGAAGTGGATATTAATGGATGCTTAAATTACCCTGAAATTCTGAAAGAAATACAAACCTGTGTTACCATGAAAATGTAAACACACTTGGAGAATAAAGCAGTAAGGAAGCTGTTCTTGCTTTCCTACTATTAAGTGAAGGCTAAATATTCAGTACAATTAGATACTGAATTATTCTAAACCCAAGGAAATAATGGAATGGAAATAATGGCTCTGAATAGCTTGGTCTGGTGGGAGCTGTCCCTGCCCGTTTCTGTTGGAATTAAATGATCTTTAAGGTCCCTTTCAGGCTAAACCATTCTATGATTCTGTGACTGAAAAGCCTCTATATTAATTTAAAATAGTACTAAACTAAAATTTAGGATTTTCAGCATATTTTAATTATTTACTAAAAAAATCCCCTCAAAAACCCCAAATAAAAACCAAATAATAAATGCTTTTTCTAAATCCAAGCTGCTGTATTGAGCTTTAGGTAAAAGAAGAACTATTTGTAGGATCAGTGATGGCAGCATCTAGTCTGCATGGAAAAGGCACGTGGATTTGGCAATTACAAATGGGTTTAGAGATCAAATGGAAGGAGTTTTGTAGCTGAGATTCAAGTTCAAGGCTCTGGGAGCTGTGTACAACACAGAGTTTTACTTATCTCTTCCAGGAACAGCACAGTAGAAGGGAAGCATAAAGTAAATCCCCATTTGCTAATCTGGTAAATGTTATAAAAAAGGGAAAAAAAGGGAAAAAAATCCTGATATTTGTCTGGTTTATCTCACTTCAAAGATCATGGAGCAGGAGAAGGGATTTTGGAGATGGAAGGAGAAGCTATTTTTAAAAGCAGTCACAGGACTGTGAAATAAGATGTAGGTTTTATGGAAAAAGAGTTACAGAGCTTTTGGCTGCCCTGCATCTACAAACTTGATTATTTCTAAGAATTCTTAAGGAGAATTAATGAGAAGTGACCACAAGACTTTGACCAGGATCTGATAAGGAAATGGGACAGAGAAGTTTGGCACAAAATGGGTGTTGAGGCTCCAGCCACCCTCAGGACTGGCTGCTGACCCCAGGTTTTGTCACTCACCTGTTCACGCTCATGTCTGCTTGTGGCACAGAAGGGAGCAAAGGAGAAGGAAAGACAGGAAAGGAGAGATTCAAAAATGGAAAGGCAGAAGTGTTTTTACCAGGTGGCCCCTCAAATGAGAGCACCCAGCTCCTGGCAGAGAGGCTCAATCTCTTTTTTCTGAGATGGTGCTCGGGAAGCGCCCGGCGTCTGCTGCGCCTGGCTTCCAACAAAACCAACAGCAAAGCTCCCCCAACTTCAAAGGGAACTGAATTAGGCCAATGTCAAGAGCTTTCCAGAGACTCATCCTTAAATCCTTGGTGCTTATAACTCTTCCTGAAGGAAAGCAGAGAGTCAGGTCTGCGTATCCACACAGGCACCGGAGCCCTCAGTTCAAGGGGCTGGACCTGGAGGAGCCCCACACGTGATTTTTACCCTCTGAATAAGCTTAATACTGCCCAATTTTAAACACTGAGCAGGTTTAGAGTGTGAGAAGAACCTGGGAACAGAGAAACCCATTAGGAGAGGCTGTTCAGGGAGAGCAACACCCGAGGGAGCTGGGTAAGGGTCCCTCCAGCCCTTTTAGGGTGCAGGCTCCAGTGCCCTGCCTTCCTTGGAGAAGACACCCATGGAACAAAAAAAGTTACAGGGAAAAGTCCTTTAAAAACCAGTCTCTCTTTGGCAGATCTCCTGCAATTTAATTCCCTTCCCCAGTGCTGGACACACACCTGTCCCTGGGCTGCTCTTGTGACACATCCAGAGGTGTGTGAAACCCAGACACGCTCTGTAAACAGCAGGAGAGAGGCTCTGGGCTCCACTGAAGAGGCTGCACACATCTGGCCTTTCAGTTCGAATAAAATTGATTTTCTTTAATGTAAAAATCTACATTAAAGCCAAATCAGACATGTAAACATCTGACTAAAAACCCCTCCTGACTCGAGAGCCAATTTGCAGAGAGCAAGCCGAGCGTGGCTGCTCTGCAAACAGCTCTGAGCCCAGCAATCAAAGCTGCCTCTCCTGAGCAACCTGAGCATCACCACCACGACTTTCTGCACGGAATTTGCCCCATTTATTTCATAATCCACTCTGTTCTCAGCCTGCCAGGGCTGCCGGGCACTCTTCAGCAGAGCAGAGCAGTGTTTAAGTCACAGGTTCAACTTGAGAATGAGGGCATTTGTTTTCTTGTCTGATCAAGGTCAAAACTATTAAAATACCCTTAGGTTCTCAGTCTAGTGAAATGAACTGGTAATACATTTGGCAAGTTAATCTGTGGATTGCCTTCTCACATGAGACCAGCTGTTGCGTTTCTAAGTACAAGCAGTATTTACCTCCAATAATGAAATGACTGAGTATAATATGAAAAAAAAACATTTTAAAAAACCCCAAAACAGTGTTCCCTTGCCTACTGCACAGCCCTGGGTTACACTTAGAGTCCCAATAAACTGATTTGTCAAACCCATCAGAAGCGAGGATGATCATCTGGACACCAGATGAGCTAAAATACGTGTAATTATAAGTTGCCCATTTGTTCTCTTTTATCTCCCACATATCTCTGCTTTGCTCTCAGCTACGTGTGCATGTTTATGTGTAACCAAGCATTTAGCTACAGGCCTAAAATCCAGGCTTTTATTACTACTTTTACTGTAGTCTAACACGAGAGAGTTCTTACTTCATGGCACACTCAGGCAAAATAAAAATCTGGTGACGTTACTTTTGTATTTTAATGCACAGCACGTGCACACGGACACACTGTGCATATATGAACAAATAAAAAATACAGCTACAGTCAGAATGTGTTTCCAATCCCAAATACAGACTCAGCTTGTCAATTAAACGTGTCCATAGCTGAAAATTATAGAATCAAATGTGATTTGATTCTACTTCACCTAATTTCCTAAACAGCACAGCCTGCTTTTTTCATAATATTTACTATTATGTAGCTGTAAGTCCCCACTGCTATGCAGGAACTGGTGTTTTACTTCTGCCCTTTCAGTTAGGATGGTATAAAGCACCAGAGGTGTATTGGTGAATATTTATAAAGACAAAATATTCGCTTTTTTAATGTATTATATGAACAATATTTCATAGCATGTATTTAAAAATATATCTATATGATAAGGAACAATCTGAACAGACACACTCACAGAAAGTCTGACAGGAAAACAGAGAACAGGACAGAGGAGAAATGATAAAGAAGGAAGCAGGAGAGGTTATAAGTGACAGTGGAGGAGGATGAATTTCCTGGAAGATGTTAGTTTTAAGGAGGGATTTGAATGAACAGACGAGAGCTGCTGGAAAAGTGGTGGGAGACCTGCAAACCTAAGGAAATGCTACCTCAGGGTGAGTAAGGAATGCCAAGGAGAACAAAATGAAGAAAGATTTGGAAATAAAATCAGGCATGAAAATCAGTCTGGGAACAGACACCAGGATGTGACAAATGAGCTCCAGGTCTGTGGGACTCAGCCCCTCTCTAATAAGGGCATGATATCCCAAAATTTCCTGCAGCCTGCCCTGGAGAAAGGGGAGGGCTGAAATGCTGAGACCAGGGGCTACAGTAATGAAGGGGTTTTGCTGAACTCCTCAGTTAAAATAAGCCATTTTCCATGAACTTGGGGTAAAAAGCTCACTCTGTGAGTCTACCTGAAGCAAACACAGACCCAATCAATCCCAAATACTTATGTGCAGGTGGGTTATTCCTTCCATAAAAAAAAAATCAGAACTCTTTTCACATTGGAACTGTTTCAGACTGCTTCTAAAAGCACTGGCTTGGGAAAACTCCTTTTAAATTTTCTATTCTTTTACTGATAAAGAAGATGTCTCTATACAGCATCTGCACAGAGTCAGCAGGGGTGCCCAGCTGCATTACAGCATTCTGTTCAGAACAGCCATAAAGATTTCAGTGGCCACTGCAAAACAGCATCTCCTTCAAGATATTGAAGATATTCCTGCTTATGAAGCTGTTAGAATTGCTCTGAGATATAACTGGCCCAAATTTAAGCCAGAAGTTTTTGATCTCCTCTACTGAGCTGCATCCAGGTGCTCCAAAAGCAGGAAAGAGTTTGGCTACTGGAGGAAGCTGGCATTTTGGACACTGGAATTACACACCAACTTATCTAAAAAAGAAATGCCCACTCCACTGCTAACAGACAAGAAAATAGAACTTTTTTTGCCTGCCTTGTTTGAGAGACAGAACTGGTGACCAAATTATGGACACATTTCCTGTAAGTCTCTTAAAAAAACTGGTGGAGGAAATAAATCAATTTAAGCTCTTTTTCTCAGGTGTTGAATCCCATCTGGCATGGATCCTGGCCCTGGGGCATTCATAAGCACCCACAATTTTTTCCAGATATAATAACAGTTCACACTTATTGCCTCCCATATGGTAATTTTAAAACACTGAATGGAAATAGTTTTGTTCTCAGTTTTTAAGGGGAGAGGGAATTCAACCAGATACTGTGAGAAACAGTGGAAGAATCACAAACAAAACTCCTGTCTTCTGCATCTCCCTTCTGCCCTCTAGTTCTCACTTCCTCCCCCACATCTCTGAATTTTAATTTTAAATATCCACACACCAAAATTAACAGCTTCAAAATCTGTTTTTTTGTCCATCTCCCCCCTCCCAGCAGTGAAAAATCCCCGTGTTTGTATACAGGCTTGGGAAGGTTGTTTTCTAGTCAGAAGAAATTCTCTCTCTCAACATCCTGAGTGGGAAGATGGAAGCAATGCCACCAGGAGAGCTGGGAGCAGGGCAGGACAGGGGCTGGACACAGCCTCTAAAATCTGCCTTCAGTGCAGCTCCTGCAGGGCTTCTCTAAATAGATCTTTTCCATGCAGGAATCCCAAGTTTCTCCCTACACCTTTCTATATATTTAGCTCATTAGAAAGCCCCTTTGCAGAGGTGCTAAAACAGAAAAGCAGGATGGAATACTTCAACCCTGGCAGATAAACGGCGAGGCTGAGCTCCCCAAACTTCTCCAGACTTCAAAGCCCCGCAGATATTGTTTAATCAATGATAGAGCTGCAAGGCCAGCTGTGTTCTTCTGTTTGTTCTTACATGCTAATCCAAGTTTACCAAAACGGAGGGATTTTGCATCTGGGGTATTTGGATTCAGGCCCACTCCTCTGGTAACCTGTCCTTGGCCTCTCCTTCCGTCTCCGTGGCACGTCCCACCCCTCCCTCAGCTGTCCCTGGTGCTTTTTTAGTGCTGCTTTCCCTGTCTGGGAGATCAATAATTGCTTTGTCATGCTTCAGGACAAGACCTCTGTGCTCCTGGGTTCCTGTGCGAGCCCACTGTGGGTTTGGACAGGGCTGACATTCATAAACAGCATCTGAAAGCTCTGCAGGCCCTTCCTTCATAAATCTCCCTCCTAAATCTCAGTTCTCTGCAGCTTCCTGCTCTGTTTTAGGCATGAAAAAAACAATGAAGTGCTCCTAAGCTAATTATATGCAAAGCTGAAATATATAAAACCTGAAGTTTTCAGGTTTCAGAGACCTTTGTAGGCGTCACCTCTGTCCCCACATCAGCATCAATCTTTGCCCTCTGCTTCTTTGTATTTTACCATTTCCTCTTTTATTTGTGAGAGCCTGAACAGACACCAAGTGCCACGAGAAGAAAAATCAAGCACAAATGGGTGTCAGGTAAACAAGGCACGGGGGTGCAGCGTTGTTTGGGGTTGGCACTCCTGATGGACAATGTTGTTTGGCCGGGTGCCTGTGGGGCAGGAAATAACCTTTGGGAGCCTGTGACCCCACTGCTGCCAGGGAGGAAAACAACCTGGCATAAAACCAGGTTTTTGCAATGGTTTGCCCCAACAAGGAGCTCAGGGCTCTGGTGAGGGCAGGCAACCTCTGCTCAGAGCATGATCACCAGTTTTGGATTTTATCCTGTGGTTTGTTTTTTTTTTTTTCCTTTTCTACAGAACTGGTCTAACAGAAGGCAGCTTTTCCTCTGAGTGTTTCACATTTTTCAAGTTTCAGTCAATTGTTTTTCTAAATCCTCTCAAGATCACCATTCTGGGAGCACAGGTTGCCTCTGCAAAGAGGATTCTTTGTCATAAAACTGCTATTACCATTAGGGTGTGAAAAAACCCCTGATTTCATGGTTTCTGGAGTCAAGACTGATCTGCCCCCTATCCCACCTCATCTCCTGGCAGAGGAGAGGGAGCAGGGAGCAAGATGCAGCCTCTGTTGAGCAGGGAGAGCAGTGGGGGCTCATTTGGAACAGATGCCACCACCACAGCCCCTTCTTAGGGTGCTTTACCTGAGAGGAAGGAAATTGAGATTCCACCCCAAATCCCAGCAGCAGTTTGGAGGATTCCCACATCTCCCAAGGATTAAGTCACCACATGCACAGCCTGAAGTGCCTCGAGGTCTAGAGTGAGGCACCGTTTTTGCAAGGCTGTGTAGGAAGAACTGCTAAGAGGTTAAAATCCTTCATAGTTTGCCCCAAAGACATTCCCAAAGGGATTGCAAGAGGAGAAACGAGAGCCAGCTCTGAGGTGGGGTGAAAGAAGGACTCAAATGAGCTAAAAAGAGCATGTCCTTTCCCTGACAACCAAGGTGGTTTAATAGAAGAAGAGGTTATGTGAACTTGTTTTCAATTTTGACATCAGGCCTGCTATCAACACTGCTTGTGGATAAAATATTCTGCCCCCTGCACAAACACACTGGATCCCCTTCAAGAGCAGGAAGGTCCATGTCCACTACAATATGACTCAAAGCTCCATGTGGCTTCTAAAACAAATTCATTATTTTCTAAATAATTTTCAAGCCTGGGGAATACTTAAATTATCTCCAAGAAAGCAGAAGATAAAACCACAGAAGAGCACGGTGTCATTTTAGCAGCGGTCAAAACCTATCCCTGATTTCAAATCGAAGTTTTTAAGGCAGGGATGAAGTTTTGAGCATTTCTAGACCATCCTGCCATACTTTTTGCACCCAGGCACCCACGAGGGCAGGCAGGGGACGTGCAGGGCACACCAGGAGTCCCTGCCAAGCTGGGCACGGAGGGGTGAAGCCCACGGGAAGCACTCGGTGCCACCACAGCAGGATCACGCTCATAATCCCAACGAGATAATCACAGATGTTGTGACCCACTTAAAAAATGAGTTCATTTTCCACATATCCAATTTCAGTGGCTTTTTAGGACATTACCCCCCTGTAGGTTTACGGGCAAATGAGTGCTCAGCTTATTCTCCATCATTTTCTGCACCAGTAATGCTATGCCATGGGAAGTGTGAAATTAGTCCATAATCTTTAAGCCCCTTGTTTTCTGGATGACAGATACTTGCTTTGCTAACTACCCCAACCTCCTTGCAGAGCTGCATTCCCTGGAATTTTATGTTACCTTGCAAAGCAGCACATGGAATTTTCTGTTACCTTGCCAGGCATAAATATAGGGGCGAGACAACAACAGCAAATAACCCCCAACTTTTCACACCCCACAAAAAATGGTTTTTTAGATCAACCATTCCTATTCCATCCATCTTTGGCGTGGGATGCAGCATCTTAGAGAAATTAGGGAATTCCAAAAGGAGGGGGAACTGAGGAATCAAGTGGCACAAGGAGCACAGAACATGTTTTTCATCAAGTTCTCCTTGCAACTGCACTCTGTGGTCAAACCATGCAAACTCCCAGTGCTCAGAAGATGCCACGGAGGGCAGGAAACCTTTCCCCACTCCAGAGCTCGTTTTTCACCTCTCTGTGTCAGTGTCAACAGGTGCCCCATTTAAACTCAATTCCATGCAATGCTGAGGCTGATGGGGTAGCCTGGATTTCCTAATTCTACCTATGCCTCTGGTTTTTTCAACAAATACAATCGGCATGGAATTTTTTAATAAAAAAGGAATCCCAAACACTTACTGTAACTATTTTGATTCTGCTTCTAATACAGGTAAATTAAAAATGAAACATGCGCTTCTTTGAGGGGTTTTTTTTCAGTGCTGGCTACTTCTTCCCTGTGTATGGAAGCAGCACAAACCTATTTGTTAATCTGAATTTTTCTTTACGTGGTATTTGCGTTGCCCTTGTAGAAGAGAACGTGCAGAAATTCTTTGTAATTACTCAGAAAACCCAGTGGTATTTGTTTTAATTGTGCTTCTCCTCTTTGAGCTCCTTTCCATGCAATGTATTTTTGGGTGACAGAACCCTCCATAAGAACAACTGAAAAAAACCAAAGCTGTTTATTCCTAAATTAGCATTACCTTCTACCAGGGAGAAGTTGACCTTTTCTTACATAAATGACACGCTACTTCCAGCCAAAATATCAGTTAATTTCGATTATAGTTGAGTAGAAATTTGGCCAACTTCTCTCTAGATACAGACACCACCCTTGCTGATATTGCTACCCTTGGAAAATCCATCCTTGGGAAGTCCATCCAGCTGTCAATCACTTCCCAGTAAAGCCACTGCCACGTGAGAGAAGGCATGAAGTGTGTCCCAGATTTCTTTAAAAAATGCAAATTTAACAGTCTTTAGAAGCACATTCTTAGGCTGGACACACTAAAGTATCCTATTTCCAAACTATTCCAGTTCACCAATTACTTGGGTTTCAGCAGTTCCAAACCAAACCAGTTCTGGCACAGCAAAGTTTATACTTTTAAATGTTCCAGTCTTTGCCTTAGATTTAGGAGGGCTTTGCACCTCTCAGGACTTGGCTCACGTGTTTCAGAGGAAGAGAGATGAAAGACAGTCAGTGCTGATCATGGAATCACAGAATTACTGAGGTTGGAAAAGACCTCCAAGATCATCAAGTCCAACCTTTGGCCTAACACCCCCATGCCCACTAAACCACATTGGGAAGTGCCACATCTACTGATTTTTTTGGACACTTCCAAGGACAGTGACTCCACCACTTCCTTGGGGAATGTTTCATCCAGCAGATATGACCCAAAAAACAGTGACTTTACTGAACTACCAGACAGCAGAAAGAATTAAGGGGAAGAAAATAATACTTTTTAAAATTTTATTTTAAAATTGCATTTCACTTCTTCACTCTTAGGGAGTTAAAAACTCCCTAACTGGAGCACTTTCCCTTTCAAAATGGCCTTTCTTGGAAGCATCTGCTTCCACCAGCAAAGCCCCTGAAGAAGAACACACTCTGTCACCTCGCAGCCAACTCTTCATTCCCTCTCTTTCCAACCCAAACCACCAGACTGGTCATTGCTTCCCACTTCTCCCCAAATCACTTTCAGCAGGAAAAACACACACAAACACGGGGTGAGAGATCTTTCCCAGCCCTGCCTGTGGGTGGTAAGGAGGGCCCAGCCCAGCCCAGCCTTTCCGTGCGAGGCGACGGCTCCGCTCGGGAACGCGAATCCGCAGGGCTGTGGCAGGTTCTGCTTTTTTCCAAAACGCTCTCCCCAGCTGCAGCACATTACTTGTGGCAACTTTTCTTGGATCTTAAATGGGTTTTGAAGCCATGCTGTCAGCTGCCTTCATGTCACCCCGCTATATTATGATTGAATCTCCTGTTCCTTTTATAGAGTTGTTCTCTCCTAATAAAACACCGACTGCTGGTCGGAACGTCGGGATCGCTGCTCTGGGATGTGATAACCTCCTGCTCTGCTCCCTGCTCGCCTACACCGTGCTCTTGAGATCCTCCAGTGCATCCATCCAGCCCCAGAAACTCGCCCTGTTTATACAAAATCCTGACCCCACCCCCATTTCCAGTTATTTTAAGAGCTCATACTTTGGAACTGGGCAGTATTCCTGAGCACATGAAAGCGCACACGGAGTACAAACAGCTATAAATGAATATCTGCAGTTCATTGCGGCAGCCGCCTACAAAGGTGATACCTTCAAGCTGTTTGTCAGAGTAAAGCAGCAAAAAAGCTGTTACTTGTCAACTTTTGGACAAGATGCATTGCAAAACAATATTCATTTTCCCTGGCAAACGCAAAACCGCGTTTTATAGGTGTGAACTATTTCCAAACTTCAAAACTGTATCGTAAATGAACTGTGAACGGGTAGAAAAACACTCCGGGCACGGTGGCAAGGAAGCAAATGACTTCAAATGTAGAGAATTAAAATAATCACAGTTTATTTTTAATACGTTTAAAGACTAAAAATATTTTCACCTTCCATCCTACTGCATTTGAACAGAATCCATCAACAAGAGCTTATAAATCTGTTATTCTTAATGGGTTTCATGCCAATGTTGTGTTTAAAGTCATGGGACTAAAAGAAAAACTACATTCCTCGGGCATAATGCTGCACAGTGAAACAGAAATGCTTCGCTGAAATCTAACTTGACAACATTTGCTGTTAGGATTTCCAGGACTTTCATCAGGGATGTTTCTCAAAGAATCCTGTCTCTCAGAAATTGTTTTTGTCGTGGTAAGAGACTCAACTATTAATGAGAAAACAGTAAGAAGCTTTAGTGTCCTAATGGATACTAAATGACCTGGAGGATCTGAAACACTTATGTGCAGAAAAAAATACATATGTGCAATTCCTCTGGCTCGGGAGATTTGTTAGGTGGGATGCAATGCACTAAAGGAGGTAACTAAATACATGTGGAAAAACAACAGTGTTTTACATAAAAACAATCCCATTAACCTCGCACATTAAAAAAATATCATATCCTGCCTAATGTGACTTTCACAAATCAGAAGAAATCAGGTCATAATAGCAGATAAATATGCAGTGCCTCGAAGCCTCTCAATGTCCTCAAGACAGTGAGGCTATGAGCAAACGCTGACATTTGACACAGATACAGCTGTTCAAAATATGTCTTCATCATACTCAGATGGAGACAGAGACAGAATAAAATTCCTCCAGAATAAATCCAGAGGTTAAAAAAAAGTAATCTAAAACCAGATGCTGCAGGACGTGCAAAAAATGAAGATGCAAATTTAATTTTGCAGACCTGGAGGGAAATCCCCACCGGCGTTCACGCTCAGTCCACCTTTACCGAGGAGCCCGCAAAAGCTCCTCAAAATCAACAGCAATAAATATTTTGAAGGAGGAAAACTCTGTAAAGTCTATTCATTTTACTTTCTGAAATGGTGCAAAAATGTTACCTACTCCCAGTGCAGTTATTAGTCTCCGTAATGTAACATAACAGATACTTTCTAAATCCTTTTAGACCTTCTCCCCCTCACTGGAAAGATCATCATTTTTTTATTTCAAAGTGGATTTAATAAAGAAAAGGAGTGCTGTTAAAGTAATACGTGAGGCTTTGACATTAAGCAGTGCAACCCTGCAGAGTCGGCAAGAACAGGGTCTCTAATCTCCAGTGATTTATAGAGGGCTCTTCCTTCATCTCTGCACTCAGGGAGGGCCAAAAAGTTTAGAGACAGGCTGGCGTCCCCCTTGCTCCACACCGCCAGCTCCTGCTGGCCAGGCTGCCGGCACAAACCTTTAACCACTTCGCTGCTGGCCTCCCCTCACCCATTAAAGGGCCTTTTATTTATTTGTATTTATAGAACAAAGTGATCTCAGAGTTAAGTAATGCCCACGGAGGTAAATGTTTATGTCTGTCATCAGAAATTTATAAGCAGAGGGGGAGAAGCTAATAGGCAGAGAGGAAAGACCAAAACTGTGGAGTGTTTGATGCTCCTCTGAGTAAGCTCTGAAAAGCTCCGAGTAGAAACACATCTTAATGAAAAACTTACAAATATATACAGTTAATTTTAAAGCTAAATAAGTGAATTACAGACACCAGACAGCCTATTACCAGCTGAAGAAGAATGTTTGCCAGTTCCTTATACTGGCTGAACGTTACACAAAAGTTCAAAGAATATGTTTCCAAACACAAATGCAAGAAGCTATTAAGCTCTTGTCACAAGACAGAAATATCTCATTTGAATGGATTTCAAATCCATCATTTTTTAGGGAAATGACCAGCTCCTTCTGCACTGTAAAACCACAGAAGCCTCTGCTGCTCATCCAAAAATTAAGCCCGGGCCTAACATGAACTCAGTGCTGGGAGATTTGCATCACCAGCGGGAATTCCACTGGGTCAAGAGGATCAGATGTGCAAAGAATACAACTTTAGGCATTGGTGAGGTCATGCTTGGGCTCTCAGGCACCTTTCCCTGCACAGGGGACCCCTCTGAGACCAGGGCAGTTCCCAGCCAGGTGGCCACAAACCCAGCAATGCCCTTCCCTGTCTCCGTGCCTGGATCTCTTTAAACTCTGCTCCCTCCCAGAATCCCAGCAATCCCAACACAGCAGGACTCCAGACGAGAACACAAAAATCAAACTGAAATTCACCACAATGTTGATAGGATTTGATGTTCTCATTGGCAGGAACACACAGAGAAGCCACGAAACACGTGCAGAACCACCCTGCACTTTCCCAGACCCACGGAGGTGACAGTGGAATCTTTTAGCTGCCACTGCTTGGCCTGAAACTTTCTGGCCAGATCAAGCTGCCCTTGAAAACTGAATCCTGCACAAACATGTGCTGGATGTTTTAGGGCTTTTTTTTTTTTTTTTTTTTAATATTCATGCGAAATTACCCTAAAAGGTTGGAGAATGGAAATATTGACATCCTAATTCAACATTCATTAACCAGCATCTTGCAACCTATACAACATATTGGCATTCAAGATGCATTATTTGAAAGTTTGCTGAATTTTCCTTTGAGTGACTGAGCTCATTCCTTACCCCTCCTCTTCTCAGTGAGGCTGAAATTCCTCTGTGGAGTTGTCTTGGGGACAACCTGGAAGAATAAAATTACTCCTAAATGGATGCTCTGCTCACAGAGCACTTTTCTTGCGTTTCCAGCTTGGATTTCAGATCATGACATGATGTTCCTTTATCACCAAAACCCAAAGGTTTTCTGTATGCTGTTTCACAACTCTACATGCTGTATCTTTGATGTATCCATGGGTGCTCAAGTGGGGTTGTTCAAGGGTGTGAAAGAACACCCAGAATATTAAAAAACACATGCCATGATGCTGCTTTTCTTCCAATTTAGGGAAAAAACAGCAATCTGAGCCTGCTGGGTACAACCAACTTGTCTCATACATGTATCAGAGGGGTTTAAAGCTTTGGTTAAGATTTGTTTTCACACAAGGAACGGTTTAGGAACATCCCTCCCACTCTGGAATGGTGTTTCATGAGAATTTATTTGAAGGTTTCTTGGTGTTGCTGCAGACAGCACCGGGGCAGCCACAAGCTGAGGAAGATGGAAGAGAAAAACCCAAAGGAAAGAAAACCCCTGTGTGGACAAGGGGAAGGGGATGGACTCACAGGCTGTGCCCCACACCACCTGCACAATATTTATTTGTGGAGGCTCATTGTGTGAAGCTTCCAGGGAAGGAAGGGTGCTAGAGCTGCCCCTGGATGCTGCCCTTTCCCTGCCATCCCCAGGCACGAGCATGTGCCTACAAAAGGAGTGGAAACTTGGCAGGCTGGGAGCGAGGAGCACAGTCAAGGCTCGAGCTGCTCCCGTTCTGCTCCGTGGGAATCACAGGAGGAGGTACCAGAGCCTGGGGAAGGAGCTGCTGCCTTCTCCTTGGAAGAGGTACCAGAGCCTGGGGAAGGAGCTGCTGCCTTCTCCTTGGAAGAGGTACCAGAGCCTGGGGAAGGAGCTGCTGCCTTCTCCTTGGAAGAGGTACCAGAGCCTGGGGAAGGAGCTGCTGCCTTCTCCTTGGAGCCTCAGCCCCATCCCTGACACTGAGCAGGCAGCAGTGGGACCTTCACAGGGATGGGCCCCACAATCTGCCCCACAGCCCAGCTCTGGGGACTGAGCACAGGCACAGCCATTTCCCTAAAATGCCCCAATTCCCCACAGTCTGGGCAATCTGTCCCACAGCCCAGCTCTGGGGACTGAGCACGGGCACAGCCATTTCCCAAAAATGCCCAAATTCCCTCTGATTGACAGGGTCACTCCATGCAGGCACCAGCTTCAGCCCTTCATTAGGCTCAAAAAAGGTGTTTATAGTCAAGAATTCTCCCAAACATGCGTTTTCAGATGACTTAATCCTTTAACACTCCTGCTCCCTTCGGAGAAGGGCCTGAAGTGGGAATTTCAGGTCCTGAGCAGGCTGTAGATGGTGGCATTTTGAATTCTCCTGCATGAAACCCTAGCAGCACTAAGCAGAATAGGTAATCGAGCCTTCAATCAGCCCGTGCTGATGCTCAGCAGGCCTGGGACAAGCTGATGTGGCAGTAAACAAGTCTTATCAGGGCACCCACAATTAACTGCTGTAACCAGAGAATGTAAATCACTCCACTTCAGCAGACGTGTGATCCCAATTTGCACCTCATCCAAGTCAGCTCGCCCTGCAGTACTTACACAGCCTCGGATCTCACTTGGACCTGCTGGAGGATGAATGTCTGTACTTAATATAAGTGTAAAAAATAAAAAAAAATTGAAGTACAGGGAAAAATGAATTTCCTACATGCCTTTTACGGGGACCCACTAGGTTTTGATCATGACACACCCTCCAACTCCATTCTCAGAGTAATTTTTACTGGCCAGCAGTGAAGGAACAAGGTCTCACATGAAACACACTTTTATTCCCAGATACAACTTGGGAAGCCACAACTTTTCTCAAAGCTCCTGAAGCAGCAATAATCTTGTTTTCTCTGTACAGCTCCTGGCACATGTGAACCCAGTGTACAACTGGTGCCTAAAGACACCACTCCAAAATAAATCTGAAATGCAAATAACTTATTTAAACTATAATACAATCACATTTCTTTTTATAGCAATCATAAATCTCCTTCTTTATTATAATCACATCTTATCACATATAAAGTAATTCAATACAAGTCCTACCTTCCTACATATTATTGCATTAAAGAGAGCAAACTTTTTCATTGTTATTTATTTCCAGGAGACTCTGCAGGAGGCACTCTAGGTCTGAAAGGATCGTGGTCTAAATTATATTTTAGAGTAAATTCTTTAGCCTCCATTAGGTTAAGAGTTGTTAAATGAGCTTTAGTTAGAGCTTTTTGTAAGTGAGAAAGTTCCTGAACACTCAGAGCAATCTGGGAGATGACACGTGGGAGATATTCTGAAACCACACGAGGGATGGAAACGGACTCCCAAAATCCATCTTAAAATCAGCTGAAATTTTGGTAAGTGCTCACACAACTGCTCTGAACAGGCCACAAACCAGAGCAGCTCCAGGCCAAGGAGAGGTTGGAGGGTGAGAAGAACCTTCAGAAGAACTTCACAGACCTTTCCCCACCAGCTCCCCCCAAATAATCCGCCAAGAGAAGGAGCACCACAGCCTGCCCTGACACTGCTGTGATTCCACTCCCAGCCCCTGCAGCTGCTGCAATTTGCACTAATTTTTGCAGAGGGGAGGCTCTGGGCAGTGGAAGAGGCTCGAGCAGAGCGTGCCAGGAGCCTCCAGCCAAGCCAAGCAAACGGGGAACGCTGAGGGAGCGGAAAGCAAAGTCCTGCCCTGCCACAGCCATCGCGGCTCCCTAAAGGGTGGCCAAGGCTGCCTTGTGGTTACCTGCCCCACTCTCTGTTGCACAACAGGAGATCCCAACAGCCCCCAGTCTCTGTGGCACCACGGGTTAGGTCACCATTAGGAACATTTTTTGCAAGCCACATAATAAACACTTTATCCAACTTACTAAAACAAGCCCGGAGGCAAAATGAGTGTAAACACAGGCACAAAACTACTGATATGTGGACAAATACTTGACAAAGTGAGGACCAAAATTTGCCAAGAGTCATTCTGAAAAGCCCATGGCTTTCTAAAACAAGCTTTGCTTTTTATCTTTGGTTTACCAAAGATTATGTGCAGCAGCCAATACAGTATCAAAGCTTAAACCTCAAGTCCCTGCAATCTCCTACCCATCAAAACATTTCCCATGGTTTTATTAGCACTAACAATGAAGTCAATGGGAGAAGAATCTGGCCAAAGCCAAAACAAAAAGCTCACACGCCATTATTTTGCACAAAATGAGCCAAAGACTTGTGAGAAAGACAGTATCACCTAGCAGGGAACCACAGATGTAATATTATATATTACCAGTTCCATCCCCAAGGAAAGGCTGATAAAAAAAGATTAAAAAAAAAAAGCCAAGAGAATAAAAAATCCACCCCTCATGATGCCAGGAAAACCAACATGGGCAGATAAATACACTGAAATTCAGCGTGTCTGCAATAGGTACCAAGGAGAAAGATTCAATAACGGCTGGAAAACCAGCTGGTGATTTGTCAGCAAAATTCCAGCACCTTTCTCTAGAAAATTGGTTTTGAATTGAATAAAGAATGGAGATTCTCCTCCACACCCTCCTTTTGTTGGTGATGGATTTGCAGAAGCATTTTTTATGTCTTTTATGGCAACAGCCGCGTTAAGTTCTAGCTGGGCTTTGGCTGTTCTTATTTTTCTCCCTCCCAAAATCCTTCATCCTCATCCTGAGATGAGCTGAACCAGCACAAGATTTACTTTCTTTTGTAACCACTCCAATGTTTGGAGATGGAATTCCTGCCTATGAATGGGTGTGTGGATGTTATCAACACACATGAGTAAGTGCATCGTACACTTATATAAAAGTGATTTAAACAACATGAATCAGGAATTCTCCAGCTCAAATTCCTCGGGATCTAGGGTAGCTAAAGGCTGTCTCAGCCACTGCTAAAATGCAGGGAAACAGCTGTGGCCTTGGGATGCTCCAAGAAGTTGGAATTTTCAGCAAAGTTTGCAGCCTTGCTTCTCCTGGCGCTCCAAGCTCCCGTGTTTACAGGATCCATAGCCAGGAGCTGCTTGATGGAGCTTAGACTTGTCTAATTACAGCTCAGCAGCCATAAGCAGAAATCCAAAGCATAAAATCAAACATTCTGGTCAGGTACAAAGCGTAGCTGAGCACTGAATCAAGCAATAAAGTGCCTTGCAGTCTCCTCCAACAACTTCTTACTGTCACACGCGGTGCTGCTGGATGAGAGCAGTGCCACCAGCAGCAGGCTCCAAAATACCAACTTGTTGTCCCAAACTTTATTTACAAACTCAGCCATAGAGTTTATTCATGGCAAGAAGTGCTCTGAACTTCTAAATGGCCAAGCTGGACAAAATGGTGGGAGTTTTCCCTTTGAATTTCTAAGGAGTTTACAGGCTGCTGGGTTTAGAAATGATGTTTCTTCATGAGAAGATGAGAGGCTGCCTGAGGACATTGTTTATTAAAGCCTTTTGTTCAATTTACAAATTGAAACAAATAATTGTGGAGACATTTGCAGCTACGGAAAAAACCGTGTTTACAAAGTGGAATAAAATACAGACTAAATACATTTGGATTATACTGGATCAAAACATATGAGTTTGTAACATAGCATAAAGGGCGCTCGACACCACGGGGACAGGAGGAAAGGCGCCACTGACTCATGGATTTTATAACAATCTGGTCACTTGAAAGACTTTGGAGAGTTTTACTCTCAGAGTCCTTAACATGCAAGAAACTCAGAGACACTCTCAGCAGTGAGCAGCCCTTGAGATCACAGCAAATCCATCCTAGGGACACCCACCTGCTCTGAGCACAGGACAGAAGCTCCCTCGGAGGTAAGGGAGCTCCCTGAATATTCCACTGGAATAGTTCTTGATGCTTTACTTGGGTTTGGGTTCAGTCTTCCTCATTTGGTCTCACATGTAGACTCCAAGTGCATTCAGAAATTGCAAAGCCATCTCATCTCTTCCTCCCTCACACAGAGCATTGCTCTCTACAGAGGCATTTGTATCACTTTAAATGCTTTACATTTAAAAGGTGTCACCTTTGAGGTGTTGTCACCAAGAGGTTCTCACCTCTTGGAAGATTATTCTGTAGTTTAACCCTCATGTTCGAGGGAAAATATATTCTGAATATTGGATAAATAATATTGGTGGCCAATATATGGAAGAATTTCCTCCCTGGCAGGGTGGGCAGGCCCTGGCACAGGTGCTCAGAGCAGCTGTGGCTGCCCCTGGATCCCTGGCAGTGCCCAAGGCCAGGTTGGACAAGGCTTGGACTAACCTGGGACAGTGGGAGGTGTCCCTGCCCATGGTAGGGGTGGCACTGGGTGATCTTTAAGGTCCCTTCCAACCCAGACCATTCTGGGGTCCTGTGATTTGGCATGGATTCTGAATTGTACCAGAAATAAATCTCAAAGAGCCCAGCTAAGGCAGGGGAATTAGACCAGTGGAAAAATGGCACAAGAGGGATGAAGTGCTGTTCCTAACTGTGAGCTCTCAAAAGCTTATGTAAACAGCAATTTCCTCTTAATATCTTAATTAATAGCACGATGACAGAACCCAGCACTGTCTGTAACGCTGATGGGAATTTCCAATAGAAGAAATCTATCACCATTAAAAGAAGGAACAGAATTAATCAACCAAATTGTTCTCCAATTTACAAACTCCAAGCAAAGGAAAAGGGCCATTGCTGCCAGTGGAATACCATGGCTAAGGATCTCTTAGTAGCACAGAAGTATTTTCTTAACATCAGTAAAGTATGTTAACTAATATTATATTTAGTTAGCTGAACTCCTCCAGGGATTAAAGGCCCACTGTGCCTAACAAAACTTTATCTTGAAACAGCCTAGCAAATGTTATTTTAGCACGGAGTATTTGATAGCTAATCGTGCTATAAAACTATAAAATAAAGTTGTGTTTATTGGTACAATTAATCCCTCCATAGCCCACAGGGCTACAAAAGAAAATGGGGAGATGAGGGAGATCAGATCAGGGGGGTGGGGTGAGAAAGGAGGGGTTACCAGGAGTAGGGAAGGACCAGGATTCAAGCAGTGGTGTGACTTCAGGGAATTATTATTATTATCATTATTATTATCATTATTGTTTATTATTCCATTTGTAATCAAGAACATCATCTCCATCTGCGAGTGCCTGAGAGAGAAAAAAGGTGAATTTCAAAAAAATTTCCCCCCTCCTCCCCCAACTAAATGTGTCACTGCACAGCAGAACCTCCCCATCCCATTCCAACAAACAGATTCCCTAAAATAAGGAAAAAAATCTCAATTCCTCCCCACTGCCTGGATTTGTTCAAAGCTTTTCCAACTAGGAACAATCTGAAGTAAAGCACCAGAGAAAAAACCCCATCCTGTGATAGAAGAAACATATGCTTGAAATCTATAGAGCACGTTAATTGTGGTTAATATGTGACTCAAATTAGGAATGTAAACAGCACTAACACACAGAGCCTATGCAGTGACTTCTTATTTTCATTTTTACAGCTTTGGCATTAATAACCAGCAATTGCTTACAGTTGCCAAAGGCTTCTCCTGCACTTCCAGCAGAGGTTACTGGATACTAATGGAGAGCAAATGTTTCTAAGCCAGAACGTGCACTGCCTTCATCTTGAATAAAATAAATAAAGCACCTGAGGACAATAAGGAGACAACTGCAAATTTTGATAAAATACAGTACAATACAATTCTACACCACTTTGAACTTGTCCATGTAGGACATGATGAGGGAGGAGAGCCAGAAGTTTACTGTGAATTCCTTCAGGATGCCTTTGGGATGGACAGCTATGCACAAACAGCTGTAAATCTCCAGGGATTGATGCAGTTCTGATCCACAGAACCCAGAGTCACCTGTGGGGTCAGGATCTGTCCCTGAAGTCCAAAGGAATTCAGCCCACAGAGCCCTGGTTGGTTCTCCTAAAGCCACGTCAGCACCAAGGCTGGCAGCACAGCCACTGCCACAGGGGAGAGCACATTTCCTCCCATGATTTTTCCAGGAAAAAAGCCTCTTCCACAGATTTTGCAACAGATACTACTTGAATTTTTAAGGGTGATTAGCCACATATACATCATTTCTCATCTCTAGGAAATGTCCATAGTTGCAATGAGAAAAAGGGGAAATTAATGATAAACAGCACATGGGGTGTTTGTGGATTTCTCATCCTAAATGTCAAGCTGGATTAAATACAGGAGAGCTCTGCTAACCCCACCTCTTATCACTGTGTAGAATTTGGGATCATATTGACTATTCCCATGGCACAGGCACCTGATGGTCCCAGCCCAAGGAAATATTTTAGACATTTTATTAATACAGACCAAATAAAAGGCAGACCCCAAACACCCTGCTATGAAACTGGGAGCAGGAACTACAGGTGGCAAAAATAACACACAGAGCTGCCAAAACCATGAGATAAGAGTGAGATAGGCACGATGATCAGCCTGCCAAGTGATAATCACAGACATTTCAGCATCCTCAGACAATTGTTAGACTGGCCACGGGCTCAGGTTAATATTTGTATTAAAGAAAAGCTCTTGGGTTCAACTGGGATTAGACAAATGTTTTGTGAGGTTCTGTGCAAGCAAGCAGGGGACAAAAGCTATTCTCAGGAGAGCATCCTCCTAAATTACAGTATTTGTATTATTATCACAAGAAATTGAAATTACAAACAGTGTTCCCAGCACAGCATCTCTGAACTCAGAGCAGCAGCTTCTCAGGGCTGTTGGTGGTATCAGTCTGTGCACAAAGGCAGTGCTAGCAACAACTAATATGCAGGAAAAATTGATAGAAGGCGGTTTTTCTAAAATAAATCATCATTTGATGGAGTTGTAGCATTAATTCAAAAGATAAAAAAATAAACTCTCGGCACGGAAATAAACACAGCGCTTTCAATGAACCTAATAACATGAAAGTAATGAGTTTGGAAAACAGATGTGGGAAAAGGCAAGGGAAGGCTACAATACACTCCTTGCAATCTGGGAAGGAATGATAAAAAAATTTACAAGCTGTTTTGAGTCCTGAATAAAAGGGGTAATCAAGGCAGGCTGGGCTCTGAGAGGGACGGGCACAGCATCCTGCAGCAGAGACTAAGCAGAACACCTCACCCTCCTGGACTGTATGCCCCAGCTTCCCCATGCTGCTGGAGCTCCAATTCCTGCCTAATTCCTGCTTTTGCAGTCCATAACTCACAGCACTTACTGTAAGGCCTTGTCACCCACTCTTTCCCCTTTGTTTGTTTGATCTTTGACTTTCTGCTGGGGCAGAAACTGCTCAACAAGCAGTGGGGCAGGAGGGAAAACTGTGAGAAAAACAGAAAAAAACCCAAAATGCAACGTAACATGCTGAAGAAAGATACCTCACTGCAAGGGAAAGCACCCACAGAGGTTATTTCCATGCTGCCCAGTTGCCTCTCTTGCTAATTATGATTTATGAAAACATCCAGGCAAGAGAGCCGTCGGTTCACGGAGGACGTTCCTCTGCACGGAGTGGTTCTCAAAATGGCACTGTGAGAAAACTCCCCTCTGCAGTTGTTTTACTTTTGCCTCTGAAAAAGCTTTAAAACTGAACTGCTAAAGTTCAGCCAGCATCTAATTTTAACCGTGAGTTCCAGGAGAGAGTAAAGCTGGTGGGAAGATTACAGAGTTCCTTGAAGCTCTGACCTACAACAGGAAGAGAGTTGTCAGCCTTCATGTCTCTCACTCTAAATCCCAAGGGAAACAACACTGGCAGAATGTTTTATAACACGTTCCCACTGTAAAAATTTTGTATTTGAGAAATATGATGCTTGCTCACTCCTTCTCCTAGACCTTTGGTGTGTCAGTAAAAACAGATGACCTTAAATGAGTAATTTTAGTTTTGCCTTTACACCGCAGTTCGGGTAGTCAGGGTTCACAGGGCTCTGTTTACAAAATCAGAGAGAACTGATACTACACAAGAGCAACACATGCACCCACACCTTTAAAATATTAGAGAGGAGCTGGCAGCTTGTAGCAATGTAATAAGGCCTTTTTCTGCCTTCTCAGGTTAACTCTATAACTCAAGAAATACCCCCACGGAAGGCTGCAATCTGGGATTTTCATAAGGAAGGCTGAAAGGCTTCTGTCAAATGGCCAAAAAGCAGCATCTGCAAAAGAGCTCAGGAAAGAGAAATTAAAAATAAAATAATTGGATTATGATCTCTCAGCTAATGAAATCAGATATACTGTTTTTCTCAGAGTCAGGGGTTTTAGACAATGCACAGTGGTGCAAGTCTGGATCCTTCCCCATTGCTCCAGCTGCCCAGAGGATCGTGGTTTCAGGTGCTGCACAACATCAGGAAGCAAAGCAGGAGCACAGCAAAGAAACTGAAAACGTTTTCATCCTGATGGTAATGAAGGTGTGGTGACAAATAACCAGGAACTGGGCAGGATATGAATAATAAATTCGGGAAAACTGCTATTGCAGGAGTAGGTCTCGGAGTACACGGACAGCTGAAGGAATCCAGTCACCCTGCAGCAGCTTAACAAATAGTTTTTCCCTGCTCCTTCCTATTCCTCAGCTTTTCAGTGGCTGGGAATGAAGCCCTGAGAGCTGAAGGCCAGTGAAGGGAAGCAGAGGAACCCCAGAACAAACCCACATTCCCTGGCTCCTGACACAGCACTCGGGGTCTGAGCACGGCCGGGAGGGAGCCGAGGCAGGAACAGCTCCTGAACTTTCTCCTCCCCTCCATTCCTGCAGATAATGAAATCCAGAAACACCATTCTGGGACACAGTTGTTACAGACCTCACGTTATCTGCTGCTGACCCTCAATTGAGACGTCTCTTAGTCGGGGATGATGATTTTTGTGCTCATGAATAATTAGTTTTGCTGGTTTTAAGGGGAAAAAAAAAAGCGTATCTTTTAATCAGAATCTAAATGAAAAAATGCTAAAAGCTATTCCCCAACATCTGCCAGTCGAGCATAGATTTAGAAATAAAAATGAAGAGGTATAGACTCATCTCAGGGAATTATGTATTCAAATCCTCATTTATGGAGATGAGAATAGAAGTGTTAACGTTCCCAGTCTTCTGCTGCATATCCGAGGCATTAGGGTGGCTTAATGAGACCCTGTCTGAAACCAAGAAGAAGCTGAAGTTCCTCTCTCATGTGCACACACTGAATTTTGTGTATAATTACTCAGTTCTGAGTAACAGTGATTTATTAGATTTTCCCATCAATCGGATGAGTTGCTGATGTACAACATCTTACAAATGCCCAGGGCTCTTTCCAAGGAAAGGCAGGAGTTATTAGGAGCCCAAGCACTGAATGGAACCACACATTTTATCCTCCCCATTTCTCTATAAAAATATTTTTGAGGTGAACTTAGTGGCTGTGAAAAGCAGATTTTTCTAACCAGGGGATCAATTTCTAAGGGCAAAAGAGTGGTTGAGAGCCCTGAAAACAGCCTGTACAAATGATCAGCATTTACTTACACAGGGAAATGAAGCACAGCCAGAGGGCAACTCTCATGAAGGAGTGACTGGAGAGCAATTGTGTTCCCTCTGCATTTAATATAAAATACACCATTGCAGCATTGCAAAAAAATAAAATTTCTCTGTGTTATTCTTCTGAGCACAGAGCTGGCTGCCAGGGAAAAAGAGAGAAATGTGGACAGAAGAGATCCTGAAGAAGGACACCGTGTGCTAGGTCAGCAGTGTGTCCCATTTTGAGCTTTTCCCAACAGAGAGCAGCAATGAAAAAGTCCCCAGGAGTGGCAGAACTCACGACAGCACGAACTAAACGAACTCCAGGCCAATGCTGTTTTGCCCCATTCCTGTGATAACAAAAATCAGGAAGATAGAAACACTTTGGGATGAGAATGAGAATTTGCAGGATTATGTGGAGAAGTTCCACGCTGAGGGCAGGAGAGGAGCTCAGGCACGTGCTCGCCCTGCCAGCCTCTCCTGCCGCTACCCCACGTTGCTCCAGAGGGATAATTCAGACAGAGGGATCTACACCAGAGCCCTGTGAAATTGTGGGTTCATTATCATGCAACCAACTCTGGGAGAGTAAAAAGCAGGGCTTGTTTCCAGTGGTGGCTGCACGGCTCCAGCCTGGCCTTGGACACTGCCAGGGATCCAGGGGCAGGCACAGCTTCCCTGGGCACCTGTGCCAGGGCCTCACAGGGAACAATTCCCTCAATCCACCCTCCTTCAGCTCAAGGCCATTCCCCTTCTCCTGTCGCTGCCTGTCCCATTTAATACAGATCTTGGGACAATGTCCTGGTGCTCCTGCTCTCCTCACAGGCCCGGGGAAGGCAGAGGATGAGGATGAGGATGAGGATGAGGATGAGGATGAGGATGAGGATGAGGATGAGGATGAGGATGAGGATGAGGAGGAGCAGCGGGACCAGGGCCCTCGGCAGCGGGACCGAGGCCCTGCTCCATTCCCAGGCCTGTTTTATTTATCCATTTCTATTTTAATAAGCTGCCTCCCTCCCCCTGGAGCCCTGGGTTATGTGAAAATGCCGGTGCCAAGGGCGGGGGCGTGGTGGGGCTCCTGCTCCTGACGTACTGTGTGGTCAAGGAGCCGGGACTGGGGGGCCTGAACGAGGGCCAAGCCTTGCACTTCAGCTTCCTGACCTGGCAGCCATTCAGAGAGACCCTGCTAAGTGCTATTTCCTAAATACACCAGCTTTTCATAACAATCTTACCACATTGCTTTCCTTTACAAGCTCTCTTAAAAGAGAACTGGACTCCTTCTGGTTAATCTACACAGACTGCATTTGGAAGCCATCAGAAACTGAACTGTAAACAAAACGTTATTAATGTGTTGTAATCTGCCCTCAATGTTCCAGATGAAAAGAAAATGTTTTATAGTTTTGGAGTATACATTTTAATTGCCTTTTAAGAGTGCATATACTTTTAGTGCTCTCTGTTATAAAATTGCAGTATCTGTTTCTTGATAACTGTTGAATGATCTCAGCTATTTTTATTACGTTTTCTCCCCCACCCTGGTCCCCTTCCTTAAGCTACCACCACTGGAAGGCTTTTCCAGACCATTCCTGATACTAGGCTGGCAAAAAGTTCCATGCCTAAGATAAACTCCATTATAAACAACTTCTTTACAACATCCCCTCGCTATAAAAACACTCGGATCTAGAAAATTAGTTCTTTAAATGAACTTAGGATCCAGTTACTTTCAGTAAAAATCTGAACTAAATAAGGGCTGAACTGAATTTTCCAGACTTTGAGCTCTTTCATGCTTGGTTTGTTCTTGTGCCTTGCTGGAAGAGCTTGGCTTGGGAGGAGATACAGGAATTCAGCCCTGGAGATGTCACAGCTGTCCCCAGAGCTGGCAGAAGGTGCCTGGCAGTGTCCCAGCCCATCAAATGAAGGCTGGTTCGTGGTGAGATCCTGCCTGAGCTGTAAGCCCCAAATTCCTCCCAAAGCAATTCCCCCCTGGAAGTGCTGAGCAAAGTTCAGGAGGTTTTGTTTTGCTGTCTCCCCTCGAAGCAGACACTGCCTTGCACAATAAAGGCTTTCAGTACTTCTGGGATAAATGGGAAAGGGATCACAAAGTTACCTGGCAGGCTTTCCAGGTATCTCCTTACTAGAAAAGTACTTGGTAAAATAAATAGAAATCCAGGGTCATAAAACTAACTGTGGGGTTTGTTCTTCATTAAGCTGCAGTTTCAGAAGGTGAAGGGAACCCTTAAAATCCTCCATTTCAGGAAATATCAGACATCACTGTTACCCTGTTTGTACCAACAAACGTGCTAGGAAAAAACGGCTCAGCTATCCAGTTTGAGCTGTGCACTCCTAAATCCCAAATCCTGCTCTCCTGGCATTTGGCTCTTACACACCTCCACTATTAGTTTCTTTTCAGGGTAATTAACTTTCTCAACAGCCCAAACTCCACCTCCAGCTCCTCCTGTGATGTCTCTAACACTTCCCTAATACCTTTCTGACTTGCAAGATACTATTACTTGATGCAACACAGGCCAGAATATTTCGCAGTGGGAACTGAATCCAGTGCCTGGAGAACAAGCACTTTTCAAGGTTTTCCTCTTATTCAATTAAAATATTTGAAGTGACAAAGCCCCTCTCTCACGTTGGATTGGGATTCACATCATGCAAGTGAACTGCAGTTTATTGTTGCTCTTTTAAGTTCTTTTTATCTTCAAAATTATCAGCGCCTGTAATTTTTTTTTTAATGTTGTTTTTAAAAACATTTTTCAGTATGCAGATGTGCTTGTGAAGATTAATGGACTGGGAACACTGAAATCTTGTATTAATCAACTTCAAGGGAAGGCAACTGCTGAGTAAAATTTTCCATAGTGCTGCACACAGGAGTTTATCCAGAGAGCTCCTTGTCTTGGAGGAGCCTTCTGTGAGTTCTGTGAGTTCTTCTGTGAGACCAGCTTTGGGTGACTCTTCCTGAATTATTCCCTGAGCTCTGAATAAGTCACACTATGGGGAACCCTGTCCAGTGTTTATCACAGTCCCTGTTATCAAAAATAGCTGATTTGTTCCATGTGCCAGTTAATCTTCGGGCTCTGTGATGGGAACCATCCCTCCCTGGAGGTTCATCCCTCCAAAAATGCAGCTGCTCATGACCTCAGGCCAGGGGGTGCAGAGCCATGAGAACCCCAGGAATCAGCCAAGTTCTCCTCAGGAGGAGATTCCAGCCCATCACCTGGCAGAGAGGGGCTCATCCCAGGGGGGAAGGGAGCTGGGAAGGGGCTGGAGCACCAGGAGAGGCTGAGGGAGCTGGAAAGGGGCTCAGCCTGGAGAAAAGGAGGCTCAGGGGGGCCCTTCTCACTCTACAGCTCAGTGTAAGGTTTGGAGCAAGGTGGGTTCATCTCTTCTCCCAGGTAACAGCAATGGGATGAGAGGAAATGGCCCCAGGCTGCACCAGGGGAGGATTAGGTTGGATATTTGGGAAAATTCCTTCACCCTAAGGGCTGTCCAGCCTTGGCACAGCTGCCTGTGGCAGTGGGGAGGGATTTAAATGCCTTGTGGATGTGGCACTTGGGGACATGTGGCACTGGGGAACACTTGGACTCCATGATCTTAGAGGTATTTTCCAATTTAAATTATTCTATGGCTCTAAATGCTTTAAATATAGATTATATGGAGCTAGATCTGCTTTCTTTTCAGCAGGGTAATGACAAGAACCCAAGCCCAAACCAGGGACTGAGGGCAGTGTGTGTGCACACATTTCATTAACAGACAGGTTAATTACCTCAATTTAGTCACTAATTGGATCAGTTTAAACCTGCTGCATTGGAAGTCTCCTGGCAGACACAAACATCACCATAATTACAAAAACAACTGGTTTCTCCAGTTACATAATTCTGCCAATTAAGTAATTCCTCCACATGTAAAAGCAAACCCAACCAAAGCCATTTGGGTCATTTTGACTCATTTTCAGCAACGTGCTGCTTCCCAGTGCTGATGCCTACAAAATCCAGCACCATCCCTTGTGGCAATCCTTTCCAAGGGCAGATCCATTCCTGCTGGGTGAAAGGACTCAATGGAATTTGCCAGAAGGATGGAAAAACAAAGCTCTGTGAGAAGGAAAACCCACCTAAGCTTTCAAGTGCAGCTTTTTGTAGAAATCTTTGAGGTTTGGAAGGTTTGATCCCAGTTTGAGGGATACCACCACCCTTGCTTTGAGCCTTTCTCCCTGGGCTTGCCACAAATCAAAGCTTTCCTGCAGCAGCACAAGGCTCCAAATAGTTTGGGATTTGCCAAAACCAGAGAGACTTGGATATGTCACAAGAAAAGCTGGGTTTTACTGATCATGTTAAATAGTTTGTCAGGGCAGACTGTGATGAGTGATAAAGCTGCTGGCCTGTGATCAGTTCTCCTCTCACCAGCAGGTGAGAGCAGCAGTTCAACTGAAATTATTAAATCAACAGAAATTACTGTAAGGAATAAATGTAAGTAAATAGTTTCTGATTCTATGAAAACAAAAGGCAAAATCAATTTTGTTTTTTTTATTTTTAGCTTCCAAAACTAAATAGAAATTCTATAATTCTTTACAAAATTAAAAAACACAAATAAATATCTGCTTTTCATGACTGACATTTGCTATTTAAAGCCCAGGGACCTTCAGAGTAAGTATTTCCGAGGATTGTGCTCCTGACAAGTTGCCTGTTAATACTGATTGAACAGTTCCTATAGGCAGCAGGAGTCCTCAAGTGCTTCCTTCTTCATTGCAGAGCTTGATATGAACCCAAAAAACCCACAAAAATGATATTTAGCTGCTCCCTATATCACACAGATTTATCTCTAGGGGGTTTCTCCCACCACATCTCTAATAGGAGATTTCATGTGAATTTCTGGAAGTCAAATAATGTCCCACCTAGCAATACATTAACAGAGATCAGAATTAAGAGTCTCCCTTCCCCTACATATAGTAATAGTCAATGTTCATCTGCTGGAAAAAGCAGATAAATTAAAAACCACTGCAGTTTGTAAAAGAGCACGGCTTGGGAAATAACCTTTGGAGGCACTGGAAAAACTCAGAGTTCAATCAACTTTATTTCCAGTACAAAAGCAATTAGATTTTTCCCATCAGAAATCAGATGAAGTAGTAAATTAGGATTTGCTGGTGATGGGAATTCTTAACTTGTGGCATAAATAGAATTTCCTTATTATTATTTTCAGCTATGGCCATCTATCTAAGCCTCCATTCCAAGCACAATTTGTGAGAAAAAATCTGCATTACAGAGTTATCACAGATATCTACATTTAATTTGAGTTTTCCTCCTCCTTTTTAAGCAAAAGTTACTTTAATTAAGCTTTAAACAACAAACAATCAACCCACAAGAACCAAAAGATCTGGCTGCTGTTCCATTCACCTAAAACTCCAACTGTACTGAGAAATCTGATTTAAACAACTCCCAAAGCATCTGCATCCCTGCTATCCTCAGAAGGCTACAAATATTTCTGTGTGTTCCACCAGTCCTGAGAAATCAAAACACAGATAACAATGCACACAGATATCAATTTTGAACTGTTTTTTGTGCTTGCATGGAAAATATTTTATGTCTAATATTAATTAAAAATAAATAAGTTCAAAATTATTTTGCTTGTTATAATGCATCTGGAGCATCATGAGTGGCTCCTGTAGCAACAATTTCAGTGAGAAAACAGCAAAATCTTTTCTTTGTGTTTCCTAACACAGTGGGCACTTTAAGTATTTCTCATGCACGATGAGAAATGTATTTTCTTTTCCAAGTACAGCTCTGACTGCCTGGTGAAATTTTACTGAGGACCCTTCTCACTCTGACTCCTGCACCATGAACTTTCTTCTTTTTCCCTCTGTGATTTAATCTGAGCTGGTTTAAGGTTAAAGTGAATATTAATTCACAGTAAATCCATGAAATAAAAAGGGTGAGAACTGTAATTCCAAGAGAGCTCTGGAATGGCACCCAACTCCTGCCCTGCTTGCTCTCCTTGCCTCCCTCACTGATCCAGGAATAAATCTACCAAATAGAGGAGGAGGGAGAAAGAGGAGATGAATTAAGGCCACACACGAGAAAAATTAAGACTAGGAATAATTTCTGAATACAATATCAGCTACCTAAGATCCAAGATTGTTTCTTAATTAGCATTACAGGAAATATTTAAAGAGCAAAGCTGCTGGACTGAACCTGTGTCCTGCACGTAGAGCCCGCTGCTCACATTTATCCATGGATCATTCCTGCTGATTCCTCCTTGGCAGCTGGAACTATATTCCAACTGTCTGAAGAGAGTCTAAAATCTGAGGTTCCTTCTGTCAACACCTCTCTGATCAATCCCAATCTGCCCTGTGGATCCCTTCTCTGTTTAAATCCAAGGATATTTCCTTGATGGATACACAGATATGCACTTGGATCCAGGCTGGAAACCTGGGTCCCTTCAATCAGCAAAGCACCATTTCAGTCATCTCACTGTGCCTTAAGGTGAGTCTGGGCAACACAGACAAAAAGCAAGGAGAGCAGATGGAGTAAATAGAGGATTTCTTCCAGCCAGAAAGCAAATGCTGGTGCTTGAAATGAAAAATTGTCATGGAAAAGACTCATGGGGGCATCCCTGCTGCTCCTCAGTGCTGGCTGAGCACTGAGCAGAGAGCAAAGGACTGGGGAACACAGCAAGAACCAGATTCCTCCCCAAAACTGGGAAAGAAGTTCTTGATGGCCTCCCAGGCACTCAGCAGAAAACCTCAAAAAAAGGCCAAATATTCGCCCTCAGACTGCAGGTTTGAGTTCCTCCTCCTGCAGGCTCCATGGTCCCCAACAAAAAGTCAGGAGTTTTATGGGAAGTGGCCCAAAGTCGCCCAAAGTCCTGGTTCCAGGAGGAAAAGTCCTCCCTTGAGCCATGAGCATGGCAAATGGTGAGTGTTGGATCCCTAGCCAACAGCTCCTGCTCCTTCCCAGGAGCCCATGGTGCCCAAATCCTCCTTCTAAAGCAGCCACCACTGGGAAGGTCACGTTGTAAAGTCACTCCATTAAAATAGTAATTAAAGAGTAAACATTAACCAGCAATTTTTCCTTAGGTCTTTCTTACTTCCAGTTGGTATCGTTCCTCCCAGACCGAGCTGTACCTTATGGATCTGCACGTTTATCTTGATGAAAAATCTTTAACTTCTTGGTGTTTGAGGCAAGAAAAGCCACGTCCTTCCATTCAGAGAGACCCTGCTCCTTGCTCTCCCAGCTCCCACAGCATCGTGGCTGCAGGAATCACATGTTATCCACATTATTTGTCACTGACAAAAGTACACTGGGACATGGCAAAACTGCCACGAGAAAGGAAATTAATTTCTCCATGCTTTAATGAATGGGAACTTTTATTCTGTGCGAAGAAGACCAAAGATAAAACTCCAGGTACAGCCTGGTAAACTATCTGGCAGGTGGGCTCGTGCAAACACTCTGGGTAGTCTTGACTGCTTGAATTTCAGTCCTTATTCCTCACTAAGGTTTTCAGAAAATGCAAACAACAACAAACACTTTCTTAAAAAAGAAGCTGAGATAAACCAATGCACAGAGCTCCATCAGGGAAAGCTGTCAACTGGCCCCACTCCGTGGGAATTAATGCAAAGGCATTGATTTGTTCTAGGCTAATGATAAGGGCTCTTGGTTTAATTTTAGGAGAAGAACTTTCATTTTCTGACTGGCAACCAGAGCTATTTATTACACAACCAGAAAGCCAAAGTTCGGCTTTGCAGTGACTAATCAAAGCCAAGCCCTCTCTGTAGGAAAGGAGGGAAAACAAGTCTGGAATGGTCAACAGCAGCTTGCTAAAACAAAACCCAACTTCTGCCTCTCACCCCCTGCCCACCCTGGAGCAGCTCCACGAGGATTTCAATCCAATATTGAAGAAAGTTTTCCAGAGGGATGAAAATCCCAGCAATTCCGGGGATCGCCCAGATCCTTCAAGGACACAAACCTTTTTCACAGCAACAGGAAACACACACACAAAAAAAGAGGAATTCAAATAAAACCACAGCAACGCTGTCAAAAAGACAACAGGAAGACAAGGGAGTTCAACAAGTTGCTGCTGGTATTCTTGTTCCTTATCTCAGAGGAATCCTGGAGGATAATGAAGATCCACTCCAAGTGCCACAGCATCCACGAGTGCTGGCGTGGATACAGGAGCATGGATACAAATGTTTATTCCATCTCCTGGCCAGCAATCCCGTGTCTGAGCACTAACTGTAATATTTGGCACTCAGTCCTCTGCGTTCAAAGAGTTAAGCTATGTCCTATAAAGATAAAAATCTCCACTTTTATTACTTTGTACGGCTCCTACCAAATGAGGATCCAGCTGTAATTGTAACATTCCAAGCTCTGGAGGTGCCAAGTTTTACTAACTATAATTTAACTGCTCCAGCTGATGCAGTCCAAATTCTTGTTTGGATAATCAGCCTTTGTTTAAATATGGACTTAAAAAAAAAAAAAAAAATAGAAAGAAAGAAAGCCCAGGCCAGCATTAGCCTCCAGGCATGTCATGTGAGCTGATTACCCTGCAGCAGTAGCAGACACTCATGCACAAGAGGAGGATTATTTTGCCAGAATTACTGTTACGGTAACACAGAATCAGAGCTTCTCTCCCCCCAGCCCTCAACCTTTTTCTTTTCTTTTTTTTTTTTTTTTTTCCTCCCCCCTCCACAATTCACAAGTCTTCTTTCCAAGTTCAAATGAAGTTTAAAGGTGAAAAGGGCAAGAAAGTTTCATGACTGGCTGTTGAAAGAGGGAGAAATAACCAGGGTCTCCAAGTTTGCGTTTACTAAAAGCTCAACGATTTTGTATTTTGCTGCAATTCATAACTGCACAAATCCCTTTTGTTGGCTCTGTTTGGACTGAAATTAAACACTTGTTAATAATTTATAACTTAATATCATTAGAAAATAATAATAACTGTCAAGCAACTCCATTCAATACATAAAGCAAGTTGAGTGGCTCGTTAGATTATTTGTCAAAGCAACAATTTCTATATATTTTAGCTTATTTCTACTGGGAAGAGTGGTTAAAGAGCCACCCAGCTTGCTTGGAAATAATTTCTCCTCCAGCTGGGAGCAATTCCCAAATTGCTGCACCTCAGCCACATCCAAGTGATGCTGGCTCACTTTAAAAGTGCTCCAGCCTGACTCCAGGAGGTGCCTCAAAAGTGCTGGAGGAGGGATGGCCAAAGCCCTTTGCTGCTCCCTGACCAAAAATGCATCTCACACTGCCCATGCTTCGCTCTAAATTTCACATCTGAATGGAACTGAAAGAGTGGCCAACAAACCAACTGTCAAAATGAGGCATTTAAGAAGAAAAAATTCTTAATTCTACTTGTTAGTCAAAGACCTGAGCTGCACAAAGCACAAGAGAAGATGCCACTCTGGTTAGTGACAGTAGGCCCTTATAGGTTGTAATTAATTCTTCAATTTTTACTTAAATGTGGAAGGTTCCTTTTTTTTTTTTTTTGTAAGTGAATGCTCTCAAACACATGGAAAAAATATAGGAATTGATAAAATTGATCTATAACATATTTTTACTTGAGAAAGGATTACAAGGTTGAATCTTAACATTATATACTTAAAACCATTTCTTGTTCCACTGCCTTTACAGTTCCAAAAAAAATGTACATTTTGGAGACAAAGGCCTTTATCCTCTTAAGTGCTGTGGATTTCATGCCAATCTCCCAATATAAAGCAGACTGCAGACTTAGACCCAAGAGAAATGGTCTCAGAAAGATTAGATTTTCCACCACAAAATAAAACCCTTGTGTGGGGAACCACACCAGCTCCAACACCTCCTTCCCCCTAAGTACTTGTCTGACAGGGAGAAACACCCCCAGCCCATCCCATGCCCCCTCCTCCAAATGGAAGTGGTTTGATCATTCCTCTGCTCTTGTGCCAGCCAGTTTTTCCATGGGTAAAATGTCCAGAATTGTCACATATCCCTGAAAATCAGTATTTTTCTAGGTTTTTTCCTTGCTCTGTGTCATTTTGCAACACAGAGTAAGTTTGCTCTTAATATCAGTGTACAAAGTGAATTCTCACTGGTGATGGAAAATAGACAAACTCAGTGTAAGGGGCACATGAAGAACATAATGATGAAAAATTCTTTTAAATCAACAAGATATTTTAAAGAGTTGCCCATCAAAGGTGTGCACCTCTAATACCAACAGTGTGTTACATGAAATTAATGATGCCAAGTATCTGGCAGCTCAATAAATACAAGAGGAAACTTTCTTCAACGACTCATGAGGTAGAAAGGTATTTTACCAATCATCCCCATATTAAAAACCACAAATTTTTCAGGATATTTCAAACCCCATTGCCAGTAATAAAGTAGGACAAACAAGGAAAAGAGAGAAATATAGATTCAATACAATGTAGCTCCTGAGGAATAACTTTTAACACCACCAGAGCCACACAGAAAAGAATGAATTCAAGAATCAGAATTTTAAGACTGCATGTAGTCAGCTTGGGATTGGTGAGCTGCAGATGGAAACTTTCTTGAGAACACACAGTTTAAACTCTACTTAGGATATTCTGTGATTAAATGCTCCTCCAATTTTTGAGTACATCACTTTTTTCCCTACCGGCTACTGTGATACAAAAGACATCTCCTGCAAACACAGAACTGGTAAAAAAAAGAAAAGTGCAAGTAAAAGCCATTTAGGTTTCCAGCAAAGACATCAAAGCAAACCAGCTAATGGACATCCAGGGTAGTCAAATCACTCCTGCAAAATCCATTAGTTACTAAAAGTTCTGGAGGGCTCAGTTTTTACAGTAAAACCTGTAAAAACTCAGTATCCAGTTTCTCTGTTGGGACACTGAGGTGTGAAGATCCAAACGATGCTGGAACTGAACTTGTATATTTGAACCTTTTGAACTCCAGCTGCCCTTCATAAATTACTTTACCACCAGCTTTAACACGTTCCTAACTCACCGTGCAAGAAAAGGAAGGAATCATTAAAAAACCCTGGAAATGGAACTGAACTTTCTAACACTTCCAGTGGAATTCGTCTTGGTTCAAAAGACAAGCACCTATGGCAGGACTGGGGGAGGAGGAGGAGTAGGAAAAGCTTCCAGATAGTGCAGTGAAATAACATCTGCTCTCATGCTATGAAAACAGAGTGGCCAATCCCCCTCCCCAGCCCCAAACCCAGTGGAAGTGAATGGAAATGGCCCCATACAGGAACAGGCAGTTGCTCCTTTCCATCTGGAAACGCTGTCAGATGGAAGCAAATTCCACCAAATTCCCAACTGGTGCAAGAACTTTGTTTTGCACCTCAGAATGGGACGTGCTGCCCTGGACAGACAGACTTTTAGGATGCAGAGGGTCCTCACCACACCCATCCACAGGGAGACAGAGATTCACCCTTCCCCTGAGGGAAGCTCAATATTTAGAGTTTACAAACAAATCCAACTCCAAGACAATAGCAATAAAGATTCTTCATTAGCTTTGAGGTGAATTAAACTGCAGGATGGCAGCTCAGGAGTTCAAACACATTTCCTGCTTCCCATGGGAAATGAGGACAATGAGCAGGTCCCTCCTCATTATTTTTCAGACTGTCAGTGTGTTTATAGACAGTCAGTCACTGAGAAAAACTAAGGTTTCAAGGCCAGGAGAATGGAAAGGCTGGTTCCCAGCAGGACAGCACATTATCCTATAACCAAAGCAGATATTCTTTTCTCCTACACCTTCCCTGCCTGCAGAGAGCTCAGCATCCAAAGCAGCAACACAGAATCCAAACTTCCACAGGAACTCTTCAGCCTCAGTCCTGCTTGCACAAGGATTTTTGGGCTCAGGAAAATCACCAATACTTTTTCCATCTGAGATTTGTCATTTCCAAATGAGGAAGCTGTCCATCTTAGAGGAATGTGCTTTCAGTGGGTCAGCTAATATAAAAATACTGCTTTTCTCTTTGGATTATGATGTTACCACATTATATCTGGACACTGCATTTCATTTTCTCTTTAAAATGATCTTGCTAAGCAGCAAAGGGACACAGCAGCTCCCATTTACAGGTCACCTCAGGTCTCCTGAACAAACTATGCCCCAGGGTTTTAGTGAAACTCAGGAATTCCAAAAGCAAAGCACATTGCCCTTAGCACACAAAATGCTTCTGATTCGCAGAATGACACAAATGTACAAGAAAAAAAAAAAAAGTCTGATTATTTTTTGTAATGGATGGCTTTTAGATGAGAAGAACACACTCAGGCATTTCTTAAAGCCCCAAACCACGGGTGATTTCCAACAAAGGCCTTGTGTGAAGTGCTGCTTGCTTATCACAAAGACTTGGAAAAAGAATTTTCAGGGGTTGAACTCTGAGTTTTAACCCTGGACAAAGAATCAGATGCTGCACTAAGGAGCTGTGTGCTCCTTAGTCCTGTGGTGCTGCCACGCTGCTGATCCTGAATCCTTCAGATTGATACATTCGTGTGAAATTATTTGACATTTCAAAAGAAAATAAATAAGAAAAATGACACAACTTTCTGAGTAAAGTCCACGGCACAGTTTGCCTGTTTAAGGAATAAGATACACAAAATCTTATTAAATGTGGGCTTGCAATTTATGAAATTACCACTTCCATTAATTACGACTCCTAATGAGACATTACAATAAACCATGTGGACAGTCCAATTCAGATGAATAACACAGATGTTTAGGAAAAAAAGATCACTAAATCTCACGTAATTTAACCTGTTTTACTTCCCACTTGCATGAAGAAAAACTTGTGGTTTCTCCTTCCCTCTGCCCCAGCACAGACTGGCTTTCTTTCCCTGGCTTCCCCGCTTGGAAACGAGCCACGGATCATTTACAGACTTCCGAGGTTTGCTGGGGCACTTTCTGAGGATCTCTTTGGAAAATGGGACCACATTTCAAACCAGAGGGATGCAGGTAGGAGCCTTGAAAAAACAGGCCAGCAGCCAGAGTGGTCATCAGCAATTTTTGTTTAAATGTATTAACAACATAATTTAGAGCGTTCACATCATCCAAGTATCCCTCTCTGTGCACGGGGATCTGCAGTCATTACATCTCATCAGCCACAAAGGATCCACGTTTCTGACATTAAACCAACAGTACACAAGGTCCCAAACCCAAATCACAGCAATAACCCCCTGTGCCAAACCCAATCCCACAGAATTCAGGAAGCAGAGGTATATCCGAGCTCTTAGCCCTGGGAGCTCAGTGCTTTGGGACTCCCAAGCAGCGTCACTAGGAAAATGCCCAGGCTGATCTCCTCTAAGAGAGGCTTCATCTGCTGGGGGGCATTACAAAATAGCAGAGATCAGTCCTGCCTGATGCAAACGTTAAGTCATAAGAATAACATTACATAATGTACAACAAAATGTTAATTTACAAGGCTCCAATGAAGGCCAGGACGTGCTGCAACGCACCAGCCCCGCGACGAGAGGGCACGAACGAACCAGAGAGCTCTCCAAACACTTCTGTCTCTTAGGCCATTTTTGGTTTATATATTTTGTTTCACTCGTTGATAATCTTACAGACAAGGGAAACCATGCTGCTGGGGAAGTACTAAATCACACCAAAAGAGCTAAGGTTTTTAGATGAAACAAGAAGCTGATTACACATGCACTGAGTATACCAGTCACTAAGCGTTTCTGGATTGCAGGGATAAGATACTCTCTTTGCTTATTACTGCCTCCTTGATCCAAAGAGATTTAAGCAACTGTTTTCAATTAGATGTTTTTAAGCTAGTAAAACTACATCCATAAAGACATATTTATAGAACAACTTAAAACGAGAAGAATTAAAACGACTGCAAAACTGATGAATTCCATTCCCCCACCAGCCCTCCCCCCCCACCCCGAATCATTTACTGACCATTAACGAGCAAAAAGCACTGCAATTTTAAGAATTAATCCAGTGTTGCAAAATTAAATCAGATACACTAGGAGGGATAATGACAAACTGGTGGCTCCAGCGTTGTCAGTTTGCGGGTGATACAAGTTCAAGTCGTCTGTGCTAGTGGTCACTCTGTTGGAACAAACATGAACATAAAAGGGAACATTAAAAGTGCAGCAGCACCAACTGAATCAATTCTGTCGCTGAGGACGCAGGCTCAGGAGTGGCACAGGGTAAATATTGCATTTTAGAAAGGAGCTGCCCAGTTCCACGCTGCAAGACCTCAGCGCATGGAAATTAAGGAAGAGGCAGCAATGGAAATAAATGAGAGGAAGAGGATCCTAATTTCCCTCCAAATTCCAGAGCACAAGAGCCTGGCAGTGTGGCTTTGCCACACATGACTGCTTTCAGCCCCAGGAACCCATGAGGAATATTCTGAGAGCTCCAGGAACAAAACTGAGCTTTGATAGTTCTCATCCGACAGCTGCTTAAACAAAATTTGCCTAAAAACGCTCTGCAGCATGTGACTGGAAATATCTGCAGGATGAGTTGCCTCATCTCTGGCACTGGAGAACACAGAGCCATGGCAGAGGTTTGGGATGGTCACAGCCACAAGCAGGGACACCCTCACCTCTGCCAAAGCCATCACTGATCAGCTGCTCACTGTTATCTCTATTTTATACCTGACTGGCCCATGCTGCAGAGAAAATAACTGCTAAGGAAAGCCCCACTCCAGTCCTGCCTCCTCCTGCTGCTAAACCCATCTGAAGAAGCTCGAGGTATCCTAAATTTTATCTTCCCTAAACTCCCCTACAAGCTCAATTTGTTCCTACCTAAGCACATCGTCATGAAAACACTTAACGGTGGAGTGACTTGGGGATTCAAAGAGATCACTTAAACATACATATTTTATACTTTTAATACCCTTCAGAATCAGGCCATAAATACAAATGGATGTTACAAAGCATGACCCAGAGTCTCAGTCTGTCACTGTGGTCTTGGCCTGGGCACCTGGAGTGATGTGTGCTGTGCCCTGGACCTGGGAATCTCAGGGAAGCACAAGAGACCTTTTAGTTTCCCTCTTTTTTTTTTTTTTTTTTAAATTTGCAGTTTACATTTGCTCCACGTGCTGAAGAAGCACAGGCAACATAAGGAAATTTTAGCAATTATTTTGGGTGATTGAACCCAGAGTTACAGACAGGGTCTATTTTTAAGGGAACTCTTCAACCCTGCAGTAAAGAAGTGGCCCTGCTTGTCCCCAGATAGGTGGGATAAAAACTTATTTGGGAATAAAGGAAAGGAGACAGGGAGGATTCAAGTAGTGACATAACCTGTGCAATTGCAGGCTGGTTCCTGTTCCATGGTGTTCAAGAAACAGCTGCAGTGATGAATTCATCCCTTAAATCCCTGTATTGATCCTGCACAGGCAGATCCTCACACACCTACTGGAACCACTTTGTGCATCCAGCTGAGCCATGGGATCATTCAGGTTGGAGAAGACCTCTAGGATCATGGAATCCAACCATCAGAGGTATAATTACATCAGATTCCCTCTTTTGAATCAATGTGTGTCTGACCCTCTGACTTCTAATTGGTTTTGCTCATGTTTAGAACGTGTTAAGAAACAAAATTTAAAATATTACATTTTTGTTTCTGGGAAATGCAGGAATGACCAGGCCAATGCAGTGCCTTTCATTCACCAAGTGTCTTTCTGCAGGGTAAGGGATGGCTGGTGTGAGCAAAAGCTACAGGGTAAAACCAAAAGCCAAGTTTCATATGATTACATCCAAATTGGCAGAGCAAATCTATGAGATAGAAGTGAACATAAAAGCAAGTGAAATAACACGGACAGAGAGGCAGCAAACAACCTTGCCTAAGGCACAACACTAATGCCAGACTAACTTCAAAGCAGCCACTGAACCAGCACAGGTGACAAACAATCTGCATAAAAATAAGTCTAAAGCAGCACTGGCTCCTTTTCCTTCCCTCAGTTCCTTCTGCTCTTGCTCATTGCAACTCTTTTTTTTTTTTTTTTTAATTTTAGACATGGAACACTGTATATAAATGTGAATGCAACATTTTGGCTACAAGTTTCCTCAAATAAACTCGGCTAAGAGAAGCCCACCACATCAGAAGCTTTATTCTGCCTATTTCTTTTTGTTTTACTCATTGTAATTTATAATGAACCTCTTCCACAGTAAGCTGACTCAGGGAAAAACCACTCTGAAAGGCATCAGCTACTGATGAATTGTTTTTATTAATTAAGTTAGAGAAACAAAAACCACACTGGTTTTCAGTGCTGCAGCTTGCAGCAGAACCCACAAGCTTGGAGGCAGAAAGTGTGAAAGTCACAGCTCTGCTCTGAACATCTCAATTTCTTTACTGAGGGGCTGAAATTCCAGAGACAAGAGGTTTTTCTCCCCTCTCTTAACCTAAAGATTTGGTCCTTTGAGCAGCTGCTTTGGGCTTAAGAAAGCACCACAAAAGCCACTGCCTTTACTGCATTAAAAACTGAAATAATGGGTATTAAGCAGAAGTAGCTTTTATATACCCTGATATTTGAGAGGTTCAGCCCGCACGGGGCTTTGCTGAAAGAAGAGTGGATGGAAGAATAGAGTTAAGAAAAGCATTTAATCCTGCTGAGTTCCAAAGACCTTTGCATTTTCCTTTTAAGTTTTAGCAGCTAAGACATTCAAGTTTTATTTTCCCTCAGGATTTGAGGCTGAGGACATTGAGGAGAATCTCTGGATTTTGGACACCCTTTGGTCCTGGGACATCACATCAAGGAAGGTGGGGTTCCCTTGCTGGGATTTCTTCCCTTACACATGCAGTTGGTGAAGAAATTAATAATTTTTAATAATAAAATTTAGGGATTCCCTTCTTTAAGCTAGAATCCTCTTTGAATAGTGACATTTTATATCATGAGCCTCTACCTTTGGCCATCAGCTCTTCTTCTGCTCACCCACTCCCCACTATTTTACCCAATCTCACACATCTTTCTTGGAAAGAACAAAAATACCCTAAAATTTGCACATGCAATCAAAAGGAAACTTATTCACACAGTTAGGACATGCTTTTTCATGCACTGCCGGTTACTGGAAAGTTTAACTTTTGTTAGAGGATAGAAATAAAACAAAACAGGAAAGTGGGTATTTTTCTTACTTATTTCAAGTGTACATATTTTGGGTAATTTTATTTTTTCCCTGTGACACAGAATAGAGACTCTTCTTGGAGACTGTAATAGCCCTCAGCGTGTTTTCCACCAAGAATGCAAAAAAGAAACACTTTTGCTGGAGAAGTCATGGAAACTGGTAAATTGAAGACACAAGCCCTCATTGAAAACCTATAATTTTTTAATTAAATTTACATGTCAGTGGATCCTTTGAGCTTGGCCTGTGTGTTTTTTATAATGTACGTTTCTCGTGCTTTTTCCCGTGGGTATTTCTGCACCATTTCCAAACTGGGATTACTCAAGTTGAAGTGTGATAAAGGGCACATTATAGTTATATTAAGCAAAATAGGGAGGAGAAAGCTTTTCCATAGTGCAAAGAAAGCTGCTCTCCAAGCCTCATTTCTGGTAACAAGCAGAGCAAGGCAACCACTCAGCTAGAAACTGCTGCCAACAACCCAACACTTTGTCCTGAGGAAAGGGGGGATTTATTCCATCCTATTCTGTTTTCTGCTGAGAAATAAAGGGTGTTTGCTCCAGAATCATTAAGCCTTGCTCTGGGGTATCACGAAAAACATGTTGTGAGCAACAAAAGGAGGGGAAAGCTCCGTGTTGGGCATTGGTGTGATGCTGTTTGGAGGAGCTGGAGAGGAGGGGATTTGTGCAGTTTGGGTTCCCTGCCCTTCCCAGCGGTTTCACAGCCGTGGTTGTTCCTCTTCACAGCTCCCCTGAAAGATGCAGGGACTTGCCCAGTGCCTGGCCCACATCAGGAGGATTTGGGAAGGGAAGGGAAGGAAGGGAAGGAAGGGAAGGAAGGGAAGGAAGGGAAGGAAGGGAAGGAAGGGAAGGAAGGGAAGGAAGGGAAGGAAGGGAAGGAAGGGAAGGAAGGGAAGGAAGGGAAGGAAGGGAAGGAAGGGAAGGAAGGGAAGGAAGGGAAGGAAGGGAAGGAAGGGAAGGAAGGGAAGGAAGGGAAGGAAGGGAAGGAAGGGAAGGAAGGGAAGGAAGGGAAGGAAGGGAAGGAAGGGAAGGAAGGGAAGGAAGGGAAGGAAGGGAAGGAAGGGAAGGAAGGGAAGGAAGGGAAGGAAGGGAAGGAAGGGAAGGAAGGGAAGGAAGGGAAGGAAGGGAAGGAAGGGAAGGAAGGGAAGGAAGGGAAGGAAGGGAAGGAAGGGAAGGAAGGGAAGGAAGGGAAGGAAGGGAAGGAAGGGAAGGAAGGGAAGGAAGGGAAGGAAGGGAAGGAAGGGAAGGAAGGGAAGGAAGGGAAGGAAGGGAAGGAAGGGAAGGAAGGGAAGGAAGGGAAGGAAGGGAAGGAAGGGAAGGAAGGGAAGGGAAGGAAAGGAAAGGAAAGGAGGGCACGTCAGCTCAGAGCGGCAGAAAAGGTTTTTCACAGCAGCTATTTGCAACCCTCCAAGGAGCTGCAGAGGCTGCCCATTAAAACCCTGTTAAAACACTTCTGATGTTGTCAGCAGTAGAGAGCTGAAATAGCACAGTGATCACTGAGATACTATCTGCCTCAAGCAGTTCAGTGGTACTGTCAATAATATGAGCAAGGAGGTACAAGATGAGCAACAACCTAATTCCTGCATCAAAATTTCATAAACTCCCTCAGCTGGTAAACACTAGAGATGTGGGCAAACACAGGCCAGCCAATAAACCACCCAGGAAGGATGACCTCTGGTCTGGAACCTTTCCCAAAAGCTTTGAACCTTTAAGTTAATTTACACTCTGAAAGCAAAGCAGAGGGATGGAGAGGGGAAAGCAGGAGGGGTGAGGTGATGCTGCTCCTCAGCTCCACACTCCTGACAGTGCCCAAGGAAAAACCACAGCACCACTTTTAGGCATACACCCTTCCAAATATCCCAGGCTATAGTTTCTCCCCACTTCTCCCCACTTTAATTTTTGATTTATCCTCAGTACTAATTCCTTGGGATAATTTTTGCAAGTGTAGTCTTACCGGGGAGGAAAACTTGCCACTTCTGGAGGAAAGCGACGCCTTGTTTGAAAACAGAGCTCGTGGTGTGCCAGGGTGCTAAAACTGTGAGTAATGACAGCAGAATCATCTACTTCTCTGCTACTCTGTGCTCGTGAGTAAGGGCTACTCACAGTGAGTAATGGCTGGAGAAACAGGGCCAAGGTGAAGAGTTATTTATAATACAGTAGCCACTGAGTAAGAACTTAGCTATGAATTCACTGCTCTGGCTACAATTTGTGAGAAAACAAACAGAGCCAGCTTTTGGTTTTCTAGTTTTAAAAGCTATACACACACACTGTAAACTAGCAAAAATAATTCAGGAAGGATTGGGGTGGTTATTTATAAAGCAACCATAACAGAGATCGTGTGCACCTCAGGTGAATGTAGGATAAGCAGAGATGCTTCAGTTCTTAGGTGCTTCCTCAGGGTGGCTGTGGCAGGCAGGAAAACTCCTAGACTTGACTTAAACCAGTCTCAGATACTTCTCTCTTTTTATGCAATAAATATCCACTGCAGAGAGCCAAAAGCCAGAGCTTGCTGGAAATCAAGCAAAGAATTAGACTGTCACCTGCTCAGCAGTGCTGGGCTTAGGGGTCAGAATAACCCTCCACTTTTTAATAGGAAATGACTGTGCCAAGGGTCTCAGAACAAACTCCTGTCAGGTGCACCCTGGATCTGCAGAGATCCAGCATGCTGAGGAATATTTTTGAATTGTTTCTGTCAGCCCAGAATGAGGCAAAGGAATAATAACACATTTGGGCATTAAAAAAAAAAGGGGTTGGGAAAACACCAGGATAACAGGATCAAACTCACCACTCTCCTGAATTCCCTACACAGGAACACGTGATTTCCCAGTGCAGAATAAATGGATATTTTCCAACTCCCACATTACAGGTCATGACTTCCTGGTGCTAATTTGGATTCTGCTGAGGAACTTTTTATCGACTGGAGTTCGGAGAGCAAGGCACAGCGAGAGACTCTGGGCTTGGCACTGTGTTTGAAGGCTGGTTTATAGAAAACTCTGGTTTTTACCCCACAGGGACATATGGCTCAGATTTGGGATGGAAGCAGATACTTGGAAAATCAGAAGGAACAATTCCCCAATTTAATTCTGAATTGTAAACACAAAAGGGATGGTTTCTTAGTGGATTTTTAAACCAAGTGCCAGCTTTACTATCTGCTGTGCTTGCAGTTTGGAGTGTCCAAGGGGGATATTTTCACCTTGACACACAAGTTGCAACATCAAACTAAGCTCTCCCATCTTTTTGGCAGGGAGTTGGTTATTTTAGTGCCACTGAGCCCTTTGCAAGTGGCCAAACTTCCTCTTGGACAAACCCTGAGCTCAGACAGAGACACCTGGAAAGTCTGATTAAAAACTTACAAATCCTAAAAGTAAGTATCTTGTACTTTTTTACATGTCTTATGATTTTAACAAAGTTGTCCTTTCCCCTTTCCTTATCTAAAAGAAAATGAAAGCCATTCAGTGTTAGAGAGAAGCAATACAAAGAGTAGTGACAACCTCATTCCCTCCCTCTCACGAGCCTGAAGTTAAATACCTGCCTTTGTACAACTGTTCCCCTTCTTTTATTAGCTAAATATTGTGGCACCAGAGCACGAAGAATAAAATTACAACCATTTGAGATGAGTGTAACTTTTACAAGAGTCAGATATCCCCAACCAGCCGACAGTCAATAACCCAGCACAAATTAACTCTGGCAAATAATAGGTGTGTTGACCCTAAATTCATGAGGCAATAAAACCTACCAACAGCCCGTTGTTTTTAAAATACTCAGGCACTTCTCAAAGACAATATAGTTTTTGTTTGGGAGCAAGAAGATCATTAATTAGGAAAGCTTTTAAAGGAAGTTTTAGTATCATTAGCAAAAGCTAATGGGAAAATAAATTAAGTTACAACATCTGACACCAAGTTTGGAAAAGAAAGGCACTAAAAACCCAAAGCTGCCTTACACGTCCCAAGAATTGCACCCTTCTCCACAGACCTCCATAACCACAATAAAAAAACTGAATTTTCTCCATTTCTTATTGCATTTTGAGTTAGACACACATTGCTGCCAACACACTGCAGTCCCAGAGATATAATTTGACCCAACCCTGTTCACCCCTCCAACTCCACCACAGTGAAAATACACTTAGAAACACAATCTAACAATCTGTTCTTCCAAATCTGCTTTTTTTTTAGCCCAAGAGCTTTTCAAGAATAGTAAAGGTCAGGTAGAGCTGTCCTGCTGTAATTTCCGGTGCGAATTCTTATTTCTTGAGGGAAAACAAATTTTCTAAATATTTTGAGATTCTGTTAAAAAAAAATAATTAAATAATACACCATGAAAGATGGCCCAAAATATTTTATGGCTTGGAGGAGAATTTTCTTTTCCCTTGCCCTGGATGCTCTGCTCAGAGACGCCACAATGTCTGTCAAACACTCATTGCATACGAAGGAAGGCACATAATGACATTGTCCATTATTTCAACCATGTCAGCTGAGGAATTATGAAAGATTTATACCTATTTCATATTAAAACTATTTAGTAAATGTCACACAGCACAGCAAAAAACCATGGGCTTGTTATTGAGAGGGCAGGCTCAGAAGAGCTCTCAAGGATGCCCCAACCAGAGCACACTCTGCAGGCAAAGGGTTTCTATGCCATGAAACCCTACAGTGACACAAGATTTTCCTGGTTTTCTAGGAAAAGAGATAACCAAGAATTTAAATATTATGTAGTTTTAAAAGGAAGGTGTGCAGAAAGCAAAATTAAGTATTAATAACATTAAAAAATTTGGAAAATTAACCTAGGCAATTAAAACTGCAACAGCTCAGGACATCATAGCCCTGCTCCTGACCAGGCTGCCTAATTTAAGCAGAAGTTGCATTTTCCTCTTCCCTTTTGCTTCAAGCTTTGCTTCTATGAGAAGCCAAGTAATTAACTTGTCAAGGGAAGAAATTTTCCTCTTCAATACCTTTACATTTGTGTAAAGCAGAATTATACAAAATGCTGATGCAAGCCCCAAAGGGAAGATCCTGGTGTGTGGAGCCCCCCCTGCCAAGGCCACCTTCAATCCCCCCCGAGCTGCTGCTGGCTCTGGCTGTCCCAGGGATGCACCAGGTTCCTCCTGCTGGGATGGAGTTTATCCACAGGAAATAAGAAGGGAAAATTCACGCTCAGCTGCTTAATGGGAACTGACGTGGCCTCTCCAGAGAGGGAGAAACTTTGGATGTCAGGCAGGTTAGCATAGGGCAAGCAGACGGTCAATAAAATATTCAATAAAGGACTCTGATATGATAGATCTAATATTGTGGAAAAAGCCAGAAGTCCTTTTTTTTGTTAGATTTTTTTTTTGGTTTTTTTTTGGTGATAAAACAAGTTTAAAATGATGTTTTAAATGGTCTATACAATATTAACCTCCTAAAGCTCGAAAACAATTGTGGCTGGGTTTTGAACTTGTTAGAAAAGGTAAAAACAACTAAAAGCTTGTGTAGCACATGATACATTTCTGGGCACAGGCAAAATAGGTAATTCAGAATTAGGGCACTGTAGTTTTTACAAAATCTGTTAAAATTATTTCAAAATTGATGTTTCATTATTAAAAAAAAAAAAAAAATTGTATCTACTGATCACCAAATTCACAGGATGCTCAGGAAAACAGACACAAACCTCCCCCAGTCTGGATCCCAGCAGAGATCCTGACCTGAGTTCCAGGGCTTGCTCCTCTCCTCCCCAAGAGATCTTTTCCCAAGCAGGATTCCAACCAGATTTCCTCTCTGAGCAGCTTTTCCACACCAGCTCTTCCCTGCCCTGCGGTTTTGCCCCCACAGCCCCAGACTGGAGGGGTTGGTAGGAAACCCCCAGAGGGATCAGGGAGCAGCCAGCCATGAGCAGGGAATCCCTGCAATCATCATAATGAAGCTAAATCTTGGAGTTTACATAAAAGGAAAATTAAATCAAGCACTGGAGTGGATTGGAAAGAAATGCACCAGGAGATGGATAAAGTTAATCACATTTAGTGAAGGCTGATGCTGACCTGCTCAGCCTTGCCTTGGAGATCCCCTGGACTTGCTGAAGTTTTATTATTTGGGAACACAGAGCTGTAGCAGCTGCCCTGAATTCCTGCAGTGCTTTTATGGTGCAGACTGCAGGGAAATCCCACCTCACCCTGCAGCATCACTGCTGGAGATCAGGGGTGGGATTGCAGGAAAGCAGGGCTGGGGATTCCCAAAGTCATCTGGGGACTCCCAAAGTCTGGCCCTGTCCTTCCAACCCTGTACTCAGGGGAAAACTCCACCTCAGTAAAATGATGAGAGCAAAATTTCACTGTTACATTCTAGCAGAGAATCACTGAGGTTGGAAAAGCCCTCTAAGATCATCAAGTCCAACTGTTCCAGTGCCAAAGCCACCAGGAACCCACGTCCCCAAGTGCCACATCCACACATCCTTTAAATCCCTGCTGGGATGGGGACTCCTCCACTGCCCTGACAGATTTACACGAAGCCCCAAAATCTCCTCAGTGGCCTGGCAGGAGCCAAAATTCTGGCACACACGAGCTGCTGGGTGTTTTGGGGATGCACTCAGCCCAGAGGGCCCTGTGCTGATTATTGGAGTTCTAGCTGACATTTATAATTTAAGAAATTGAGTTGTATTTTCCAAAAGGCAGTGCTGGAGCAAATGTACCCTTTTAACTCCTTCTGCTTTAACCAGTATCAGCTACACAAACCACGCAGTCTCCTGATGAAGGAGCAAAAGATTAGGATATGAATCTGTCAAGTTTGGAATATTTTTTTCTGTACAGCTCTGTTAAATCACTGAAGACAGTAACGCTTCAGTATGTTCTGAGAATAGCTCATTTGTTCTTTATTTCAGTGTTACAGAAAAGATTATTTGCAACTATTCACTTCCTTACAAAATATTCAGATTCTTCAATGAAAAGCGTTTCCCACATTGTGGAGCCACCCACACAGCTCCATTTGAACGTGAATGAAAAGCTCTGCTTGATGCTGCTGAATATGTTAACCTCTCCTAGATCCCCAGCCCTGCTGAGCCACTCTGCTCCTGCATCTGCACAAGGAACAGCGTGGAAAACAAGCTGGATTCTGTTGATTTCTGACAAATAAAGACAACAAAGGCATCAGATGATTATGACTGAAATATCCTAATCTGTGCCCGAAGTTGTTTCATTTCTGGCAAACTAACCCCGAATTTCAGCTTACTAAGAATTAATTTTAATGTGCAACAGATCATAATTAGTAATGGGATATGGAACATTTTCCTTTCTACTCTGGGCTATTGGTGTCAGCTTTGCCCAGTTTTAACTCAATCAGAAGCCATCACCAGCTAATGCCCAGTCAGTGGGCAGTGTGAAGCAGCCTGGTGGTTGAAGTCCTTTCCCCAGTCTCACTGTCACAATTAGCACTCTGAGAGAAACCCAAACCAAATTTTTGAGGGAACATCTGTTCCAATCCTTACGTCTTTGTTAGAAAAATGCAGTTTGCACTCTAGTGCTGCTTTTTGAAATGTCACCTTGGCTTGTAACCAGCTGAGAGCCGCCCAAGCTGGTGTGTGATGCCCAGCTGAGGGCAGGAGGGGCAGGGCACTGCTGGCTGCAAGGAGCTCAGGCTGAGCGCTGCTGGAGCAATTACAGCTCCCACAGCAGCTCCTTCTAAACCAGCAAAACCTCCTGTGTGCTCCCTCCCATTTACTAAATGGCTTTAAAGCTGAACTACAACCTCTGGTTTAGGCCTCATTTGCACAAGGACCTCCCTGTGGGCACACCAGGGTCACCTGTCCCAGCTCCATCCCCATGGAACATCCAACACTCCGAGCTCCTCCACGTGCAGCCACCAGCCTGGCACCTCCCCAGCAAACCTGGGCATGGATTGCCAGGATGAACCCATCCAGAGTGTCCAAATAACCCAAACACATCAAACCACCCCTGGAATTTGACCAAATGTTCTGCAGTCTCTTGTTCTCCTAAGCACAGCATGACCTGGACACCAACTCTTTAAAATCTCTATTTCCTCCCTGATTTTCCTGCCTTTCCTACTCACACATCCCTGAATGTGAATCCCAAGGAGGTGCACGAGGCTTAGGTTATCACTTTTCCCTTCCCATCATCCCGTTTCACTGGGAAATCTGACTCTTCCATCTGTCCCTCCCCTCCCTGCCCCATCTGGTGACACCAAGGCTGCAGCACCCACCCGGCTCCTTTAAGGGATCACTAAAAGAGATGGCAAAGCTCTGAAGAAATTCAGAGGGGAAAAAAAAAAAGGAAAGAGAAAGAAAGAGTTGCTCTTCTTTGAGAGCTGGCTAGAGTGCAGAGCTATCTTCATAAATAGACAGGAAACAGAAAAGACTAATGCTGGGCAGATGACAGATCCCTGAATTCAGTTAACTGGCCTTCAAGATATGAACTGTTCTATTAAACATAGAGGCATTATGTTGGTCATCCACTTTAAGCCCAAGAGTGATTAAAATGCTGGCAGAAAATAAAAACTGGCTATTGAAGAGCTTGCCCTGAGGTCCTAATTTCAAATCAAATTTTACAGCGCCGCACAGGAACAATGGCAGCCCAGTACTCCAAGTCTTCTTTTTGTCACTTTGTACAAAGAAACCCCCTCAAACTCTCTCAAAGAACAATGGCCCTTCTAGATTCACAACTACGCCAAGAATGGGCTCAAACCATACAAAAACACATTTTAAAAATACATTTTACACTGCCCTTGACATTTGAGATAAATAGAAGCCAATGCATTGCAATTCCAAGTATTTTTTATATCCTTTCACAATGTGAATTTTTTATTTTCTCCAGTCTACTTGATCTTTGACATTCTGGCCTCTGCAAGAGAAGGACACAGCAGAGCAGTCAAAGAAATTAATTATGCAGATAATTGCATTTTATTAAAATGATTACTGTAGCAGGGAACGCCACAAACGACAGCGACACGGCCCCGGCCCCCTGAAGAAATCAAGAGGACACAAACAGTTCATTTTTAATTGAAAAACTTCTCAGCTATTAACATTTAATTATCTGTTACCGATATATGGCACTAAGTTTAATTAGCATTTTTCTATACATCAGGTTGGTTTCTCAGTAAAAACCTCTCTTTTCTCTTCTGAGGTGCTGCGGATTCCCCCTTCCTACAGCCCGAGTTTATTTGAATTTGGCAGCTTGGAAACAGCCAGTTGTTTCCTAGTGAACAGCACACAAGACCATATGTTTCAACATTTAAGCAATTTCGAATCAGAGGTATAATTCTGAGTGTCCTTAGCAGAAATTGTACATTAAATACCCAAAGGGCGGGAGCTCTACAAGAGACCCAGCCTTTTTTAGCACTTTTCCCATAGCAACAAAACCACTCCACACTACTTGTACCATCCCTGGAACCACAAGCATGTGCACAGCAGGGCTGAGCTGGCTGCAGTGCTCTCAGCAGCAAGGGACAAGCAAAGGAGCATTTTCCTCTTCTCTTTCCTGCACCTCTCTGCCACCAGGATTCATCCCAAATTCCTTCTGAAACACATCTATGGTCAGGACTTGTACCTGCTTTCTTGATTTGGGGACATCTATTTTATAAGAAGTCATAAATCAGTACTTTCTTTTGCTAAACACGCGGATTGGGTTGTTCTCTTTGTTTTGGGGTGATGGACACGACCAGAACTATGGATTTAAATCCAGATACAGCACATCCAGCAGGATGGTGCTGGTTTGTCCACTCTGCTTCTCCTGGTATCAGGTCACACAGCCTCCAAACTGCACAAGAATATTTAAAAAGCAGATTCAGAGGGAGACAAAACCTCAACAAATCCTGAGAGGGTTCACATCAGTGAATCCATCAGCAAATATTCATTGTTCTAACCACAACAACTGAGGAAAAAAAAAAGAAGGAAAACAACAATCCAAGATTAAAAGTCAGTGATATTTGCTGGTTGGGGGACAGGCACAAAGCAGGAAAGGCAGGATTTTGTCAAACCCCCTGAAGAATTTGAGTGAAGCCCTGTTCCTTGCCTGGCCCTGCGGCCACATGCAGCGCTGGGATCATGGGGTGAGCACGGGGCTGCCCTTCCCATCCTGGGGCACAAACCCAGCACTCACACCCCGCTCCCTTTAACCCCTGCTCTGGCCATGTGCTGCCTGACACTCACTTATTCCTGCATTTTTCACACCGAGCTGGAACAGGAAAATGGTTTTTGCAGAGTGGGAATGTAGGACTGCCCTGCTCTGGCAGCCAGGGACTGGCACTGCTGCAGCCTGTGCCTCTGTGGGGCTGCAACACACTCAATGGGACTTTTAGTCCCCTCCTTTTATTTTTTTTCCATCCCACATATGGCTGGAAACTGAAGTAAATGTTCACTTACTTGAATTTATTTAATTTGCAGTAAGTAAATAATAATTTACTTCAGTATTCAAACCAATTTGCTCCTAGCTTTCATCATAACAATACACTAATAATTATAATTTCTAGATACAAAGTGTTTTCAAAGCATTTTTCATCAGTATCTAAAGCTTGCTTTCCTTTGGTGAAGGTTCTTTCTCTCATTTTGACTTGGTAGCCTGGCACAGAAAATTCCCTTCAAATGCCTGAGTGATTCTGAATGATTAAAACAAGCAAACAAACCCTCCAGAAATAATTCCATTTGTGGGTATTTCCTTTAACAGCATTAATAATCTAATGCATTTAAAAGGAAGATTTAGAATTCTAATTCACTTGTATTTCACAGGATTAAAAATGCAATATATGTAATATAGCCATGGGACAGAAAGAGAACCACATCAAGGAGGTATTTCAACAATATCCATTCCTGGTGTGCAGGAGTCCAATGTCAACACCTCTCTAGGTCGTTTAAATTTTACTTTACCAATCTGTAAAAATGTAAAGAAAACATTTATTTTTCAGATAGGCCTGAAAATACACATTCAGGGGGATACAGCTTAAAGAACAAACTGTTCAGGACTGAAAACAGAACTAAATTCTCATTTGGAACTAGATTTAAATCTAATACCCAGTCCTGAGTGACCTGTACACCCAATAAAGGACACGACCTTCCCTTAATGTCTTTACCTTTCGCATCATCAATTGCCAATTTGCAAAAATATATTCCATAAAAGAGCTCTTTTTATTTCCTTACTCTGAAACACCAGAAAGAAACGGTATTTCAGAATGAAGAACACTGAAAAGGACTTTTTGTAGGCCAGTGTGTCTGTCCTGCTGCTGAAACTAGCAGCATTTTCAATAGAAATCATAAATGTGGTAAATAAATATGATGAATAAATGTATGTTTTAAAAGGAAAAGAGAGAACAGAGAGAAATTCCCACTCCTGGGAGCATCCGGCTACCTGGGCACGAGGAGCCCTTCCCCAGGCAGCCCAGGTTATTCTTGTCTCCTTTTTTCCCTAGAAATTCCACCCTGACCCTGAGAAACTGTCATCAAAACAAGGCCATTTCCATGAAACATATCTCCACTGTGAAAACATTTAATAAAAACATTCCCATCCCATTCTAATTTTAATTTGTGCTAAGTTTCAACGCAAAGACCAGGCACAGCTGCCTGATTTCCTTCTCCAAAGGGCCCTGAGTTTCAAGTTCCCTGCCCAAAACATGAAATTAAATCTGTGGGACTTCAAGGCACATGAGGTAAATTAGCATTTAGGAAAATTAAGCTTTTAATGAAATAAAATACCACTTAAATATTACTGGACTCTTTGGGTATATCTAATAGCGAGGGTACTAAATAAAGCCTTTATAAGAAAAAAAAATGCACACTGAGGGAAAATAGGACTGTTATTTTTAACACTGATAATTTTGTTTAAAAGAAGATTCCTTCCTGTGTTTCATCATTTTACGTTATGCTCTATTATAGAAACTAATGTGGGAAAAAAAGTTCAGAAAAATCCAGGCCCAGAATATTATGGAAAAAAGAACCACCAAATGTAAAGGTCCTGTAATATTTGGTATCTTCAGATTTTTCTGCACTGGTTCACATGACCCCCAATTTATTTTTAGAAAGGCAGCAATTCCCACTTGGACACGGTGCAATACCTTGTACCCAAATGTTGCTTTGCACAAATAAACCATAGAAAGTGTTGACTTAAAAATAAAACACTGGAAAAGGAGAAAGTTTTTTTCTCTGCGAAAATTTCCGGAAAAGCTGTAAACAAAGGCAGGTTTGGCTCAGTGGTTGAGTGGCTCTGTTGAGCTGTTGAGGATGGAGAACATATCAAACCTCACAGAGTGAGGAAATGTTTGTAAAACAGTTAGTAAATCATAGGCAGCAAGGTCACCGTGTTTAACAGCAGGAATGACACTCTGCCAAAACCCCAGCTGGGAAAGGGCGGGGACGGCTCCTCGCTCCTTTAGGATTCTTCACATCCCAAACTTCACTTAAAAATCAAATCAAACTCCTGGAAAGCAGGGAAAACCTACAGGGTTTTGAAGTGAGGAGCTGTGCCAGGATGACACACTCATCAATTGGATCATTTCAACACCTGGTTCTGTTTCACCAAACGGAGCGTGAGCTGTGGAATCATCGAGAGATTCTCTGCAAATTGATGCTGCCTGACCTTTTATCTCAGGGATGGAGCTTTGAGTTCTTGCTCTAAATTCCCACACTGAAACAACCCCAAAAAATCTGAGAACTGGCACAGCCAGAAGGTGAAATTCCACATTTTTAAACACAGACACTACAAACCCGCGTACGAACAGCCAGAGTTTAATTCATCTGGTGCCAAAAGAGCCAGGAATGGTTATTTGGAGTTGCAAAGTTGTCATGCAATCACTTCATAATATGGAGAGATTTATGGAATGACTCACCTGCTACCGTAGGACCCAAAGCCCATCCTGGTGCTGGCAGCAAATGCAAAGGAAACACTTAAGCACATACTTGACTTCAGCTCTCTCATGTTTGAAGTTAAGTGCTCTGCTGGACTGGGGCCTACATGCTGGACAACCATGATTAAAAAAAAAAAATTCCTCCCAAATTTTTTATATGTGACATCTGTGTTAAAATGCTGGGGGTTTAAGTGACAGTTTATGATGAATTTTGTCTGTCTTGTTCCTCTCTTCACCACGTTATGAGACCACAGTATCAAGAATTAGGGAAAAAAAGTTGGTCTACGGTGATGAAAACAGTTTTTGCTTTTTGAGAAGAACCCATGGGGCATTACTCCTTCCTTTAGGTGGCAGAAAAGGGACACTGCAGTTGGAATGAGCACTGTTGGTAGGGGAGAGATTAAATAAGAAATAATTTGCTCAGTGCCTGTTAAACTGTAGGTAGGAACTGCCCCATGAAGCCAGTGAAGTTTAATAACAAAGTTATATGTTTTCCTGCTTCCTACTGGAGGAAAAAGAAGGAATAAAGAAATATTCCATTTGAGGGGAACAGTTTTTTTCTTTTACACTTTCTGCTTTGTACTATGAATCCCTTCTTTCGGTCTCACTCTGCTACTTTTTTTTAGAAGTAAAAGTTTCAGTTAAAATGACTCCAGAATCCAAATTCTGCATCTTTTGGACAAACACAGTGTGGTTAAAAGGGCTTTCCTTATCACCAACCCAACCAAACCAAATCCTTAAGGAATTTTTTTGGTGGTTTTGGGGTTGGTAAACAGCTGAAGATTTAAACAGTGTGAGCCAATAAAACTCACAGTGCCCTTAAAGGCACTTCTGGTCCTGCAGCCACCAGTGGGCCACCACCAAGGTGCACTGGGCCACCACAGAAAGCCCCCCTCTGCCAGGGGGCTCCAGTGCAAGTGTGCATTTGAAGTGTCAAGGAAAAGGAAGGAAATGACTTTAAGCTACACTCAAGTTATTATTTTCACTGGTTTGGCTGCTTCAAACCCAAAGATGAATACGAAGGAAAAATATTCACAGGGTAAATTTCATCCAGGGAAGTGCTAAAGACTAATTAAGGAGTGAGGTTATATTTATAGGAGACTTGTAAGGATCAAGTCAACACCAAATAATAAAAAAATGAGGCCAACATTATATATATGCACATGGCAAAGCACTAATTCTTCTGACACTACATTTAGAGAAACAGGAGTTTATACATTAGTATGATCATATTTAACACAAACTCTGCAATCAGTGCAACATTAAAAAGAGGAAATTTATCCTAAAGGCAAGGAAAAGGTGAACACTGACACCAGAGGTTAGGTTAGTACTACATAAACCTGAGAGTGACTTAAAATAATTAAGCCACAGCAGTGCAACTTCAATCATTTCACCTGCTCTGTTTTAAGGAGAGATTTCTTAAATGGAAAACCCTACAGGGAACTGATGGATCTGACTATTAATTAACCAGTCCTGTATGTTGAACAGTTCCATTTGGTTAATCTTCTGGAAAGGAATTACTGTTTCATTTTATGAAATCTTCTTATTTACTCATTCCACGAAGCTTTGGGCATGTCTGCTACTGTGTAGTTTATTTTTCATTCTTTTCTTCTTCTTTGGTCCTTCCTGGTCAGGTTTTGGTCAGTACTATGGATCAGTTGAGCAGTTCAATGAGATTAAATCAACAATATGTTTTAAACTGCCAGTACATAAGTTAAATTTTACCTCCCTTAATCCATCTTATGTCCTTCAGAATTGTGCTCCAAGAACCAGAGATATTAATTAGCAGACAATAAATGCACTATTTAAGGGCTACAACATCTAAGCAAAGCTCTTGCTGCCTGATATCATTTTGCTTAGCACACAACCCTTCCTTCCACTTCTGCCTTTGGGATAATCTTGGATTTTCATTTGGGATATTCTTGTGCCTCTCCTGTCCCCAGGATATTTCGGGACTATCCCAACCCATCTCCCAGGAACCGGAATTTGTTTATTTGTTACCAACGAGGCTAAAACTGTCCTGGAATACTCTTCAAAAGGAACTGCTGGGGCTCAGCCATTCCCATGGAGCCCTGTTGTTCCAGGTGCTGGCTGTTCCTTGTGGAGAAGCTGCAGATTATTGCCCTGGAAGGTTCGTTCTCAGCCCAGCTCTGCATTTCCCTTGGCTCAGCCTCAAGGAACATTTCCCTGCTCCAAGCATCACATTTGTTACAGGGAGAAACAATCAGACCTGCTCAGGTTTTTCTAAGGTGGATTGTGTGCCCTGGAAGAGAAGTTGATTTGACCTGGATTCTGGAATTGGAATTATTCAAGCACATCCCGTGGATGTCACCAGTCCTGGACACTTCCTACCAGCCACTTCATGGAATATACTTTAAATACTTTAAATTTGCTCTCACTTTGCTTTCTGCTTCTATGAAACGGTGCAAAGAAACATATTTACAATGGTTTTCTCATCACTGGTCCAACTATTGTTATTTGTGAAGGCTTCCACCCTCAAACAGGGCAACTCTTACACTCATTCAGCTTTATACTTCTGTTGTCCATCTGAATTATTATTTTGTAAGCAGAGAGCCTTTAATGCAGATGTCTTAATGAGCAATTTTACGTTTCAACACAACACATGCCCCTGTTTTTAACCTGATACACCATCACCATCTACTGCTTTAAACTTCTTGTCCCATTCAGACTCCACACTCCAACTACTGAGCTCTGTTTCACAGAACTAAACAAGTTGGCACTTGAGAAAATTAACTTTGTCGGGACAGAAGTCCAGCAGAAATCTTTAGAATAAACAGCTCTGCTTGGCTTTGATGGGACCCTGCTCTCTTTTCCCCTCCAAGGCTGAATCATTCAATGAAACTCACAGCCTTGTCCCTGAGCTCAGCTCAAGCACCCACCTGGGACATCACCCCTGACACCTCATCTTCCAAACCACACTTCAGAAAGGCAAGAGTTAAGAGAAGAAATAGAGGCAAAAAAAAAAAACAAAGAAGAAATCAAGCAGCTTATTAATACATCTATTAATCCTCATGCCAATCCTTTATGGAATTAGAACCTCTCCAACTATACTGATTTTTATATTCTGATTTTTATATTCAGATTTTTACGTGCATTCTTTCAAGCTGTAGAAGTCTCAATGTATGTTTTTCACTTTAAAAAGTCAAATGACTCTATCTGTGTAAAAATATATAGTAATTTCTCGAGTAAATGCATTCCTAACTAGCACTGCAAAGCCAATTCAGCTTCCCCCATACCCTGGGTGCTCATTTCTATTTAAAACCAGCCCTCTTGCACCAGTGCCCTTATCTCCAGAGGAGATTGCTGGACAGGCTGGTTGGTGTTTCCAATTTCCTTATATAACAAGGCTCCAATGTCAGGAGGAAGTGGGCAGATACTGGGAAATCAGGGTGGATAAAGAGCACTAGACCCCTAACCCCGGGGTCAGGAGGTTATGACTTCAGGGCCCAGCAGTAAGGTGGAAGGATGTGTTCAGGTAGTTTTAAATTACCTTGGTTTACTGCTCTTTTCCAAGAGGAAAAGAGATAAGATCAAATTCAGAAGATTCCTATCGCTCACATGAATATATACACACAGCCAACACAAGCTTTACTTCTTATTTCCCAATGTAAATAGTCTCAATGTTCAGAGGTTGAAAATTCTTCTCTCCCCTGCAATTGTGATTTCACAGTTAGAAGAGCTCAGTGCTGCCCAGATATCAAGAGCTATCCTAACCCTTCTGCAAACAACTGCTCACAGAACCAAAAGATGAATTTGTGTGACCCCAAGTTGGTTTCCAAACCCTGACAGGCTCGGGGATGACTGCAGATGGAAATTGAGCTTTAGCCACACATGAGGGATTTTTTGCATCTGCACGTGCAGCAGACAGCACAGAAATCCTCTCCCCAGGAATGAAGGAGTAGTGGAATCCCAGTTTGCAGCTTGGATGCTCGTGTAATGACCTCATGACCATCAAAGAACCAGCACCACTGGTCAGGATGGCAGGAAACTAAAGTCAGAATGCAAAAAAAAAAATTAATGAGCACAAAACACACCAGCAGCAACTGTGAAGGCCTTCCCTGACATCACCATGTGGATGGCAATGATGCTGAAGGAAAGAACATTTAATGCCCAAGTTTCTGGACAGATAAAGGCTTTGACTGGGCAGATCAAAACACATTAAGAGGACAGGTACAGGTGAAAGCAAATTGTAGGAAGAACAAATTCTATCTGTGATTTAGAACTCAAAGCCATGACCAGCAACTTCTTTGTCTCTCCTTCTGTTGAATCTGATGATATGAACACTCAGAAAACACGAACAGAGCATAAATCTTCACATGATTCTTCAATCTGCCTACAAATGACCATGACATTACACATAAACTATTCCCTGGAATATATCTGCTCCCCTTTGAAGGAGCTAAGGAGTGTATCAGACACCGTGATAAACACACAAAACCCAGCGTGAATACCAATAAATGCGAGCCTTCCGTCTCGGAAACTCTTCACTTATTTGATTAAGTTAGGTGAAAAACAGAGCAGTCATGCTTGTAGCTTTTCTTCCTTTTCCCTTCCCTGCACTCTTTTTATTCCTAATGCGAATCGGAAGTCTATGTGGAGCAGCCTGGCTAGCCCCGGTCTAACCTCCCCATCTGGAAGGGAACTAACCAGCCTTGGGGCTACTTCCAACCCTTCCCAGCTGTTGGCTTTGGGATTTTTGTTTTTGCGGGCTTGAGAAAGCATATTTATATAAATGATTGCCATATCCTTTGCCAGCTGTTGACCCCGCTCTGGGCCCGGCTGGGGCATGTTTTTCATTTCTGGCGGCCGCAGACTGGGGCTGACCCTGGCGGAGGCAGCGCCTTGTGCAAACAGCTTCACGCGCCCCGGCCCCGAGCTGCAGCACAATGGGTGCCCAGTGCTGCCCCGGTGTTTCCCTCTGGGCTAAAATCCCCCCAGCCCCGAGCTGGGAGCAGCGCTCAGGAAAAATAAATGATGAGATTCACAGCGCTGGCCCGAGCCTTCCTGTCCCCGGCAGAAGCGCTCGGCGGGTTCAGACGCTCAGAAGTTCAACAAAAACACACGTGGGGAGGCATTTTCATCTCAGATGCGGCTCCTGTTAGCAAAAAGGTGAATGGAAACACACGTGGGAAGGCATTTTCACTCTTATTTGGTAGCAGAAAGTTTCCTGAGCTGAGCTGTCAAAACATCCTGGGCTGGTTTTCCTAGACTTGGTTTTCCTCGTGTGGAACTGCAAGCTGATGGATCTTCACTGAAGTTCTTGAGAAACTTCAGTTAAACAGTAATAATAATTCTAATTCTAATTATAATAAAAAACCACAAGGTTCTACTCTAATGATTTTAAACTTTCAGCTCAAATGCGTCTGAGAAGGGGAACCACCTCCTCCCTGTCCCAAAGCACTGCTCTGAGTGCATCCGTGCTTCACCATCACCTGTAGCTATGCTGAAACTGAAGTTTTGAATTCCATTAAAGAAATACTTTGTAAAAAAGGAATTCTCTCATGAAACCCCTCTGAAGCAACAGCAGACACTCACCTTGGCTGGCACCACCAACCAGTAGTGCTGAAGTTAAATGGGACACAGACAATGAACTCCAGCCAGCCCTTACAACTTTCATAAGCATTATCAGGTTTTTTGATAATAAGTAGAGGTGGCATATGTGTTCTGTTTAGTATGCAGAAGAGCCTCATTTTATTCTCAATGCACAGATTTAATTAAAAATAAATTTACTGTTAACGCTTAAAGTGGTGCCAAGATTATCCAAACAGAAGGTTTATGATACTTAATAATTTATAAGGGGAGGGAAATTCACAGACTGCATATTATTATTATCTAGCAGATCTGTTTGAAAAGGTGAAAGTGGCATTACAGCCAGCCAAAAGGGGAAAAAAATCCTTTCGAATTTGTAGAGTTGAAAAAATTTGAATTTAGCAAACACTTTGTGGAAGCATTTGGAATGAAACCGACTACAGATCCTGACAGTTCGAGCAACTACTTCAGATAATATTGAAAGTATTCAAAGTGTTTTCTCAAACATCAGCTTCGGCCCAAATCCACACAAGGGAGGGGTTATTTTATCTTTTTTTTTTAATTTGGACACATGCAGGAGATCAGCTTCTTTAAGGCGCTGATTCTCCACTTGGATTTCAAACCAGCTTTAGCACAATGTGCCAGAAATTTCCACAAGTGCTGAGAGAATTAACTGATGGGATCTTTGAAGCCTCTCTATCCCAGATTAACTAATGCAAAATCTGTGAAATCACAGTTCAATCTTCTTTTTTTCCTGGCTGGATGTGTTTGCAGCAGTCGGGATGACAAGATGCTCCCAAGCCATCTGGCCCCTCGCACAGGATTTGATTCAGAAAATTAATAGTAACACCATTGGTGTGCACAGATTGCAGCAATCCAGACACGTAGGCCTGTTACACAACCCAGCCTTTTGTAACTCCCCCACAGGTTACACACACTGAGAACACTGAAAAGATTTCCATAAAATCCTTGTGAGTAACGAGGGAGAAATTCCACCAAACACCGAGCCCGGGGCTGCCCTGCTCTGCTTCACCAGGGCAGGGAACTCACTCATTCCGTGGGGAAAAGCTGGACTTTGAGCCCTCCCTACAGAACAAAAAAGGCAAAAAAAAAATTTTTTTTTTTAATTTTCATGTATTATGCAAATCTAATGTCTATAAATAATGCAGCCCCCTGCTCTCAATAAGTGCTACCTCGCACGTATCGGCCGAGGAATTAAATCCTTCTTTTAGGACTATCACACTCTTCCCGTTTTCATGGATGAGCAAAGGCTCTGTTGGAGGCAAGCTGCAAGTTTTAATTACAAACCAAATTCTGAACATCCAAACAACAGGGCTGGGAGAATGTAAAGGCAGCTTTGCACAACTTTTTCTGCACAATCCAGAAAAACCCCTATTCTGCATGGAAAAGAAAAGCTTTTTGGCAGAAGAGCTGCTTCCTGGAACAGACTTGGGGTTGGAAGAAACTTGTATAAATTATCTATGTTAGATAAATTGTGTATTAAAATGTTACTTTAAAAGATTATTTTTGTTTGGTTCAAGCTGAACATCTCACTATATTTTACATAATTCAAAGCTTATTCCCATTAAAATTCATTAGATCTGTGTATTCTAACCCACGAGGTACCTTTGGAAACACTGAGCTGGTGTTTAACCACAACTGTGAATTTTCAGCTTTCTTGAAAGGTTTTCAAACAGGGTTTTTGTGCTGCAGCAGAGGCTGCCTGGCAGAGGAGGAGCAGCAGAGCTCCCGGGAAAACCCCGCTGTGTCAAAGGCAGGGAAAAGATGGGAACAGAGGGAATTTCAAACAGGTACATCCACTCTGAGAGCGTGCCCTGCTGAAGGGATGTTGAGGGCTGTACATGACTCCAAACACAGCGTAAGTTGTGAATACAGGGAACATTAATGGGAACAGTTTTGTCTCTTTTACCGGCGCTGACGGATTTCATCTCCGGGCGTGAAAAGAGGGCGAGCCTTGCGCTCCTTGGCACGGATTTTTAAGCCCCTTAACGGTTCCAGAAAACACAGTGTACAAAGTGTACAATAAAAAAAAAAATCACTTGACCTTTGGAGCATGAAAAGCAGCAGCAGCATCTATAAAAGCCAAGGAGGTGAGAGATCCTCGGGGAATTCTGCGCTCCCCTGAAGCCTCGCGGCTGCCGCGGGTGAGCTCTGAATAAACAAGGGAGTAACAGCCATGCCCGGGATATTTTGGGCAGCACTCCCGTGTTTTCCCTCTCAGAGCTCGTTTGGAAACACCTTCAGGGGAAGTGTTTTTGGAAGGCTGCACTTTCTCAAAGGCAGGTCCCTTCAACGTGCCAGGCTGCTCGCCCCAAACTACTCAGCACCGCTGCAAAGCGCCATTTCAGGCTCTGCAGGGCTTGCAAATTCCTTTAAAAATTGGCAAAAGTGGAAACCTTCACTTTTTTTTTTTTTATAACAAGCCTCCACCTCATCAGTTACGAGTTCAGGTTTCAATCACTGCTGCTGATGATCATTTTTATTCTGTGACGTGTTGGATTAGTCTGACTCTGTCCTGTCGAAGCCAATGGAACACTCCCCCTTCCTCCAAACAGAATTAAGCCCTAAATGAGTAATTTTCCTGTTTTTTTAAAGATCAGGAAGCCCATAAAACCATACAGGGATAGCTACAAAATGCACAAGACTTTACCCTCCCAAAAATTCAAACCCTAAAAAAATCTTTTACGGCCAAATTCTTGGACATACAGAAGTTTTCCTAAATCTGGAAGGTGCTGAGGCCCCTGCACGTCCAGGGCTGCACTATTTGCTGCTAAACTTAGGTTAATAGCTGATGACCCTTTTCATTCTTAACCCTGAGCTCTGACCTCCTGACCCACCCCTGGTGACGGTGTTTATAAGCGTGTTGCCACTGGTGTAAATAAAAAAGGAACACAATGTGCTGAAATTGTTACTGGTGATGACAACTGACACACATTTTACACCGCCAGTGGGCAAACCCATCAATAAATAACTCCAAAGCTGGTGTTAATGTGCTCAGAGCTTCTTGCAGTGCTCGTGTCATTTGTGCTGCTTTTCTTCTTTTTTCTCAATTTTTGTGGGACAAGTAAAAAGTTTCCAAGAAGGAAACAGAGCCAAATTAAGGATAAGTTTGCCATTAGCATCAGACAACAGCTGGATTTTTTACCTTCCAAGGTACTCCTTCAAATATGAAAAAACCCACGAAAATCTCCTGCACCATAGATCAAGCACAGAACAGGCTGTTTTCTAAAAGCTTCCAAGTGAAAAACCATGTGGCTCATGATGAAAATAAAGGTTTTTGAAAATCCCTGGCTGTCAGGCACTGTGAAAAGTCTTGTTCTCCATGCTGCCCACAAGTTAATCAAAACAAACTTTAAGAAAAGCCAAAACCTATTGGAATGCTTTGTATAAAAACAAGACAAAATGACAGACTCTAAAATTGCACCAATCTCTTAAAAAAAAACCTTTGGGCTTTTTTTAATTAAATAATTTTTTCTAAGTTTTCTGCAAATTAAATTTCAATCCAGATTAGAATTACAGAGCTACAGTTAAAATTGACGTTTTATGCAGCCACATTCTGCACCAGAACAAGTTCCTGTGATTGAAATTTGCCTCTTTTACTGAAGATACTCCAATGACAAATACAGACTTTCTAAATTTATGTGCATTATTTCAAATTACAAACGATGTAGGGCACAAGGGCTCCTTTTTGGAGTCCCCAACCCCACCCCTCACTCTGGCAGCCCCTGGCAATGGCTCAGATGGAAACACAGAGGGAAAACAAAGGGGAACCACCAATCAAAAAATACCAGACAGATTTTAACATTTCCGAGTTGGAAATCTTCTAATCATCTTCACCAATTTGTCAAGGGACTGTGAAATCCTGCAAAGGCACTAAGAGCACAAAACACACACACACACACTGGAAAACTGTGGATTCCTGAGAACCAGCTGATCAGGAAAATATAACAGCAAAATATAAGATTTTCTCAAAGTCCAGTAAACTAACATGCAAAACTTTACATTTAAAGGTGAACGGTTAAAATCTCTTTTTTTTTTTTATTGTTGCTGCTACAATTTGATGAGGCAAAAGCTCCATGAACGTGTTCCTAAAGGAACAAGTTATAAAAGTGCTTCTAGTAGATGTAACAACCTATAAAATATGGTCAAATTACAGTCATCTGTCTTTCTCCAAAAAGAAAAATCAGATTACGCGTAATTGCAAAATCCAATTTACATTCCCCTATTTTCCATTTAAATTTCTACTTTTAGGAAATATTCCCTTGCTCCCAAGTTGTGCCTGTGCAAAGGATGCTTTGCCACGTTTCTAATTGATTTGTTTTACACTATGGAAAGGATAACAGTGATTTTGCAGAAGAATTCTTTCTGCCTTGCACACATCTCTCATTTGCCCATCTTAATTCAATTAAAGGAAGTAAGGACGGTTTGACCGATGAATGAACCATATTTTAACTGAGGACATTTCTATGTAAACTGGAATATACCAAGCACTAATTCTCAGCCAGTTACTTCCGATCTGCAACTTTTATTTTGAAAGGTCACGGCTTGGTCACCGAAAAGACAGAGGATATTAAATGCTGGCAAGCATTGTACAACAGTGCAAAACTGCAGGCTGATATCAAAAGATTTTAAACTCAAATGCAATTTATATGCAAACAGTCTGTATTTATTCTTAGCTATCAGTAGCTGGAAGTCAAAACTTTAAAGCAACTCCTCTTTAAAAAACAAGAAATCCTTTAAAAAACCCTTTTAAACCAACCCAGCTCAGTGCATTGTGTGTCTGGTCCTTGGAAGGACATTAAGGAAAATATAATTTCTCTATTTCCCATAGGGTTTATATTATATTGCTGGGAATTGCTATGCCCAGGACACTAAATGAATCACTTCTGTGGGTTGTTAAAGGAAATACCTACAGAAAGACTGAGCCCAGCTACCAAAATTTATTTACAGGTGTGAAGCAGGGCCAGGGGATATCCAGAGTTACCTGGAACACAATTTCTGCCATCAACAGTGGTATCACCCTTTCATTTGATTTGATTCTCTACACTGACCTGGAGTACCCTGGAATACTGGGATAAATTTTAGTCTGTCAAAGAGGTTAAAAGTGGACTAAAAAGCAACAGCTTCAAAGCTTAATAAGGGCATTTATTTCTACATCAAGTAGAGAAGTTCTCCATCCTCATCCTCTCCCCAGACATGGACACTTTGCTCCTCCTGCACCACAGGGTGAGAGGAGAGAAATTCCTTTAAGTTCATTCAGGTTCAAGGAAAATACAGCAGATTTGCTGAGGAGCAGCACAATACAGGGGTGGGTTCCATGGTGGGGAGCATCAACACCTTCTGTGAAGTATTATTAGACAAAGACAACATTTCATGGAGAAATAGGTATTAATATATTTTCAGGATTGTTCCCTCAGCACCTTTTGGCCACTGTTCTCAACCCCACTGCACAACAGGAGATGTCTGCAGACAATGGTGGAGGAGGGAATGGTCAAATAAGGATATTTTTAAGGAAATACTTGCTGACAGCACGCTGAAATGAGGATAAACACATGCCTACTGTTTCAAGCCAGCTGCAAAGGCTGAACTTTTATTAAATAAACACAGCAAACAAGCCAGCTAAAGCCCACAGGCAAGATGCTCTGTCAGCAGGGAGGTGAGGATGATGAGGTGTGTCCTTGACCAACTTGGGAAGTTCCTCCTGAATCTGTCAGGGAGCACATGAGGGGTTTAAGTCTGAATTTCCACTGAGAACAACAAAGCATGGGGGGGACACATTTGTGGGTTTAATTTCAGATCAGTCTCAGACATCTGTCCCTTTTAAAGTGATGCAACAAGTTTTAATTAGGACAAAATTACTTGCTGGAAATACAGAAATCCTGACAGGTTTTAGATCTCACATTTTGGTGACCAGGTAGAATCTGAGTCACTTCTGGAAAGCTCCAATTTGCATCTCACACCAGAGACCAGACATTTCTGTCACCAAACAGCAGTGCTGAAAACAAAAAGTCACAACTGCACTCTCTGTGGAGGGAGAACTCCTCAGGAGCAGAGCAGCAGAAAGCAGCTCCTCATGTTGGCCAGCCTTATAAATAAAGGACATCCAGCCTGTGCCACGGGAAGAGTTATTCCCATTTGTGAGTTTTTCCTGGAGTGAGAGCAAACCCCACTAAATATTCCTGTCTGCCTTGGTGTGCACAAAGAGCCCGGAGCACATAAATCTGGAGAATATTGCTCTTAGAAGGAGCAGGACACACACACAGAGCTGGAGATGATGGAGATGATCTCAGGAAAACAAGGCTCTGCTGGGTGCTGCCTTTGGGATGGGATGTGTGGGATGCCCACAGGACAAGGTTCCCATGGGTGCTGCCTTTGGGATGGGATCTGTGGGATGC